>BCGE01000002.1:1513817-1980360 GCA_001599155.1 Wickerhamia fluorescens | reverse complement strand
TGTTGTGCTTGTTGTTGTGCTTGTTGTTGTGCTTGTTGTTGTGCTTGTTGTTGTGCTTGTTGTTGTGCTTGTTGTTGTACTTGTTGTTGTGCTTGCTGTGATTCTTCTTGATTTTCTTCTACCTGCTGTTTACTTTGTACTGATTGTTGTTGATTATTTTGGGTTATTCTTTGAGGCAATAATAATTGTTCTGAATTTGATACCTTTCTCACAAACTCTCTGCTATCGGACTGATAATCATCTTCGTCTTCGCTTTCGCTATCCAATGAAACAATTTCAATAGGCTCTGTAGATTTTCGTATATTTTCACCCAACGCCTCATGACTATTATTATGGCTTATATTATTGAAATCATCTTTGTCATTAGTTTTTCCATTACTTTGCTTTCTAATACTAGTATTATTAGAAGTGTTCTTTGTTTCTAGTTCCCAAGTTCCATCTTCATTAATTTGCACATGATCCACATCTTCAGGAACGCTTTCTAGTATATCAGTAAAATATTCTGAAATGGCCAAATCTTCAACTTCAATTCTTTCTTGACAAAACGGGCAATTCCACGAAGGCAACTGCATTTGAGACTGTAAAAATACCAATCCATCAAAACACTGCATATGCTTACAGTATATGGATTGCACTGGATATTTCATTCTCGTATACGACAAAGGGTCCCTCAAAGTAACAGAAGTAGTTGATACTACAAGGTCATCATCTTCATCCTCATTTTCGTCACACACTTTTCTAATAGTAGCACTCTTGGGTATTTTGGGATTGTTGGATATGCGTTCAATTATTTCTTCACAGGATACAGTTTGCACAAAGTAAGCATAAGCCAAGAACACCTCTGTTGTTTGTGTGTAGATGATTTGCACTTTGTTGTGAAACGGAGTCGGTTTTAAAAGCTGAGAAATATCCGCAGGTTTAGTTGTACCTGGTTTCCCCTTGATTCCCTTAAAATTCTGAGCAACCAACCTTGCATTTACGTGAATCTCAATGGGCTGGGGAAATTGAATTGGCACTTGAGTGCTAGATGGTGATGAGTTCGTCTGCTTGCCACACAACAAGTAAACCTTGATATTCTCTCCCCCTGATTCAAAAAGTTGATTCTCTTCCTGGGTAAATGTGAAGTTAATATTACAGCAGCCTCTTCCCTTGGCAGGATGGCACACCTGTGGACTGCCATGAACCATTCTTCTCAACTTGTAAAACGGACTTTCCTTGAAATACAATGAGTGTCCACGGTGAGGAACAGAGTCATTCGCATTCACAATTGAAGGCGAGCTATGCGCGTTTTGTTGTGGTGGCCTTACATCTTTCCTCAGGTACTGATTGCTAACCTCTGCTCTAAAGTCCCCCGAAAGAATGGCGTTATACATCAATACAACATTTGGTAAATCTTCTCCACGGCATCGTTTCAACACCAATGCGCGTAACGCGCACAACTTCGCAGGGTCATTGACTGCACGCGCCTGTTCAAACATTTGTTGGACTCTCTCCATTAAATCTGCCTTCTTTCCCGCCATTTTGACCCCCATTGCTCGGCACAAGTCCTTGAGCTCTGCCACTTTCATCCTCATAACCCGCTCAAGGGTGTCCTTGTACTCTTCACTGGTTAGTTCTGGAACAGGATTGACACTCATTAGATCTTCACCTGCCTTTAGCAATTTGTGTCAGAAACAACCCGCTATGGGCTCCTGTCTAAACTTTTATATAGGAAGAGTTTAACTTCAAAAAAATTCTATAAAGCCCACTACCAACAGCGACAAGCGCTCTTAGTTTGTTCTATTCAAACACTTGAGCGAAACTGGTAGGTTTAAACTCTGTCTATGTTGCAACTTGACGAGGATGATGTTACGATGATATCCTTTCAATAATTATATGGTTGGTACACGCCTGTCTTTAATTTCAAATGATAGTCCACGACTTATCGTGATATGAAGAGACAGGGAAGAATTATTTGTTTATTGTAAGGCCAATACTTTACTGAGAATTATTTAGAGATGGCATGATTGACTGCTAAAGTGAGTATATGTTTGGCACTGATTTTAAGCTGTCCTATTGAATAAAAAATTTGTGAATTTTCCAAGCATTTTTGTACAATCAACTATTAAATCGTTATGTATACTAATATAGATATCCATCAATAACAACTCAGGAATATCGATAATTTTAGTGACGATATCAATTTTCAAATGATTTTAAGATGAGATGGGCTGCGTGGAAAAACTGTTGCTACTGTAAAAGAGGCAAGAGGCTAATGTGCTTAAAACAATTGATAGATAATGTCAGGGTTGGTATTACCAATGTTGATCTTCAGTGCAACATATTACCAATAAAACAGGTCTTCAGCGCTAATGACTTTCAAATCAAACAGTTTTTAATAATGCCTTGCCAGAATATCTCATTTCACATTGTGTTCCTTGAGTTTCAAAGTAAAATGACAGCATCCTCTGTTTCCTCTTATATAACCCTCAAAAATATCTCCTGTTCCTTATAATTTAACGAAAATCAATTTTGCAACTGAAAGATATCTCTTAAATCTATTTCGAGCAAAATCAGAATGTCGCGAAGCCCAATAGAGTGGCTGCGTGTCTTGCATTAACCACGTTTCTATCGGTGTTATCATCGTCGTCGTCATCTAATCGTTTTTGATTTTGTTCCTGGTTTTCTCGCTCTTCTTGCTCTTTAGCTAAAGACCTAAATGTTCTTGATGACCATGCGTCACCTGTGGCTGATTGCGACTGCACAAGATTATGTTTGAAGTTGCTCAAGTTGTCTCTGTTCAACCGCGACAACCCACCTTTTTCGTCCACTATCCTGATATCTAAGCGAATGTTCTCAAGAAGTTTTAAAACTTTGCGGTGGTGGTCTACCTTATTTAATGTGAATGTCTTCAATAACTTTTGTGTTTTCTTTTCTGTGAATTCAATTGCCTCTTGGCGTTCAATAAGCATTTCCCCTGAAATCCGTTTCACTTGCAAGTTTAACGACTGTTCGGATTTAGCGGCGTATTCCAATGACCTAATAGCCTCGTCTACTTTGAACGGATCCAAAGATGACTTGTTTTTAATCTTTGTGGCATACGCATGCTTGGAAGCAGTTTGCGCTTCTGCTTGAACAAGCTCCCGCATAATCAAGTACCGATTTGTCAATGCTTCTTTTATTTCGTAGTAATCGTTAATCAAGCATTGTACCCCATCTCCAAGAACTGCCATATCATTCACAGACTCCACCAATAACAAGTCTGATTGAATTTGCATGATCTTGCTCATCTTTTCCCACATATTTTTCATTCCTGGGTGTACAGTTTCAAACTCGGACAAGCTCTGAAGCTTATTGGACAATTCAAAAACCTGAATTGATAGCTGTTTCTCTGTTTTTGAATTTCTATCCAAGAGTCTGTGCAACTTTTGCAAAATCAAGTATCCAGACTTGATCAAAGGCCTAAAGCTTGCCAACTCCTCGTAGGGGTCGTATGGTATTGACAATTGCTTTAAAGTCTTTCTGACTAATCCGCTGGCTACTGATGACTTTCTGTTGGAATTTATCACCGAATAACCAAAATCATTTTCGATAAAGTAAACAAACTCTTCGTCACGTATCAAAATAGGGTTGCTTGTAATCCGGTTAAACCATTCTTGCCAAACATGCGTCAATTGCTTGGTTTCATCTTCACCCCCATGCGGATAAGATGTCATTGAATCGGGTATTACTGGCACAAAAACTTCAAGGTTGGAAATTGTCAAATACTTGTTAAACTTCACCACCTCATTGTATGTACGGC
The DNA here is from genome assembly GCA_001599155.1 of Wickerhamia fluorescens. NCBI lineage: Eukaryota > Fungi > Ascomycota > Pichiomycetes > Serinales > Debaryomycetaceae > Wickerhamia > Wickerhamia fluorescens. The sequence goes on along the minus strand of BCGE01000002.1, from coordinate 1,976,579 downwards.
GAATGTCCTTATATTTACTTTGTCTAAATTTTGGAAGCCCCTTGACAGTGGCATCAAATCGGATAATTGGGTTTCCAGACTTGTTTCTCTCAATTGCTGTCAACTTTAAGCTCAAACTGTACTTATCAGTAAACCGCTCAGGTATGAGCTTGCGCAAGTCTTCGTTGGTTAAAATTTTATTTGACTCGCCCTCTATTCTTTCCGAAGCTGTTCCTTTGGTAGAGACAACCTTTGGATCGGCATTTTGCACGTTCTGTTCCCGATCCGTGTTCTCAGTTCCTTCTTCTTCTTCTTCTTCTGCTGCTTCTTCCTCTTCTTCATCTTCCTTTCTATATTCTTCCACGTGTCTATCTTCGCGAGCCTGATCTACAGGCTCCGCGAATGGATTATTATCCTCATAGTCATCTGGTATATACGGTATAGCAGATGACATTACTCTTTTATGGCATCAACGATGGTTATGGGTGTGATAAGTTTGTTGGTCGATTGTCTTGAATTTCCAAATGGCTTATAGCCAGAAAAAACGGTTTAACCAGGAAAGGAAATATAGTCAAAAAAGCTTACTACAATTACATTACTAAACAGTTTCCTATAGACAATATTGAGCATCAAGTAACATAATTCAAATGTGCTGAATGTGAACAAGTGGCATTAAATGAAAATATTCCTCCAATTACAGCTCAATTTCGTTATTCTTTGGTTTCACCTTTGTTCCAGAGTTCTCACTTGAATTGTTGCTTATTTGTTTTGTTATGGCAGTGACATCATCATCATATCCTGTGCAACCCTCTAATTCTTCGTCTGAAGAAGATAAATTGAGAGATTCTTCTATGTTTTTGTTGTCTTGCTTGAAAAAGTCCCGTAATTGCTGAGAAATAGGTATATCGATGTGTTCGGACCAGGCGTCTTGTGAGACATAGAATAGTATTGCCAGCTGGTCTGCTTTACATGTAACGTCTGCCATGAGCGACTTCACGCCTTCAAAATTCATTGACTCTATGGCATAATCAACAGCTTTTTTGTCGCTATTGCATATAGCCTTGTAATGGACCCATTGCTCATCATTTTGGGCATATATCTTGCTCTTGTAGCAATACTCCAAGTCGGATAAAACAATGCCGACTAATTCATATGGAGTGGGTTTTTCTAATTCCTTTTTAGATATCTCGTTCAAAATATTGACATGGTGACGAATATCCAAGTCTTGGTAATGCTTGTTTATTTGCGTTAGGCGGGCGTTCAACGTTTCTAACTGCAGTGATATGTTTTCGTTTAGAGACTCTAAAACATTGCTAGCGTCGTCACAGTCTGAGAGTCGTAAATATGCAATGCAATCTTCCAAGACAGGCCTGATTCTCTTTCCCTCAAACGACCGGAGGCGCATAATGTCATTGGTTGTGCTTGCTCTTTCGTGAGAAATTGTATTTCTTTGTTTGTACATATCTTGAATCAAAGATGCATACTTGGCGGAATATATCTCTGGGTATATCTGCTCATCAACAAAGAATGGCGTGGTGTGGTGTCCTGGCATACGTTCCTCGTCGTCGGCGCAAAGCTGTATAGTAAGAATGGGCGAGATCTTGTGAAATCTAATGTCTCCAACGCTCTCTTCATCGGCCCAAAACATCGAGCTGAAGGATTCGTATATGCTCGATGCACGATGCTCAAACTCAATGGGTATGATTGACAAATCATTCCTTGTTTCATCTACAACACTCTCCACTACCGAATTGAATAATGGCATCACTCCACTGGTATTCCCAAAAACCTTTTTGCAGTTTTGGTCAAGGCTTTGGTAGAGTTTGCGTACCATATCCTCTGCGTCATCGACGTAGTGTGTCAAATCCATCTCCAAGTCCTGCGGCAAGTTTTTCAAAAGATTTATGTCACTAATAAAAGCACGGCCACTCTCTTGGGTCAAAAATATCAATATTCTCTGTATTTCCATAATAAATCGAACGGCAAAAGCATTCTCACTGAGCTCCTCTGGCACCTCGACCTTCAAATCGCTCTTGTAATGAAACCAGAACTTTCCATAGCCATAGTCAAATTCTGTTTTCTCTAATAGCGCCTTTCTGAAACTGTCAACCTGAGCAGCAATAATAATAATAGGAATTAAACAGTTTTCCATATACGATACTCCAGAACTCAAGATCGCAGGTGGGCATTGCAGGCCCCTCACAAAATTGCCTGTCTGTTCGTAAACCTCTGGAATATCTTCATAGCTTTCTACGTATTCTGTGTGATGATAGCTCTGGCTGTAATTGCTATTATCAAGGTATGGAGGTGTTTCACTTAAAAGTGTAGTAGATGACCTAGTTGCTTCTTGCGGCGGCAAATCAAAATGCGGTATGCTTTGTGGATTGCTGACTGCCACTGTATCGCTGTAGTCATATAATGGTTTGGTCTCTCTGTGAGCCGGTTCTTCTGGCGCGGTAGCCAAGGGCTCCCCAAACAAATAGGAAATTGCTTTCTCCAAATCCTGATCAGCAGATTTTAATGCTTGTTCGGACATTTCATGGGAAAAGCCCATTTCCTTGAGCTGATTGATCTTATCCATAGCTCTAGTAGACAATGCTGGTGTTGATGGTACAATTAGTTAAAATGGGCTACAATGTTGGTGGTGAAATTTATTTACAAAAAGCTTTAGAAATCGATAACGGTTATTTCACTACAAAATAAATTAATTGGAACAAGTCACCAGGCACTGTATAAGACACTCTTTTAATATAATAGATAGTGAGCTCTAGTGGATTCCACTACAGCAGCTTCGTAGAAATGAAGGATAGCTGCTTAATATCAGGATAGCATCTTGTAGTATGAGAATTGTTTAGTCTCAGAAGAATGTTTAGGCTGTGAATAGCAAGTACAAAATTTCAGTAAAGAAGATGGAGTAGTTTTTTAATATACTTTGAAAAGAATTATTCTGAGATGATAGAAGAAAAGCAGTGCAAGTGGCTTTAGTAAGTAACAATTAATAAATAATAAATAGTGGATATTGGTAGATATTGGTGAATATTGGTGAATATTGGTGAATATTGGTGAATATTGGTGAATACCGATTAATAATTTATGAATAAATATTAATGATAAATTCCTAACTGTTGATCGAAGAATTAATTGGTGCTTAATTGAATATACATTTATTTATTATTGGCAAGTCTTGTTAAGTGCTATCTACGTAAAAGTGGATAAAAGAAAATAATAAATATATAATATACTATTTTTGGTGTGGAATATATATGATACCATATCACCAGATATAGCATATTTTAAGATGTATTCACTACTCAATTTCAATAAGAGAACAGCTGCTGTAGTAGGGAAAAAAAGGATTAATGGTGAAGCTAATTGGCTGTTCACACACTATTTGCTACTTATATGCTAGCATCTGACCATTGAATAGATTGATACAAAATTATCACCATTCGATTTTTAAATCTTATTCATCGTGAATATAAATAAAGCCATAATTGGTCTCTTGATTGCATAAGTTTACTAAGTACAACAATTTGATGATCCGCGAATAGGAATTGAAATATCAGCAATCTGTATAGTATAAATTTCAATTTAAAATTGGATTACGAACCTAGCCACTTTTTGGCAATTGATCTTTGATTGTACTACGAGTGTAATGTGCTCTATAGTAGCCAAAGGCTGACATATAACCGAGAAAACCACTAGTATTTACTTCTACTTACGCTGTATATATTTTAGACAATGAAATAATTTGTGGAACGAGTGACTATTTTGCAAATGAGCAAATGGCCAATGGCGAGTAAATGCTTTAGTGAAAAAGCGGTCATTTGAGATAATAGAGCGGTTTTTGGCAAATTGAAAATTCTGGTAATTAATAGAAATGAGTAATTCTAGTTATTCATATAACAGAGCAATTCGATTCAGTATAATAATAAAAATTTGGCCAGTTAAAACAATATAAGCCAAGCCATACTCCCAATGGTTGTATGTCACACCTCTCAAGTCAATAACCTAAGTCTTAATGAATGAAACAAAATAAAACAAGTTCACCAAAGGACATCTTAAATCTTTAATATATATTATACTACTATAGCTATAAATACATTTCAGTTTCTAATAAGACGCCAATAACCTGTTGTCTTACATGGCTATGAGTAGTCTTTTTCAGTTTGGGTGCAAAAAAACTGCAAACTGCATCTACTTCAACTATATACATGCTGTTTCATTATCGAATAGCCCCTTTGGTACAGTTTCAGACAGCACAAGCTGGCTCGTCGTTACTCTGATTATAATGAGCTATTTCAGCTTTGTGAGGCTTGACTGCATTGATCTGAAACTGCATAATTCAGGTCAGCGAGGATAATTAGACAAATAATACATACAAATAAATGGACCACATCATGCCTATTTTACTTATAAATATGAATCATGCCCATTATAATTTGAATTATGCTAATTGTAAGATATTTTAGACAAAGATTTTAGTATGCTGAAACAGTCACGATTAACCATTTATATGCAACTAATGATACTTATAAAGACAAGAATTGGACAGGCCATAGAATTTGTAGAGTCGTAATCTGGTCCCAGAAATGAAAGATTTATTTGCTAGTGCTTCAAAATATGTATTTGAATCCTGGGAGTATCAATATACAATTACTTATAACAATGAATTGAAACATACTGATACGCACACAGAACTACCAGAAAGAAGGACTTTAAATCATAAAGTTCATACAGAACAGTGTAGAAACTGTGGTACAAATTAAAAATACAATTATAGTTTATCATAGATTACTTATTACAACCATTTGTTCTATTTACTATGATCAACTTTTACCATAATCAATTTTTAACCTAATCACCGATCTTCACTGCAATTGTCAATCTTCGCTACAAATGTCCACCTTCACTGCAATTACAAATCCACATCGTTTTCCCTCTAATGCATCTCTACCATATTCACTAATTTATCCTTTACCCCATTACAATACCCTTCAATGCTGCTCAGTCAAATCTCCATACCCTCTATAGAATAGTAAATAAAGCTACAGTAATGCTAAAGACTCCGTTTTTTGACCTTTTTCTTCTTCTTTAAACAAATGCTCTATACCTTAAATATTTAAGCTACTTCTCATTTCCGTGCCCTCTTGAAGTGGCTTTTTCTATTCGTGTGCTCATCGATTACTCATTGCAAAAACTTGACAAAAAAAAATTGGCATGGCATCATATATTATATTTCAGCTTAAACCAGTAGCACCATTTGGGCCAGTACATGAACTTGTTGAAAAGCTTCATTCCCCGAATAACATCTAAATTACTGTTGAGAAATTACTGTTCAATGTCTGTTGAAGTGAAAGCTATTACTGAAAGCTTGGGCAAGCTTGGATTGGAGCTGCCTGCTCCCTACCCTGAGTCATACCCTGACTACAACGTTATTGATGTCATGAGAAACCACATCACAAACGAGTTGCATACTGTCAGTGGTGTTGCCAAGGATATAATTTTCCAGTCTTTGGACACTCCAAATGTATTGACTAAAGGAGATTTGCTTGTCCCTGTACCTCGCTTACGCTTGAAGGGCATAAACCCCAAGGAAAAGGCATTGGAGTGGAGCAAGCACTTTGAAAACAGCAAATTTTTGTCTGAGGTCAAGGCAGAAGGTCCCTTTCTTCAGTTTTTCTTTGACAAGAATGTCTTGTACCAGTTGGTTATCAAAGATGTCTTGACCCGTACTTCTAACTACGGATACCTCCCCTTGGGTGAGAACAAAAGGGTTATTGTTGAGTTTTCCTCTCCAAACATTGCCAAGCCATTCCATGCTGGCCACTTGAGATCCACCATTATTGGTGGTTTCCTCTCCAACTTGTATGAAAAAGCCGGCTGGAACGTTACCCGTATTAACTACTTGGGTGACTGGGGTAAACAATTTGGTATTCTTGCAGTGGGTTTTAAGCGCTTTGGATCGGAAGAGACTTTGGAGAAGGATCCCATTACTCACTTGTTTGAAGTGTATGTCAAGATCAATGCAGTTATTGCCGAAGAAGGAGAGAACTCTGCCACGAACGACGAGGCTCGTCAGTATTTCAAGAAAATGGAGGATGGTGATGAGGAGGCATTGGGTTTATGGAAACGCTTTAGAGAATTATCTATTGACAGGTATATTTCCACCTACGCTCGTCTCAACATCAAGTACGATTTGTACTCTGGAGAGTCGCAAGTCAGCCAGGAAAGTATGCAGCAGGCCATCGCCAATTTCGAGGCCAAGGGCTTGATCCATGAAGACCGTGGTGCCAAATTGATTGACTTGACCCGCTTCAACAAAAAGTTGGGCAAGTGTTTGGTACAAAAATCCGACGGAACTTCGCTTTACTTGACTCGTGATGTCGGTGAAGCCGCCAAGCGTTACAACCAGTACAAGTTCGACAAAATGGTCTACGTAGTTGCCTGTCAGCAGGACTTGCACGTTGCGCAGTTTTTCGAGATTCTCAAGCAAATGGGCTATCCATGGGCCCAGAATTTGGAACACGTCACTTTCGGTATGGTTCTTGGTATGAGTACCCGTAAGGGAACTGTGGTCTTCTTGGACAACATTTTGGAAGAGACCAAAGAAAAGATGCATGAAGTTATGAAGAAGAACGAAGCCAAGTATGCCCAAATCGAAGACCCCGAAAAGATTGCTGACTTGGTCGGTATTTCTGCCGTCATGATCCAAGACATGCAGTCCAAGCGTATCAACAACTACGAGTTTAAGTGGGAAAGAATGCTTCTGTTTGAAGGTGACACCGGTCCATACTTGCAATATGCTCACTCGCGTTTGCGCTCTGTACAACGCAAATCCGATATCCCTGAAGAAGATTTGGTATCTGCTGACTACTCGTTGTTGACTGAAGAATGTGCTTCCAACTTAATCCGTACCTTAGCCCAATACCCCGATATCATCCGCAGAGCTTTGCAAACAAACGAACCCTCCACTGTGGTCACCTACTTATTCAGCCTCACTCACATTGTCTCTCAATGCTATGATATTCTTTGGGTTGCCGGACAAGAGCGCGAATTGGCCATCGCTCGCTTGGCTCTTTATGCTGCCGCTAGACAAGTATTGTACAACGGTATGACCTTGCTTGGTTTAACTCCAGTTGACAGAATGTAAATATCGCTCAATTCTCCTGCTTTTAAAACGCTAAAAGACCTTTTACTGATCAGTTATTGTACAAGTATCATCCTGATTACTCATCTACAGCTCTCTCACTAATTGACCTATCAATTTCTCTATACTTGATTTGCTGACTATCCATCAGGCTCTTGACTGGTAAGCTCATTTGCTTGCAGCACGTGCGGCTCATCGCAACCAATAGAAAAGTATAAATAGCCCTAGACAAATCTGCAAATGAGTGTTAGTAATGGTACTTAATTATACAATGCTTGCCAGAACAGCTGCTATTACACGTAAATCCGCTGCCACCAGCTTAATTGGAGCAGTCAGAACAAAGGTCTCTCTTCCTGAATTGGACTGGGACTACTCGGCCTTGGAGCCCCATATTTCCGGCCAGATTAACGAATTGCACCACTCCAAGCACCACCAAACGTATGTCAATGGGTACAACACTGCTATTGAGCAGCACGCAGAGGCTAAGGCGCGCAATGAGGTCAAGAAGACCATCGAGTTGCAAAAGGCCATCAACTTCCATGGCGGAGGATACACCAACCATTGCTTGTTTTGGAAGAATTTGGCTCCTGAGAAGCAAGGAGGTGGACAACCCCCAGCGGAGGACTCGGAGCTCGCCAAGCAGATCCTCAAGCAGTACGGGTCCCTTGACAACTTGAAATCGTTGACCAACGCTAAGTTGGCAGGTGTTCAGGGTTCCGGATGGGCCTTCCTCGTCAAAAACAAGGAAAACGGTGGAGCCTTGGATATTGTTACTACTGCCAACCAGGATACAGTGACTGGTCCACTTGTTCCATTGTTGGCCATTGATGCTTGGGAGCATGCTTACTATTTGCAATATCAAAACGTCAAGGCAGACTATTTTAAGGCTATTTGGAATGTTATGAACTGGAAGGAAGCCGAGAAGAGATATTTGGTCAATTAGGAATTGGTTGATTTTATTATTGATTAGAAGTATTATTAATGTGATAATGAGGGAAATTATGATGAGAAGAAATTCAGTGAAGAGGTTATTTAATGGATTCAATAAATTCATGGCTCAGCTCACTTTGCAGCCTTATCACTTTGTCAAGCCGATTATAACAATAATAAAATTAACTTTGATATCTTTATAATGACTATGGGTAAAATGATAGCCAAATTATATTAAATTATTTTATAAGAATACACCGAGTTATCTCTCTATATTTTATCTGATCACTTTATATCAACTTTTGCCTTTTACATCATTTACTTGATACCAGTATATCCTATCCTATCACACTTTTATTCAATAATTGAGTCTCTTGTTCAATAATTGAGTCTCTTATTTAATAATTGAGTCTCTTATTCAATAATCAAACCTCTAGCATTCAGAAATGAAATCTCTACCATACAATATTTTAATCTCTACTATTCAATAATTTAGTCTTTCTAATTTGTATTAACCTATAAAATCCAATGTTCGAATATCCGCAATGCTTACAACTCCTTATCTCCCAAGTGGAATCTCTGCGTAGTAACTCTGAAGGGCACGCTTAAGTGCTGGAACAAGCTTATCCCAACGAAGAATCCGCACTTCTTTGTCAAATCCACGAGGCTTCCGTGATTCGTAGCCCATAATGCGCTTAGCCAAATCGGCTTTGAAGTCTTGTATGGGGAAACTGCCGTTCGCCATTTGCGATCCGTATATACTTCCTGGTCCAGTTTCATTCATTCGAGATGAAATCGGTCTTTTAGACCAGAAAGGAACCAAGTTAGAACGTATGCGCCCTCTCTCGCGACGTCTCTCGGCAGGCTCGCTGCATTGAGCACCAATAAGTAATTCCACAATTCCAACCACCTCTACTGAAGTAATGTAGTACTGGTAAGTTCCTATATGGGGATTGGCGAGAACTTCATCACTAAGGGGCAGTCCATCTTCCAGGTTATCACTAACTGGGTTTACCGCACACTGTAAGCAGCTGACTTCTATCACGTCAACCCCTGGCTTAGCGGGTTTGGTATGAGGATTTTCAATGGCGCTTCCTAGTATGCTAAAGTTTGCAGTAATGTGAGAGCCATCTTGGGATCTCTCTATGCGAATAATACGACGGCAATCCTGCTGCTCATACTCCAGCCATTGGGGGAAGCAGCAGTCTCTCATGTCAGCATCTTCCAAGTTCAACTCTACTGCGGCGAAGTGAATATCGCGTCTTTGCTGTCTTGGAGGACGAGTTGCACCTCCTCCAGCCAGCACACCACGTATTAAGCGGTAATGGTTGTTCTGGGGGTAGGTCATGGAAGATGGAATAGAAGACAGCATTGAAGACGAGCTCTGTACAGACATTTGCATCGGCATCTGCATTGGCATCAGGGCTGGTATCATCGGCAACGCCAGCATTGACTGTGATGTCTGGAGTGGTTGCGATTGATACTGAGGTTGGTACTGCAATGGCAACTGCGACAGGTCTATTGGCTGATCTCTCGACTGATCTCTCGGCTCCTGTGACTGGTTGTAATACACACTCATGCCGTACAGAGTAGGTCCCATTGGTGTTGCCAGTACTGTCAGCTCAATTGGCAGAGCCTGCAACCCTGGTTGCGGGTTCCAGTCATATACCGGGGACATTTGGGGTGCAAACTGCTGTTGGTTGCGACCATACTTATCCTGGTATGAAATAAACAATGGGTCCAGGTAGTTCTGGCTCTCCAGCGATCTCTGTAAGATTTGCTCGTATTCGTGGGGCACATATGCCTTGTTGTCAGACTGGAGGCTGTACATTCTTTGCAGATATGCTACTGGGTTGGCATACGCCTGGTTTAACGGTTGACCCGCAACCGATCCACCTAACGAGTCTTGAGAGGAGCCATTCAGGGTATACTGGGAATCTGCAATGCTCATTATCGAGCTGTTGGACCCACTTGCCTCAACCAAGGGAGCACTCTCTGCCATTGTGGGTGCCATTTCATGGACATACCCACTCTGAACACGACTGGGCTCATATGAAGAAGCATTCTGGGGACTAGCCTGTGGATAGCTGAAGCTAGTGTAATTCTGACTATAGTTCATATTGGCAGCAATGTTGTTATTGCTGACATTATTACTATTATTGGCGTTGGTATTGCACCCAACCAAGATACCGGCATTAACGTCTGCGCCTGCGCCAAAACCGACCAGTAGCTCATTAGAAACAGGATTATGGTCTACCATATCAAACATGGGCAAAATACTGGGTGCCGAGAACATAGGAAATAATAAATAGTTTGCTAGATCTGATTATTGAGGGCAGAGGTGATGATTAATATAGTCGGGTGGACCATGGAGCCTCTACAACAAGCACACCCTTTTGGCGCCAAACATTGCCCTCTGACTGCGAACCCCATTCTGCAGCCCTGGTCTCGCATGCCTTCGGGCCTTCGTCTGTGGTCTTCTCTTGCAGGGAGACCCCGAAACTCTGCATATGCTACACTTTTCCAACCGACAGAGATGGATACAACGGTAATTAAGGTTTCGGGTGGGGTGAGTCCAACAGCGTGATAGATCAAACCTTGACTGAATCGCCTACATACCACCGCCACTACGTTGAAGTGACCATGAAACAGTGTGCGGTTATTCTACTGTTGTACTCAACTCTAATCCGTCAGCATATTTCACTAAAGCCAACTGCACTAAAATTCAGATCCCGTGATTCCACGCAAGGATGAAGCCGAGAGGGCTCTACACAAAACCTCAAGCCGAGAAACCCGGGTTTGGGCTGAGGCAGCAGCGCAGAGTCCTCGGGCGTAACGTAGATAATATTCACTATATGTAGGCAATTCTTGGCGAGTTGGGCGCTGGGTACATCGCTTCCCAACAGGGTCCAGTGTATATCAAACACCACCCAAATGGTGAAGAAAGGTGTGGGGATCAACCTCTGGGGCTTAACTAGAATATGAGCATGACCAAGAAAATTGGTGATGGAAAAGGCGGAAGCACAAGGTACTTTTGACTAAGAGTTCGAGCGTATAGTTTACCAATAGGATTTCCACAATAAGTAGTCTACAGAAGTCTACAGAGGACTACAGAGGACTACAGAGGTCACAATAAAAGTCCACAGTAAAACCTTACAAACAGACCACAATAAAAAAGACCACAATAAAAAAGACCACAATGAAAGATTTACACCTGAAGATTTTCAATCTGGCAAAGACTTTGCCACACCAAATATCTTCAGGTGTATTCTTGCTTGATAGCTGAGATATTTTGATATTCAAAGATTGTTAATGTCATGCAGGGCTATCTCTACCCATAGGTTTTATGCGATATTCAAAAATATCGCTGCATACACAATCGTTAAAGTTAATGCAACCGGATCATTGCGGTGTATTCTAAATTGGGTTTGGGTTTGGGTTTGGAGTCGGGATCGTCAGTCTACTACTATATTTGGCACATTGGTGATATATCGCGATTCGTGCATCTTGGCTTGTGACAATGCACAGTGTTTCTTTGTGACATTTTGTCTGGATTGTTTCGATGGGGTTACTACAATTGGTGATGCTATTGTTGATTTTGGAGATATTACTATTTTTGACAAAATAGTTGCCTGTGATGCTACAGCATTAGTGATTTTTTACTAATTTTTATTGTTGAGTGGCAATGGTAATGAAAATTGATAATAAAGGCTGATAAAGCGGTAATTGGCTGTGAAAACCGGTGCAGTGGTGTATCATTGTTCTGTTATTTCCGAAGTGCTTGTTGCTAACCATTGATTGATGGCCAAAGACAATTTTGATGCTGCCAGGTGTTGTTGGTGCTGGCTGGCTCTATTATTAGCCACGCCTAACGCGACGCCGGCGTTCTTGCCGATACTTATCTTTTGCTTCTATTTCATTCGGCTTTAACAATGCCTTCGGCTCTAACTTCACTCTCGACGCTACCACTACAACTTTTGCCGTTGACTCAGATATTACATTTTCCTGAAATTTTCCACCATCTTTCCATCTACTTGGCATTTTTACTCGACTCGGGTCATAAGCCGATAGTCTCGGAAGAACCTGAGTAAAACCCTAAAAGCTTATCAACGAGATTTGCCAAATACTCTTCCTGATTTGGAGTTTTAGCTGCTCCGCGTTATATTGATTCAGTTTATTCTATATCAAACTTACTACATGGTGCATTCTCTTTGCCGCAAAAGGTACGTTTCATATCCAGCTTTAGTTATCACGCTTGATAGATGGTGCCCAACCAAGTACCCAGATCCCTGTTCTAGACAGGGTTCATAGTACGAAAGACAAAAGTTGCTGTGCAAAAGACTCTAGTGACATGCAGTATGGATTTTTAATTTGCAGATCACGGTCTGCAACAAGTGGCTGGCGCCTGTTTCGGATAAGTGCCGAGCAGGCGTCTTTTCCCAAGGCTTTGATGCTGCTCTAAGGAACCTGAGAAGCCATTGACCTAAAATTTTTTATCAACATTGCTCCTAATGTGCCAAAGCACAGTGAGCAATGGTAGTTTCAGGCAGCAGTCACAAGGTATTAGCGATGGCTAAACAGAATCAGTTTCTGGGGGAAATGAGTTGACAAATTATTGCAATATGGAACCTCCGTGGAATAATTGTGCAACTTTCCAAGGTTGCAGTTGTATTGTAGAGGTTGTTTCCGCTGGAGACAAGGCTGGTTCCATCCGATGTTGGGATGTACGTAAAAGCCATGCCAGAGCGTATAGTACTATATGTTGATATTTCTGTGTTTCAAAACCGAGACGAACGGCCACAGTGTCTTTATTTTCCATTTTGTGGCACCATCGCGGTATGTCAACGTTGGAGGCACTTCTGAGAAATGATGGAAATCATTGCTACTGGTAGTTTCCAATTTTTTATAAACAATGCTCTATCTTTGATGCACAGCGGCTATTACTTGTACTCATTTTGTACAGACAACAATTATGCCAGGGTTGTGCATTAAAATTTGTTGGCAGTGACAAATTGAAGGTGGTCGCCCATACAGTCGATGCCGCTGACTTTTCTCATGAAAGCCACGGGAAGTTAGAACTGGATTATTCCGTTCCTTGCATTTGCTGGTGATTTCAAAATATCTACGTAGGCGGCTTGTGTTGAGGGTCCAGACACTCGGTTATAGCTTCCTAATCGACTCGGCTAGTAGGTTCAAAATAATTCGGCTAATAAGTATTACATCCAGTATTTAATTTTAAGGGGAGCAATTGTAACTCTGTAGATACTACAAGACAATTCTGGCCAGCTAAGAATAGTATTGCGCATTGTTTTGTGCTTAGCTGTGGACTGTAAGGATGAAATTTCTCAGCATATATTTGATAAATTGAGTGATTGCTAATAATTGGCTCAAGAGAGAAAGCGAATAAAGCATGTGAGATCTATTATGAAATTCCGTTGAAGTTGAATTAATCATTCAAAGAGGCCTAAGTTTTACGGGTAACCGTTGATTACAATCAATATGAAACATATTTACAAGCCAGATGAAATGTTCAAATTAAAACAAAACGTTGGCATTATTGAATGAAATGTCAAAAAATCAAAAATAGCCGTTAGGATGGAATAGAATGTAAAGATAATCCAGATCAACCATTGCAATCAAGATGAGGTGTCAAAATTCAGATTTTCCCATTGAAATATACAATTGGCCATTCGCCAATTACTTGATGGTTATTTTACTCTCATCAGGCCAAAGAAAATCAAATAATGTGATGAATACTTATCGAGTCAAGAAGTTCTTGTGAATACCTATCAACATTTGTTTGGAGCAGCTGTTGGTATACTCGGCTTTCGCGAGATTCTCAACGCTTTTGATATTTCTGATATTTAAAGGCAGAACAATGTGCTTCTGAGGATAGTTTATACAAACACCTGTATGCAACTTAATATTTTGGCTAAAAGACTTATTTTCCAGTTACAATCATACTGCTATGAGTACAAATGGTGAATCACCCACAGTGCAATATTGTCGTCAAACTGCTAGTTTCAGGTACAGTAATGGAATTTTTATAAATATGAAATAGATGATATTAGTGTTGGACCCTGCAATTGTTTGTTTCAGTGTCATGTCTACATGAAATGGTTAATTTTTTGAAAAATTCTACACCATTGTAGATAGCGATATCATCTGTAATCAGCTCAAATATTGATATAAGCTGAAACATTTCCTTCTTGGGGTGATTATTTGGCTAGCTTATTTTTTTATACAAAAAATGTATCTTGTTGGACACTTTCTACGGTCTTGTTGTCTTTGTTTTAACTAGGATGCACCAAACGGTTTAAAGTAGATTGCTGTCCTCCAAAAAGGCAAAGAGGTTTTGGGTCTCCAAAGATTTTTTTATGTGAGGTACTGAAAGGCTCAAGAGCAGGAAAATGAAAAGCAATTGGAGCTAAGCTGAAAGAACATAAAAATAAGAATACAGTATTATTGTTTTTTCAGGTGCTGTTTAGTGGGTAAATTTTAGTGAATTAGTGGAGACTTCAATTATTGATATTCAATATTTGATCAATTGATTTCTCATAAATTTTTTGAAGATTTGAGTTAATTGCAATCCAGGAAAGAATATTAGTTTATTAACTGAATTCTCGAACAAAGCTTCAATGGTTTATTAATTGATTTCTCGAGTTAATTACTTGTCAATCGTTCTTTTTTGAATATTGTGAGTAGCAATAATTTATTGATCAAGAGCAATCAATGAAAGAATAATGTTAGTATTGAAAAAAAATACCAATTGATGATCACATAGTTTGTCAACTAATGAACTTGAGTCCAATTCTTGGTCAAGCAATATAACTATTGAAATCAATTAATATACCCATTGACATCAATTAAGATACCCATTCCTTCACGGTTACTATTTCGACCCTTTCCATTTGACTTCACCCATTTCAGTTGGCTTTTAAGAATACATTCTCTCGACTGAAATCTCTCATTTTATTCCTACTTATACTACTACAAACAACCATTTAGCGTCCCAATCCACAGATTCATGAAATAAACTACCATATTCAACCCCTTTTTTTCAAAAAAATGCCCATTGTCATCCCCAATATACCCTAAAGACAACTATAGTGCTTAAACTATTTAAATACGGCTTTCCTGGGCCTTAAAGTATTACTTTGCTGCCCTTTGGAACCTGCTGAACGTTTTATATTCTTCCGTGGTTCTTGAATAGTAAAGGTTTCCTTAGCCAATGACATCCTGCACATTATCCAGCAACCATATGGTTTTATATTTAAATGGAGCCATGGCCAGTTTATTGGAACGAAGCAAACAATTAAGATATATTAAATATAGAAACAATGTCTACGTACGCTGAAGCTGCTGCCTCCTCTGGACCAACTGGTGCTGAGCCACTCCCAGTTCCTGCCTCTGTGGAACAAACCAGCGAACCATCTGGAAACATTGAGCTGGTTGGTGAAGAGGAATTTGTTGAATTGAAGAAGGAGATTGAGCCAGAAGCGCCAGTTGAAGCTCAGAAGATCGAAAAGGAGGTTTCTTCGGAGTTGAAAAATGCTGAAAAAGACGCTAAGAAAGGGCTTGGTAACGCCGAGAAGGACGTGAAAGAAGCCGCAAAAGAATCCAAGAAAGACTTGAAAAATGTGGAGAAGAAAGCTAAGAAGGAATTGGATGCTGCTGGAAAGGAAGTCAAAGAAAACTTTGATGCTGCTGGAGAGAAAGTCAAGGAGAATTTGGATGCTGCTGGAAAGGAGGTGAATGAGGTGAAGAAAAACATGGAGCCTCATGTGAATGAATTGAAGAAGGACTTGAATGCTGCTGGAAACGAGTTGAAGAAGAACTTGGACCCATATGCAAAGGAAGCTAAGAAGAACTTGGATGCTGCCGGAAAAGAAGCTAAGAAGAACTTGGATGCTGCCGGAAAAGAAGCTAAGAAGGGCTTAGACGCAGCCGAAAAGGAAGCAAAGAGCTTGTGGAGTGCTTTTGTGGAGAAGGTCAACTGCTTGACTTCCAAGGTCCACAACGCCTTGGGTTCCAACAAGACTCACCTGCTGTGTGCTTGTTCGCGTATTGCCAAGACTAAGGAGGATTTGAAAAACCCCGCTGTTCTTGGTCAGTTGGTATTTACTGTTACTGGTTTAATGGCTGGATACTTTGTCTTTGTTGAGCGTGGACATAGAATTAATACCAGCTCCAAATCAGTTGTAGGTGCACATGCCGCAATTATCACTGGTTTAGTGGCATTGGATGCATATGTTTTTAAGCGCGCTTACGACAAGTACAAGTAAGAGTATATATATGAGCAATGAACATATTCAGAATAAAAATGTAAGGAAAATAGCGTAATGATTTCAAATCATTATTGGTGAGATTTTTAAAGCCTATTCATAATACATAGATTGAGGTGTTATAACAAATATAAGTTGGGGTGTACGAATTGAACACGTAATTGCTGATTAAGTGAGAGCTAGATATTTAATATACTTGAATTCAAGATAATAGATATTGAATAAAGAATCGTATTGTGTAGTTTACACTGGTTGAAACTGAGGCATCATCAAGATTGTTAACTTAAAATGACATAAAGCTTAAACTCTATTAATTATGCGAAATATCTTTATAGAAATCAATACTTACAAAACATTTGACCCTTTTAGAAGTCAAGTATATTAAAAGTACCAATCATATACTCCCCTCGATTAGATTTTTTATGAAATTAAGTTCTTACCCAAAAAAGAATGGGTGCAAATATTCATATACTAGCGCAAAATGTAACAAGTATAATGAATAATCGAGTCTTTTATTTATAAAATTGATATAGCAAGCAATAATCATACCAAAAGGATAATGATACTAACAATTGTAACGATAATGCATGCTTTATATTCCATAAAGATTTTAATATCATTACTGTTTTGACGATGCCTACTTTATATCGATTCAAAAAGTAAACATCATGATTGTCCACCCTCAATTCAAATTCAGGTCAAGCCTTAGTTATATATTCTTTGGTTAATTAACTACAATACTTTATTACACCCACTATATCATTCCGATACTATTTAGAAATTTTAAAAGATAAAGGTATCCACAGATAGCCTTTACTTATTAACAGCTTATCCATCAGTAGTCATAGTCACTAATACTATAAAAGAAAGTAATAAATAACATCAACAGCTATTTATTACTGTTTTATGCCTTTATTACTCCCTATTACCATTCATTATCAATACAGGTATACTAGGGCTGTAGCCCTTCTTCTTCATCTTCGACTACTCTTATTTTTTTCAAAAAAAGTTTTGTGACTGCTTTTTTTCCAGTGGGAACTTTTCAAACTTTTCACATCACCATCACTACGGCCTACTTCTTCTTCTTCACCGTCGATCGAAACCACCACCCCGGCTTTCCACGTAATATTCCGACATGTCTGCCCCATCTGAAGCCCCCAAGCGTGCCTTTGGCAAGAACAACAAGAAAGGTCCCAGAAGACCCAGAAGAGAGGAAGAGAAGGGATGGACTCCCGTCACCAAGTTGGGTAGATTGGTGAAGGCTGGTAAGATTTCTTCCATGGAGGAGATCTACTTGCACTCTCTCCCCGTCAAGGAGTTCCAAGTTATTGACTTGCTTCTCCCTGAGTTGAAGGACGAGGTCATGAAGATCCGTTCTGTCCAGAAGCAGACCAGAGCCGGTCAAAGAACCAGAATGAAGGCTGTTGTCGTCATTGGTGACTCTAACGGTCACGTTGGTTTGGGTATCAAGACCGCCAAGGAAGTCGCTTCTGCTATCAAGGCTGCCATTGTCATTGCTAAGCTTTCCATCATCCCTATCAGAAGAGGTTACTGGGGTTCCAACTTGGGTCAACCCCACTCCTTGCCTACTAAGGTCACCGGTAAGTGTGGTTCCGTTGCCGTTAGATTGATCCCTGCCCCCAGAGGTAAGGGTATTGTTGCCTCCCCTGCCGTCAAGAAGTTGATGCAGTTGGCTGGTGTTGAGGATGTTTACACTACCTCTTCCGGTTCCACCAGAACCACCGAGAACACCTTGAAGGCTGCCTTCGCTGCCATTGGTAACACTTACGGTTTCTTGACCCCTAACTTGTGGAAGGAACAAGCTTTGGTTGCTTCTCCTTTGGACATCTTTGCTGAGGAGGCTGCTGGCCAGAAGAAGAGATTCTAAGGGTTATAGCTGTAGATTAATATACATTTTATCAATCATATCTATCTCGTTGCAAGCATGTGTAGCTTCCAATTTATTACAGCCTACGCTTTTAGTGCCGGAATACTAATATAAGTGTAAACTTCTTTTTTACATAGTATCACAAGACTAGTTGGTCATGTTAATTATATTTAACCTAATTGTTTAAAGACTGGCAGCTCCACTATAAGAGCCACTGAAACTGCGAAGTTCCTTCAAAGGTTGGCATCTGAGGTCAAGTGTTCGATTCTCAATTGACGCCAGTCTTTCATTACTTTCCTTTACATAGCCTTACAACTATAATAGTACAATTGCCTAATAAACCAGTAGCCATTAACTTTAGCTATTAACTTTAGCTTGAATTTATAATACTATACACGTACTCACTAGTGAATACACTTGAATGAACTCTACTGTTGCACAGCTTGCTCCATTACCTGGTCGTCTGGGACAGCAAAGGCACGGCTATTGGTAGACTGGCTGGGTGTCCCATTTTGTGCACCTTCTTTGACCCAAGTATTTGATTGAATCTCGCGACCCTCTGGGTGCTGATACATACAATTACGGTTCTGACACTTGACACCAAAACGGCATTCTTCGCTAATTGGGTGGGCAAAGGTACAATCGAGACGGGTACATGATGCACCAGTACGACAAGGTACCATCAGTGTTGCATGTCGACGAGGACACTTGAAATTAGTGCATGCGGTACCGAACTTGCATTGTTCCAATGCTACGCTCGCAAGGTCTACTGGCTGTTTAGCAGTCGGAGGCGGAGGATGTGCCTTGGAACACAGCTCGTCCAAACAGGTCTTGCCTTGAGGACACCAGTCCAAAGTAGCTACCTTTGCCAGTGAATTTGCCGGTGTAGGATGGGCAAATGGGCATGTCAGCTTCGAGCATGCAGCACCAAATTTGCACAGGCCCTGGTTGACTAAAAGCTCATTCTTCTTACGTTCGACGTATTCCATCTTGGACTTGCTCAATTTCTCAATCAATTCCGCATCTTCATCGGGATGTAAATAGTTACATGTGCCTGGGGGGTTGGAGCAATTGGGATAAGCAAAGCAGTTTTTGGTTGGGTGTGCAAACTGGCATTCTTTATTCTTGCAATATGGGAACTCGGGGCAGCGACCTTTGGACGGCTTTTGAACAAACTGTGTGACCTTAGTGACAGCAGGGTTGTTTGTACCCAATAAACGGTCCATTTGTTCCGCATTTTTTGGGTTTATGCTCTTCTTCTGGAAGTTGCGATCAAGATTGTTGTGGGAGCTCTTGCCGACACCTCCTCGGGTAGGAGGCTTGCTTCTACCCTTAGGTCCAGTCGGAAGCTCAGACTTGAAGGAAAATTGTGGCGGTTGGGGAAATGATTGGAATGATTGAGGTAACTGATTGGAAGGAAAAGGTGGATTTATTGGGAAAGCACTATTGTTGCCTGGAAACGTGTTATTCTCCGGGAAGGACTGGTTCCCAGTGAAAGGATTATTCTGTTGGAAAGCACTCTCAGCAGTGCTTTGTATATTTTGAGGTATGTTTTGTGTATCCTGTGTATTCTGTGTATTCTGCGTGTTTTGCGTATTTCCAATTGTATCCACTCCATTCGCAGCATTTACCGAGCTCAATTCACTGCTATTGTTCACGTTATTGGCTCCATTTACCTCATTTGCTCCTCCACTCGCACCTGTTTCTTGTTTGTTATCGTTGCCCTCGTGTTCGTAGCTTAACCGCTCCAACTCACGGAATACACTCACCATGAATTCCTCATCAATGGGAATGTCTGCAATATCCCTCACCTCGCTGACTACTTCTCCCGCGCTTTTGCCACTCGCCATCAACACCACGATAAACTCAGCAATGTCCGCCGCGTCGCCACCACTTCCATACCGCCGCTGCAACTCCTGGACCAAATTTGTCTTTAACTGTATACCCACTGGGCCTTCTGGGTTGAATTGTACCGACATGCTTGTGTCTCTACCGTATAATCTCTGAATCAACTCTTAACGCTGGTGATCACTCGTGTTGAGTCCGGCGATGCCATCAAATTTTCATAGACTGCATATAGTGCCACCAAAAAACCAGTGGCTGCGAAATTGATAAATTAAACGAGCTGAAAGGCCTCCAGCAGCACAGGACCTAACAAATCGGTCAATACTGCGGCAATGGAGTCGAGTTCATCTGTTATAGCAGATGCAACAAGAGTGTAGGAGTATAGTAAGATAAAGTCGTTGTTTGTAAGCGAAATGGAGGTTGGTACAGCATCTGAGATGCCTAAACGGACGGTCAGAAGTTTGTACAACATACGGTCCATGGCATGTTCTGTACTTGCAGGCTTTACTGGAAGCGGAAAACCCAACCTCATGGCACTGGCAACCATGTAGAAGATGAGAAATATGCGCTGCTCGAGCTCAGCACGCTCCGCAGCGATATAGGCCAAAACGTATTCCTCAGTGGGAGTGACCAATGTGTCTATTCGAATAATACGGTGTAGATTTTCAAAAGTATCAATGATACGCAGGGTTGATGATAGAAGCTGTTGGTAGTGACGGGATGGGAACGCTCCCTTGAGACGAAACTCAAGTGGTGCCTGAACTAGAAGCTTTTCACATTCGGCCAAAAGAGCCTGGGTTCCGCGAGTTCCACGTAAACCAACTGCATGGTGAGTTTTCGGGTCTACCGCGAGTGGCCCTTGGCTCCATGCAACGCCTAGACGAAGCCAGAGCATTGTGAGCCCAAGCTTGAGTCTTGCGCGGGCGCTAAAGGGTAAAAACAATGTTGACATTGATAGTGCCAGTGCAATGCCCACCAGCACTGCAACAAAACGGTGGAATGCAATCTCTGCAACAAACGGATTGTCCCCACCCTCCTTGTCATCTTCGCCATCATTTTGCGTCATACTGTATGAATAAAGTGCCGTCAAATTGAAAGCCAAAAGCACAAACCGCCCAAACGCCTGGTTGCGCTTCCAGTACATAATCACATAAAAGCATGGTATTGATAGAGCGAATCCTGACAATGCAAGCATATAGCAGTTTCCGTCGCTTATAAACCAGCTGAGATACGCAGTGTATGCACCCAAAAATGTTCCAACAAACCGCCATTTTGCAGTCATCGTCGTTCCTCCAAGCGACTTATTCATCATGATGAAAAATACTGTAAGTGCCCACTCTCCACGCCATGTATTGAAAGTTTGAACTGTTTGTGGTAAAAACGCAAATACTGACATAAAGAGGGCCCCAAGACCTACGCGAATACCAAACTGAACATCGCTACGTCTCAAAACCTTAAGTGCGCTCCATACTCGATATTGCAACGTCGTCTTCTCCGAAAATGGTTGCAAATTACGGCCATATTGACTTTGAAGGTCCGTCAACGCCGCATCAAGACAGCTTAAATCAATGTGCACTGGTCGTATTTCTGTCTTTTGCTGTACTAGGCGATTCCAAAACCTGAGCCACGACCAGGTGCGGTTCTTCAGCCGTGCTGCCTCATACGTTTCAGAAAGTTTACAAAACTCTCGCAATTCAGATGCATAAAGCAATAGAAGCTCTGCAAAATTTCCGCAGCAAGCTGTAACTCTCTCTTGATCTGTCCGGGAATTAAAGTCGGTACTCTGGAATACTTCTTGTGCATATAGTTTCTTAAAAGCACGCTGGTGGCTGCCTTCAAACATATTAATTGCTTCACTTAGTGACTGTTGTAAATGCGCTGTAGGCGCGAACAGATGAGGAACTTCCTCGCAGATGTTTTCAAATGGAACCTGACTCAAAACTCCCTTGACAGTATAAATTAATGATTTCATCAGTGGTGCAAGATAGTGCACAAATAACTCAAAGAGTTGGGCTGGATGTGTAGCCGGTTGAGACATCAGCAGTGCCAAGCTGAGCTCCGACTCCACTGCGGCAAGCACCCCTGAGTGATAGCTGTTTAAACTTGTTTGCGAGTCACTGTCACTGCCTTCATCGCTTAGTAGCTTGTGCTTTATCTCAGTGGAGCTGCGCAACGCTTGCAAATGGCGAGCTAACGCAATAGTGGACATTACCAACTCATTAAATACCCTCCATTCCTCTTCACGGCCACGCAAATAAAGCTCATACTTGGCTTCATCGTTGTTTTGCAAGAGTTCAAGAATGCTCTTTTTGAGCCGGTCAAAAGTTTCATCGTCCTTACTACTAAAAGGCTTGTCCTTCATAAACTTGAGCGTTACTAACAGCAAGACCTGCGACATGATATTGTAGGAGTCATTGAGCGAGTGCCTGAGCTTTTCTACTGCACTCACTGGCCAGAGCAAATAGCAGCACAATACGCTGATTATACATCCGGTAACCACAACCTGTAAGGTAGAAAACAAGCGCTCAAGCGGAATACTTGTAGCGTTTAGGCTAGCTTCCTTTACAATGCATGCAACGATGGAGATGCATGCAATAGAGGTTGCGGTACTAAATGTGGGCTTGTCAACCTTTTCTCGCATGTACGATAAGAATCCAAGAGCCAGTGAGCTTACTACCAAGTCAACTATACGAGAAAGCTCATCTTCTCCTCGCTGGAATAGCGAAGCTGACACTGATCGGCATCCAAATGACACACTAAAGCTGAATGCCAACGACCCCACTACAAAAAGTAACGTTTGGTTCATCGACCCTTTAGACCTTGCTGGATGAAAGTATACCGCAACGGTAGCCACCAAGTGTTTGGAGTCAGTAGCACCCAACCAAGCATTAAACGGCGACCAATACACCGCTAGTGATGATAATAAGTATGCTATTGAGCACTTTATTACCAGCTGCATCATCTTAGGTGGAATATTGCAATTTTGCCTAAACCATCCTTCCATTCGGCTTTGGTTTGGGCTTGAAGCCTGTTCGGCAATTGGCTCTTCATCAGCATTATCATAGATACTGAAAGTGATGTTCCTTCGAACTCTTGCTCCAGTTCTAGCCAGTATTACTGAGTTTTGGCGTGCCATTAGTGGAGCATTTGCAGCCAACACCGTTTCATCTCCGGCCAATGACTCTGTCGGAGATTGCCATGAGCTCCTCTCTTCATCCT
Organism: Wickerhamia fluorescens; assembly: GCA_001599155.1. Lineage (NCBI taxonomy): Eukaryota > Fungi > Ascomycota > Pichiomycetes > Serinales > Debaryomycetaceae > Wickerhamia > Wickerhamia fluorescens. The sequence goes on along the minus strand of BCGE01000002.1, from coordinate 1,953,283 downwards.
CCTGTGTATTTTGAGAACCTTTAAAGTATTCATACTCGCTTACCAGACCATAATTGGGGACCTTCATCAACAGGCCATTTGGAGTTCATTCATCAATCTATCGAAATTTTCAGAAACTTTTCATTAAAAATGCCATGGCACATTATAAACAGTATAAAATTAAGTATTGAGCCATAACAATAGGCATATGTATCTATATAAAGCGTTAGTCATAAGTCTGCTTTGCACAAGCAGACACAGAAATCTTTTTGAAACCAAAGACATTGGAGGAATTTATTTCTAGGTCAATTCTAAGTGATCATCCAATTGATTGTCTTTACCCTTTTATTGAAATTGATAAGGGATGGGTAGAAATTTTTGGTAGGTTCCGTGTTGAAATTTTTGAAGAGAATTGTGGTTGGAATGGTTGATAAATTGTGGTTGAAATGACTGGATAAGTTGTGACTGAGATTAGTGATAAACCTTCTTGTTGTCGACAAGCTTCTTAGCAGAGAAGTCAGCAAAAACACTCAATACTAAAGGTTGAGTTCAAGTTGGTCAGATTTGTCAAAAATCTTCAATACCAAAGGTCAAGCTCAAATTGGTTCATGATTACTCAAATATCTTGATCCATTTCATAGCCAATAATTTCCTTAAACAAAGCCTCACAGGGTACGGTGGCTTGTAAGCGAGCACAAAGTAAGAATACACCACTCAATTTGCGATGAAGAGAGTAGGTTTCTTCTGGAGGTGGAGTCAAACGCTCGCTCAACATAACACCGACATTTCCACGCACACGATCAGTAACAGTTTGGTGAGCAAAGTCAAATGGTTTGCCGTGGTTATCCTGAGGAGAAAATGCCTCTCCTAAAACCATCACTGAGTCAATATGCGCTTCAATCATTTTTGGCGACTCTAAGCCAGTGAGATACCCCAATTTTTGCGAGTAATGCTTCACTAAACCACGGTCCTTATTGACTGCAGCGCGCAACACCATCACGTAATCGCGTACGAATTCCTCGCTGAAGTCACGACTAGCACCAAAATCTAACAACTCGATCTTGCGAGTTTGTTCATTGAACAAAAAATTGGCCCAGTTAGGGTCTGTTTGCATAAATCTGAATTGCTTTATTTCCAACAAGCAAAGGCGCATGATGTTAGTGGCAATCCAATTACGAGTTTCTTGGTCCCAATTGCCCTTCACAATTTCAGTACCACGCATACACTCCATTGTCAAAACGTGCGGTCCGCAGAGAGAATGATGCACCTGTGGTACCACAAACAGGGGATCATCCTTAACCAAGTCGCGAAAGCGTACAATATTCTGTGCCTCGCGGATATAATCACATTCCCATTTGAGTTCAGTACGCGCATTGGCGACGGTCTTGTCTAAAAAGAGGCCTGCAGGCAAAATGCTCAGCGCAGTCAAGAGCACCAATAAGTTGTTAAGATCAGAGTCAATCAGCTCCACCACACCTGGATATTGTACCTTAACCACTACAGGAACCAAGTCGCGCGTGACAGCCTTGTGGACTTGTCCAATACTAGCCGCGGCAATTGGAACGTCATCAAACAGAGCAAAGAGGCGGCTTCTCCAGTTTTCACCCAAATCGCGAGCCATCACCCGCTCCAACTGTGCTGGTGGCATGTAATGGGCTGAATTTTGTACACGAAGCAACACTTGCTGAATCTGTTCGGGTAAAATCAGTGAGTCCTGGAACGACATCATCTGGCCGATTTTGAGGGCTGCGCCTCTCATTTTAGAGAATTTGCGAGCCATGCGCTCAATATTAGCCGGTGAAAGTATCAACAGCTTCATAGAGAGAGGCAGGGTATTTCCGCTGGTGTAATGCTGGATTCCATGCTTTGCAGCGCCCAATCCCATTCCCGCAGCTAGCGAGCCGTAGTGAAAGATTCTAGCAAGACGCGTACTAGGCACCACAGAGCTTGTCATCTTGACCTCCGGAGCAACCTTTTTTCCCACTAGCATTGGCTCTTCTTCTGCCTGCTCATGTGTAGGCAATCCCGAGAACAGCTTTGTGGAGTACAGCCTCGCTGTAGTCTTGTTCGATGACTGGATCGCGCCTGCTTGTTTTCCCACGCGTTTTTGAGGCGCAAAAGCACTCTTCTCACCTCTCTTTCTCTCTGCGAGTATCCTGGCCTTGTAGAACATCAGATCATCTGTGTTTACCACTCCCCAGACCCGAGTACACGATTCTTGCTTCATTGTCGCAAACGCATTCTTTGCAACCAGTACAGCCTGAGACGCCACCAAAAGCGATTCATACACAGTCTTTCCAAGCGACATGCTAATGTAGTATTCTATAGATAGAATAAACCCCCTAGAAAACCGTATAGTGCAGCTCTAAGAGCAATGTTGTTGTTTTTTAGCAAAAGTAGAGCAGAATTTGTTAGACAATCCACTGCTTCAATAGCAAAAAGATAGTAATCTAAGTAGCTCTTGTAATAGTGGCCACTAAGGACTATGTACTGTAGACGTGACTGGATAGACGTCCTCTTAGCGCTCGAATAGGCGTTTGATGACTGTTTCCTCGCCCATCGCGTGGGACGAATTTTTTTATGTCCCGATAGAAAAACGTGGGCGAACCAAACGGTGGGGGTAGCAAGTGCGATTTAACCAGCCCTAGGGCTGATCATAGCACCCCTGATTAGAATTGGGGTGAAAAGAAGTCAAACTAACGCTACTGTTGGGATGCTTTTAATTGCCTCTTGGCTTGGGTAAAATTAGGGCTTTTTTAGTATTTATAATTACCATGTTATAGCTCAATACCCCAGAATCAGCCAGTATTAGTCATTATAAAGAGTCTTGTAGTTAAGTAGATGTAATGGGAATGAGTGTAAGAAATGTTGAAAAGGACTGGGGTTGGATGAAAAATGACAGTTTACAAAGAGGAGAAGTAGAAGGTTTGGGTCTAAACAAATAAAGGAAAAGATAATGGCTTCAAATAGATGATGCTTATTGCTATAGCGTGGGGTAAAGGTGGAGATTTGGGGGCATCTCATCTATAAAGATTCTGGTTGTTATGTAGAGGCTTCTAAGGGAGATAATAAGGAGTTTCTCTTAGTTTTGGTGTTCTCTAAGGCATTTTCTTATTCATCAATTGATAGATAGGTTGGTTCTATTTGTTCAGAAATATTCATGAAATGAATTGTAGTTAGGAGAATTTTAGTAACAATGATATGTAGAACTATTGGATGGTTCAAGTATATGAAATAAGCTAATATGCTGAGTCAATACTTATGCTGAAGTATGAATATGTTACACGGCGAATATGTTTTCATGCTTATTTTAAACTGTCATTGTGTTTTTAATGCTTATCTTATATAATTCGTAATATTTATTCAAAAAACCATTCTTTTCAAATTATGCAAAGAATGTAGTAAATGAAAATCAATAATAACAATGCTTGAACAACGCTTGAAGATAAAGAATAATGGTGTGGTCGATATTATTCGGCATATTTAGAAATCGGTTGATTGCAATTGATATTATAGATTCGAAACTGATAAAAACACTACTCAAATATACCTTATCCGATCTTTTCGATTGATTTTCTTTGTTAGTGCACCAAAATGTAAGAAACGGAATAGAATCATACGAAATACTTATAAAAAATGAAAAAAAAACTAATACTAAAGTTGATTAAAACTAGCTTTTCAATTTTGGTATTAACAGGTTAAGGGAATATCCGACTCACAATGAATACCATTGAACGTGTTGGTGTGCTGGTTTCATCCCTACTTGTTTGAGCTGCAAAAATAATCAAAGCTAAACGTTTACAAACTCCGTTATCTTCTATTCCTATTGGATGCTTTTTTCATCTAATTATTTGTTTCCATGTATGACTTGATCCCAAGTCCAAGTTTGAAGCCAACCCAAATAATGATCCATCTAATTGACTTACCCTCTAGGCTTATTTCCACTGATATGTAGTTAATATTGCGGTATGGATCTTTTTGCACAAGTAATTTCAGTACCAACATAAATGTTAACATCAACACCATCAACGATGCACAAAACTGATTATGTTTGAATCGCTTATCAATAAGAAACAGACTACATCCCTGCTGGACTGCTGTTATTTAGTCTATTTTCAAAAGATGCTGTTTTTTGTTGTACTGACTATAGCCACAAAAGCACCACAGTTTGAGCAACGATGATGTTTTTTTGATAATCTAGGTATAGCCCTGAAAGCTATTCTCTAAAAAAGAATACTTACAATCTCCTGCCCGCTGCTTTACTATCAGTCTAAATTTCTCTCCAGCAGTTAAATATTGATCTAAATCTCCAAATTTTCCGTAGTCTTCCCTCAATATACAGTCAGCAATGCAAATCTGTATATCAACTATTGAAGACTGACTATTGCTTCTAAATTTTTCTTAAAAGCGTACTCAAAAACTGAGAGTCTTATACTGACTACATTAACATTAAAGTAGGAAGACAGTCGTTGAAAATATTAATTTATGAAAATTTGCAGCCATTTTTCAAGGCACAAATTAACAGTCTTAAAATATGAATTTGAATAGTTTTGATAGCGCGAACATTGCTAAAGTGGGCAGGTATGAAGCATGAATAATATTTAGGCTTTTTTAAAGACTTTGAAAATTCTCTTTAGTCTTCAGTATTGTTAAAATAAACTGTTTTCAGCAAAAAGGCAAAAATGTTGAAGTGAATGACCAAATTCAAAAGCTTTAATACTTTATTATTGATGTTCTCTTAAAAATTATGTTGTTCAGTAAATGCTTTCTCTTTGCTCATTTTTTTAAAAATATAATTGCAGCATATTAGTCAAGTTTAGGACACATTGCCAAAGGTGAACTAGGCAAAATATGTAGTACTGAAATTATAAATTTGGATAGTATAGAGCTTTGAGTATTAATTGTTGCAATTGAGCATCCAGACCCTAAAATGCTTATGCCACAGCCTGATAATCTGTTAGAGCACAAGAATTTTTACTCGAAATACTCATAGAGTTATAGATAACACAAAAAACTTATACCTTAAAGTATTTTAACAAATATGATTTATTTTTGACTCAAGAGACTTAGCGTATAGAATGTTGGTTATATTTAGCGTTTCATGCTATAATTTATACATGTTAGGGGGAAATTTACCAGCCTTATTTTACTATCAAAACAAATTGAACGAATTAGACATTAAATGGATGATAAACATTAAGTTTAAAGTAAAAACACTGTCAGTAAGTTTATATATAACATGTAATATATTTTAAGTTACGGTAATGGAAAAAATGCAATTTATTAATCAGAAGGAATTTATAACTGTATTGATACTATACATGTAGAAAAAGAAGAATTAGGTGTTTAAAAACTATTAAATATATCTAATGGGGATACTTTTAAATTCAAAGCCAATAACACAAACAGACAAACGTGAGGTAATAATTTTACATAATAATGAAGAATAGCCCATTGAAATATCTAAAATTTTTCATTATAGGTGAGGTAGCTTAAACATATTACAAGTTTTCAACTAGGTCGCCGAGCTTTGAAACAATGTAATATTATTATTGGTACTAAAATAGTTTAAAAGCATAAAATAACTATGGAGTAACAGTATTAAAGAGGAACCAGTTTTCTCCAAACAATATATAAATTAAATTGTGCACAGAAAATATTTGAAATGAAACTTATTATCTCATTGTTTCGAATAAAGAATTGCACTAAAGAAGTCAACGAATAATACTACCGCTGGTTTAGTATTGGAACACTAAATTCAAGGTACTTGTCAATAAAAATAATAGAATTACTAATAGAAGTATTTAAGATCATTGCAAAACTATCGATTTTGAGACAAAACAAATTATCTGAAAAAGAAATTGAAGTGATCATATAAATACAACCAAATCTTCAAAACACAGTTGACTAAACAAATACTGGTTGTTAATTCTCCTTTAAATGAGCAATATGGCTTTTGTTCGACTAATGTTATCATTCACGTTTATCCAGTAGGTGGAAGTCTCTTCCAATTCAATTGCAATTATTTAAATAGAAAACTTTACCTAATTATTGGGTATTCAAAGCATTTTACTTAGAGAAGCAGGCTTCAGCCGTTCAAATAAATTCAAATAGGAGCAGGTACCTTACTGGGGAAAAGCAATGGTTTTATATTTGGCATAAACCCCCATTTGATATTGGGTTTGAGTATAACATAATTATAGAATACTGGTAAATAAATCCCTGGCAACCTAAGATAGAATAAACATAAATGATACAGTTAATAAATATATTCTAGAGTCCCCAAATCTGATAGTTAATACAATTTAAAAGACATAGCCTTATGTGTGCCTGGAATATACTTTTATCAATATATAATGATTTTTTCTATCAAATGGTGATGTAGTAGATGTATAGTTTTACACCTAATTTTTATATTAAGGTATTCAGACTGCTAATTAAGAAAAGCTTAAAGGGTCTGCAGCAAAAAATTTAACTATATGAAATGACTTTTTAAATTCAAAATACTATGAAAATAATTACTGAGTTTATTTTACTCTATAATTTCAAAAAGAAATATTGAGTATCATTTTGTGAATTAACGTAATAATCGTTTCAAAATAATGCTGTTGGAGCTATTTTCCAGCTCAATAATCATTGAGTTGAAAATATTCAATAGTTTCATTTCAAGTATTACCAATTATAAGTGATGCTATTGAAAAGAACTATTGAAGAAATATACATAAAGAAGAAGTTATCATGTCACTATAGCCATCATCACATCTTTTTATCCACCAGCTATTATATTGAACTGACAATATAAAAAAAAGCCCCCAGGCTTGAAACTTGATGTATTTCTCCAAATAAATTAACACGACCAACACTCACTTAAAGTTTAAAACTACTAACTAGTGCAAATAAGAAATGCTAAAAGCAATTTCTTTAAATAAAATAATTGACGATACAATAGCACAGTATTTTATTTTGCAGAGCAGCTTGTTCCTTCAATTGGTCTTCCTATTCAACATCTGCTTCACCAGCACAAAAAGTTCGAATCTACACTATAACTCACCATCTAAAGTACCCCACTACCTATAATTCAACTCTCAGGTACTTTTGAATTAATTATGCCTTATTTCTGCACAAAAAATGGGTGCAAAATCAACAACCCCATCAAGCCACCAGCTATTCTCCTTCAACACGGATTTTTAATATCAGCAGATGTATCATTGCGCTGGTATTTCTTCCTTAATATGTATATGAAACATGATCTTTTAAGTCACTTTCTTACTACATTCCACAATATTGAAAATAGTCTAGACAAAACCATAAAACACAGCCGGTTTTCTAGTATAATACAGTATACTAGAATATATGAATACACGTATATCAAAAGACAATTTTACCAGGCATTGAACCACAGTATGATTTATATAGAGGCTTGCCTAAAAACATATGCTTGATTTTGCATCATCTAGCGCTGGTAGCTCAGATCATCCGCTGAAGATGATTTGTCTTTCATTGAGTGCCGGCTGAAACAATAAATTAGAGTACAATCGGCAAGAGTAGGGCCATTTAGTACAATCTATAAAACACAATTATTAAAACAATCCACAAGAATACAATAAAACAGTCGACAAGAATACAATGAAATAATCGACAGGAATGCAAATGATGAGCGCTCGATTAGAATGCAACTCAAAGGCCAACATTTACCGATACCTTTTAATAATCTTAGTTACATGCGATGCTTAAATCACCATCTCTATACAAATTTAGTAGTCATGAAACCCTTGATAATACTTAGGGATATAACTACACAGCCTCTCATTCTGCTCGTTTACTTTATCCATCTTTATTGGCAAATATTAGGGTTCCTTAGATGAAGGTTATGAGGCTTCAAGAGATGAGAAATATCTTATCCAAGGCCAGTTCTTCCATTCTATCAACTGCAATCCTCTATCATAGCTACAAGCCTATGGTGTTCTGCCATTGTCATTGGCTATTGAAAATCTTGTATTTGATCAGCCATCGAATGGCTTAGCCTCTTGTACCAATGTTTCTGAATTGGCTTTTTCAAAACAACTCCCAAGGCCTCACCACTCTATGCCACAACAACGCAATTACCATAGTCGCCAGGCAAGTGATGCACCGCTGGTTCACCTGTCTCATAGGCTGCTGATGCATAGGCAGCAGAACCAGCCACCCCCGTGTTCTCCCAACCCTTATGAAGCTTTCAAAGAGAAACAACAGTTTGATCAACAACGACGCGAAATGCATCGTAGGATGTACCAACCAAAGATAATCATCAACGATGACCCCAATGTGCCCAACTACACGTTGAATCCCCCTAGCGCTGTCAAATCGTCGAATGCGCTACCGTTGAAGTTGGTTGTTGTGGGGGATGGTGGCTGTGGAAAGACTTGTTTACTAGTGAGCTATATCCGACGCGAATTCCCTACGGTGTACGTCCCTACTGTGTTTGAGAATTATGTAGCTCTGATTAAAACACCAGATAATGAACTAATTGAGCTTGCGCTATGGGACACGGCTGGCCAAGAGGAGTATGATCGTCTTCGGCCTCTTTCATACCCAGATGCCGATATGATCTTAATCTGCTTCTCTCTCGACTCTTTGGTGCTGTTACAGAATGTGAAGGATCTCTGGTACCCCGAAGTGCAGCATTTCTGTCCAGGAGTACCTATTCTTTTGATTGGGACCAAGCTGGACCTTCCAAACCAGGTCGATCCAGACTTACCAATTCAATTGGCAAGCGATATGCTGGCTATAGGGTATGTTTCATGCTCTGCAAAACAAATGAGAAACGTTGAGACAGTTTTCAGCTTTGCTATGCACCATTTATACCAACAGCATAGATATAACCAGCAGTTAGAGCGGTCCAAGCGCGCAAACCGGTTGTCTCGTGCATTTGGAAGCAGCACTGGCAGTGCTGGTTTAGCGACACACTCACGCAAGAACTCAGGAAAAGCACCTGGTCACTTTAAAAACACCAGTTTTGATTCTCTGGTGCTCTTGGACCAACCATTGGTGGAGGATACGTATCAAGCAAACCCATATGGTGAATTTGCCAACCAAAAGTCATCACGATTCAACGAGGAGGAATTTGCATTCACACGTAAAGAAGACAAAAAGAAGAAGCGGTGTGTTGTTTTGTGATCTGCCATTACATTAGAAGGTGAATCAAGAAGATGAATGAAGAAGATGAATCAAGAAGGTGAATTAAGAAGGTGAACCAAGAAGGTGAATCAAGAAGGTGAATTAAAAAGATGAATCGAAAAGATAAATCAAAATGATAATCTAACAAGGTGAATTATCAAGATGAAATAATAAGATAAAGTAAAGATCAACCAAAAAAGATGAATCAAGAAGATTAATTAAACAAATTCTTTTATACAAAATGATAACAAATTGATACACTACAACTTATCGATAGCTACACAAGACCTATAGCAGTTGGAAAATTCAACAAGATGCATCTCCCAAACACCATCAAAACATTCCCATTTTTCCAAAAATCACCAAAATTCGCATCACCATTTACATTACTCATAATCACATAGAAAAGACGATATAATTTCTCAAAACAGCATTACACCAAAAAAACAATACAAGAAACATTTAGAAGATACCTGCTTATGCTCAACCAGTGCCACTACTTAAAGACATTGAATTCTACCTCTACTTAGTCGTCTTTGGCGGTTTTTTTATCATTCCTCTGCCAAATTCCATCTATTTCTTCCCATTTTAATTCCAAATTGTGGGAAATTCCCAAGGCAACAGCCGATCATTATAAAACACTAGTTACTGATTATAAACTTGACTATAAAACCCATAATTATAACGTCCATCTTCAAATTTCGGCTTTCTGGCACCAACTGTATTATCTCAGACCTTGATGCAAAAAACCAAAACAAAAAATCAATATAAAACCATTCTTTTGACCGAGGATAAGCACTTCATGTCATTGCACACCCAGCAGCCTACGGTGTACACCACTGAACAACACATATACCATCGTCATGCAGAACTAGATGAAACGGGATCATTGAAAGGACTGGATGAGGAAGAAGAGAATGAAAAGATAAAGGTGCCGATAGCACCCGCAGTACAAGCTTGCGATCTAGGTGATGCCGGAAACAGACCAGGAGATCACTACAAGAGTCGTTTATCACCATTCAGGTACAAGGTAAGATCTATGCTTTTGCCTTTTGTACGAGCAGAAACCCCGGTGTTGGAGCGGTTTCAGGGATGGATGAGACATCCATATCTAGATGTTTACTTTGCATGGACAGCCAGCTTAGCTCTGCATACATTTTATGTCTTGATGCTTCCGTTACCGATTTGGTTTGGTGGTATGCCGCTTGTGCGAGACTTGGTGTTTGTTTTGGGGTTAGGAATATACATTTCTGGGCATCTTAAGGACTGGTTCTGTTTACCACGCCCAAGATCGCCTCCAGTGCATCGTATAACAATGCTGAGCTATACAGCTATGGAGTACGGATTTCCGTCCAGCCATAGTGCAAACGCAACGGCTGTGGCATTGATACTTTTGTGGAGACTGGAGGCATGGCGCTCAGGCTTGAGTGCAATCCAGCAGTTTCTGTTTTTGTTGGGGTTGCTGGTGTACTACATATCTTTGATTATAGGGAGATTGTATTGTGGGATGCATGGATTTATTGACTTGACTTTGGGTGCAGCGGTTGGGGTGGGCTGCTACTTGTTCCGCCGGTTGGGATGTGAAGTGATAGACTCGCTCGTTCTTGACAATGACCATCCTGTATTTACATTGGTTGTGGTTATAGCAATGTATGTTGGACTTATACACTTGCATGCGGAGCCTGTTGACGACTGTCCTTGTTTTGACGACTCGGTTGCTTTTATTGGGGTTTTAATTGGTATGGACATATCATTTGTGGCCGCTAGCAGCCTGCAATACTTGGCTTCACGGAACAAATGGTCAGACCCATACATTGTGGCATTTGAATATGAATCTCTTGGGTTGTACAAGACGTTTTTACGCGTGATACTAGGAATATCACTCGTGGTGTGCTGGAAAGCATTATCAAAACCACTAGTTTTCTCGATATTGCCACCAATCTACAAGGTTGTTGGATTGAATCTTCCTCGCAAACACTACATAGCTACTGCATTCACCGAGGCACCCACGCGCCAGATTCGCAGTGCCTCGCTTTCCAACATGAACGAGGAAACCAAAGACCTCTTCAAACCACTTACCGATGACATAGGTCCCGAGACGGAAATCGACTACTACGAAATGCAAGTTGAACAGGAGAAGCATCAAGATAAGCGCACTACAAAATCCAAGGACCCAGTATTGCCACTCAGTGGCGTATTTAAACCACGCTACGACGTAGAAATCGTGGGAAGACTTATTATCTATGCTGGGGTAACAATAACGGCTATATGGGGCTTTGTGTTTGCATCCGAGCTTGTGGGGTTAAACTGAATCAAGAATCTAAAGGAAAAACCAATAATAACAAAGAGCAACAGTGATAGCAGGCAGCGATCTTTAGCGAGTTTACCGTATTCCTAATGAGTTCGCTGTACTCCTGATGAATTTACCATACCCCAATGAGTTTACTACAAGTCTGATGAGCTTACTATGCTTTCATTGAATCTAACTTACGACTAACGAAACATATACACAGGCTATTTCATCTCAGGTTATACTTCAATTGAAAGTTGCACCCAAGCTCTGCCAGCTTGTCTCACAATAGAAAGAACATTACATTAATTTAGGTTTGTTCTCATTATTTATTTACTTTCATTCCTCGTTCTCATTCTCATTCTTAATTCATTCTCATTACTTGCTCATTCTCATTATTCATCTATAGAAGCCATATATATACAGCTTTTCATCAATGCTTCGTATTTTGAACCAAATTTCCTCTATATTTGGCTAACCAAATCGATCCATGTTTTTATCAGAAAAAACCTTAAAATGGACCCACACTTAACCAGGTTTAACACAAACACACTTCATAAACCACGACACAAAGGCTGAAATTGGGTTATTACAACTCAATAAAGACACAACAAAGGTTGACATAATCATCACCAGCAGGTTTTATTCCCGTTAGGCTGATGTACGTATCAGGGGAGCTGTGATTGAAAATGGATAGCTTTAATACTGGTCAGTCAACACAAGTCTATTACTCAAAAGATCTGGGATCTAGACAGCAGACTCATCAACAGAAAAACAATGGATATAAGAAAAGCTTACCGGGAAGCTCGATTACAGGAGTATCAACAAACGGAGCTCCAAAAGGGAAAAACGAGAAGCCAGACACAGTGTCAAAGTGCCAATCAAAGCATGAAGCGACGCGTAAAGGCGTGAATGGGAATTCCAAGCTGAAGGGTCAGGTAATCAACCAAGATGTGGCGATACCCAGTGAGATTTACACCCAGTTACATCAGCTCGGGGCTCGTTTAGGAGCAGTGGAAAGTGGTTACAAGCATGAGATAGATTTATTAAGTCGGAGACTTAATCTTGTACATGAAGTGGCAGACCAGTGTAAACAAACAGTGGCAGAGTTGGCGTATCAGGTACGGATAATGAATAACAATTCAAATAATAGCGTTTATCAGACGCGAATTGTTAATTCGATAACACGCCATTTATCTGGTTTGGGGAAAGATATCGACCAGATTGCCAATGGAACAAGAGAAGAGGGCCTAATGCATCAAATGGCTCAAGCTGGACAGAATTCCAGTCGGTTCGCTCAACAGAACAGCGCCTATTCTGACGATTTTGTCACTGAGATTAACCGTAATGTATACAAGCCCGTTCAGCGTTCTCCGCATTCCCAGCAATTACTAGGCCAACCAGGACAGCTAGGACAATCGAGGCAACCAGAAAATTTGGAACAACCAGGAAATTTGGAACAATCAGGAAATTTGGAGCAACCAGGACAGCCAGGTGAGTCTGGACATTCGGAACAATCAAACCAACCAATACAACCAAACCAACCAATACAACCAAACCAACCAATACAATCAAATCAATCCACACTGTTAACAATCCAACCTCAAGTATCTAATTCCAACAACAACTCGCCTTACATGTCTGCAAAGTTTAATTTTGATATGCCATTTCCCCAGCCTCGCCAGCCTCAACAAAACCAACCATTCTCAATTCCAAACTCACAATTCAACCAAATAAAAGAGGGAATAAATGAAAAAAACCCCGATTCGAGCAACTCGGATCATAGTCTGGTGTCCAACTTCAAGCTGCGGCTGCAATCCCAGCAGAAGTCCCAAGCATTTCCACTTCCACTTCCAATTCTCATTGGAAATGAGGAAAATCGCAACCCATCTCAGAAACACAAGATTATGCCTACAGAGGCCAGACCCACTTTTGAGGAGACCGTAAATGAACAGCAATCTCAGCTACACGAACAATCTATAAACGACTTAGATGAGGCCAATAATTGCGAAGAGAATAACCAGCAAGAAGAAGATGGTGATGAATTGGATGAAAAACCAAGGAAGTACCAGCGCCGAAAGGGAAGCAGTTCTTGTGATTCAAAGTCAATTCCATATCATCGTCTTGAGCGTGGTGTAAGAACTATATCAGATATTTGGAAAGAGTACGAGTACGGCTTGAATGATAAGCCACCTCTCAAGTTATTAGAAATCAAATACGGAGCCAAATGGCGTAACGAGACTGAGTCTCGTACCTTTTTGCGTCGTAAACGCATTTATGAGGCCATTGAAGTTGGAAAAAGTAGAGGCTTTCCAGAGGATCTGATAATTAAAGACCTTGAAGAGTATAGAAGCTATGACAGCAACGGTGTTATCCGAAAGAGGCCTTTACTGTGGCTACGTGCAAATATTCCTGACAAGTACTTGGGCTAAATTTTTTTTTAAAAAGTTTCCGATGCTCATCGATTGGTCTGTTGAACCCAATAATGGCACCCTCAATGATGGAAGACCACAAAAGCACGTTGCCTTCTGACGAGCATGAGCCTAAGAAACAATGCAAAGAAGCCCATAAAGTGAGTGCTGAGCTGGACCTTTTGTGTGTGCCAGTTGAATCTGTGACGCCCTTGGAATCTACACCAGCACCTACCTTACCTACACAACCTAAAACAAAGAAACCCAAAGTGATCAAGAGAAAGTACAAGAATAAAGATGTTGATGCTACATCACCACAGGGTGTGTTGAAGCTTGAGATCCAGGAGATTTTACAGCAGCATAACTTGAGCCTTGAGGATGTAGCCAATGATATGAACGGAATATTGAATGACTCAGAAACCGAATCTCAATATCATCGTGATGTAAAACCTGTGGAAATTTTGCGTTTGACATCTAATGGGGATGGGCTAGCCCTTATACCACACCCAACTACAGGAAAGAAGCAAGTTTGCGTTGTTCCTTTTGGTCTTCCAGGTGATATTGTACTGATTCGTGTGTTTAAATCACACCCAAGGTTTGTGGAGCTGGACTTGTTAGAAGTTATTAGTGCAGGCCCTCATCGCGATGACTCTTTGATAAACTGTCGATACTTTGGAAAATGTTCTGGGTGTCAATATCAGAGTGTTGATTACAAGCAACAACTTGTGTTTAAACGGCAAACAATTGAAAATGCCTACCACTTTTTTGCTTCAGCGCTCAAAGAGCTCCCACCAGTTAGTGAAACTGAGCCATCACCCTTGGAATATCTGTACCGTACCAAATTAACGCCACATTTTAATGTCCCATATTCGCGTCATAGAAAAAGCTTGGAAAGCCGCCCTCCGCTCGGATTCGGTTCTAAAGGTCGCCCTGAGTGGAGGTCTACCGACGGTGGTGACAAATCGATTATTGACATCGAAGAATGTGCAATTGGTACTGGAATTATTAATAAGGGTATGTCAATTGAGCGAACCAAGTTTGATGAGCAATTTTCTCAATATAAGCGCGGGGCCACTATTTTATTGCGCGAGGATACAAAGCTAAAGAGTACAGAAGAGGAAGAAAAGGACCAAGTCCATGAGGAGGTACCCGTTTCTGCGGAAGAAATACTTGTCAAGACTTATACTACAGATTCACGCAAGATTGTCAAGGAGTATGTCTCTGGGCACTGGTTTGAATTCTCAGCAGGTGAATTCTTTCAAAACAATAACTCTATATTACCAGCAGTGACGCTGTATGTGCGTGAAAACTTGCGTATCGCCAGTAAGCCGGCAACAGACCCACATTATTTGGTTGATGCCTACTGTGGTTCTGGGTTGTTCAGTATTACCTGTGCTGCTGGAGTAAATAAGGTAATTGGAGTGGAGGTATCCGCGGACTCTGTGAAGTTTGCGGAGCGTAATGCTGCCAATAACGGTGTAGCCAATGCCAAGTTTGTTGTAGGCAAGGCTGAGGAAATCTTCAAGAGCATTGATACACCACCACAACAAACTCTGGTTATATTAGACCCACCACGCAAGGGATGCGATCAACAATTTCTCAACCAGCTTGCGGATTATCATCCAGCCAAGATCGTTTATATCAGTTGCAATGTTCACTCGCAAGCCCGTGATGTGGAGTGGTTTCTTAAAAATACCACTACTGGTGGTGATTACTATGTTGAAAGTATCAAAGGATTTGACTTCTTTCCACAGACACATCATGTAGAGAGTGTTGCTGTTTTGGCCTTGAAATAATTGAAAAAGATTTAATTGTAGTAATATACAATAAAGAACAAAGATATATTGGAACATCAGCTTTAAACGAATGCAAGTGATATTAATCCTTTAAAAACTATCAACATTGAAGACCTTCGGATTAATAAAGGATTGGTTACAAGATACGAGAACACAGATGAAATTAGTATGAGAAATCGTAAGTGGAGAATCAGAAGAAATGAACGGTATGGGAATTTCTGTAAAAAGATCTTTCGAACATACTTTAAATATAAGAAGTTTGGCAGTAACTTGGATTACCAAACATTCTATGGGAAGGTATTCACAAGAAGTGGGAAAGAATAACAAAATGCCATCATGCAACAATTTTAATAATACTTGAAAGTTGAAGTAAATCATAATTACACCATTATATTGCCATCCTTAATATATGAAATATCTAAATGGGCTCCATTTCGATTAATCTAATACAGAAGACAACTCAATAAAACTTACATAATAGTAATACATAGCAATAACTAAATCTAATTACCATTTTTCTACCGGTAACAATGTTATTATTCATATAATTTCTTTTATCATTAGTCTCATCATTCCCTTTAACTTGTTCTCATCATTCCTTCTATCGCTATTCTCATTATTCTCATCTTTATCACTATCATACTTTACTCAACAGAGTCACGCGTAAAACGAAAAACAAAGGGTTTATGCCCTAATTAGATAACTTTTTCAATTTATATGCAGAACAACCATGTTTTTCGTTTGAATTTTGTCACTGGCGAAAAATTTGAAAAGTTTCCAGCGGGCGCCATATTCAAACAGTTTCTTAACCACTTCTAGCATCGAACCAGCAAAATGGAAAACGACAAGCGTGAATTAGTATGTACAGCGAAACCATATCCAATATGTGAATGGAGAAACGGCCAAATTTGAAGCAATATTGATGTAGAAAGATACAGATTAGTGGGGTCTTTTGAACAGGCTATATTCGGTTGTTTCCCAATCATCCAAGCCCGATAACAGTACTAACCCTTTATAGGTTGAACTCTACGTTCCCAGAAAGTGCTCTGCCACCAACAGAATTATCAAGGCTAAGGACCACTCCTCTGTCCAGATCAACATCGCTAACGTTGATGAGGAGGGTAGAGCTATTGCCGGTTCCAACACCACCTACGCTTTGTGCGGTTACATCAGAGGTAGAGGTGAGGCTGATGACTCCGTCAACAGATTAGCCCAGCAGGACGGTTTGTTGAAGAACGTCTGGTCTTACTCCCGTTAAGTTGTATATCTAATTTGATGTCATTATAGAATCTTCCAGTGTAGGTGATAATAGTGTAAGGATTATGCGAAATTACAATAGAGCTTTGAAAAGCATTATTAGTATGATTGTCAACTATAATTATCAATTTCTATCCTTTTCCATCTACTAGTATAGCCAAGAATAATAAAATGTCCATTTTAAATATTTCATCTATTTTTAGCCGTAAAAAGCCTTGTGGTACCTAAAAGCCTATGAATACCGCCTAACTAATTTAGTTCACACTGAACTCCACTCGCTCATAATTTCCATCTAAAGCCATTCTTTCGTCCCATGGGCATTGATCACCCCATACTGGACATTGTACTAGACCTGCATATAAGTTTTTTCAAGGGTAGCGAGCCTGATAACAGTAAGGAAGTACTGGAGCAGCAATTGGCAACAATTCAACGTATATAATAACCTTTAGATCAATAGAAAACCACAAAAACAATGACAAACGCTATATTTTCCCTTTTGTACCTGCCTGACTACATCCCAGGAGCCCTTTTGGTTGCACGTACAGTGCGGGAACTTTTGCAACAGCGTGAATTGGTAGTTGGGTTGCTTATTGACAAGCAGAGGTTTACCAAAGAGCAGCTACGGCTCTTGGAGGAGTATTACAATGAATTAGTAGATATTGCACCGCTTCTGCTGCCGCCGACGCAAAAGTTGACCATGGCTTTGGGTAGACCAGAGTTGGCTAAAACATATAGCAAAGTTTTGCTCTGGTCATTACCGTACGATACAGTGTTGTATTTGGACGCAGACACAGTTCCGAATACTAAGTGTGTGTTGCCACTGGTGGTGGATCTTTTAGATGTTCCATTTCCGCAGGATCTGGTCTTAGCAGCTCCGGATTCTGGGTTTGCTGACACATTCAATTCTGGTGTAATGGTGTTGAAACCCAACAATGCCGACTTTGAGGCACTTTTAGAGTTGGTAAATCGCCAAGATGACTCAGTTTCATTCGATGGTGCAGACCAGGGACTTTTGAACCAGTATTTCAATGCTGATCCAGACTGGGTTGGCGAGGTTTTGAGCGGAAAGACCTCCAGCAGCCACTGGATCAAGATGCCGTTTCTTTATAATATCACTCCTCTGGCGAAATACCAATACGCTCCAGCATTTGACCATTTTAATCGGTATGAGAATATACACGATAAAAATGGCGAGAGAAAGATGAGCAATGACGGTGAGAATGATAGTGAAGATGTGGTTATGGACGATGCTGACATTTCCAATTCTATTGCATCTCCTTTAGCAGCATATGAACTGGCAGCATGGTCATATTTTGGGCCTTCATCCAAAGCCAAACTTTTGCATTATATTGGTAAGAAGAAGCCATGGAACTTCCCCCAAGACCCATACTGGAGAAAGACATTCAACCAATACTTTGAACCACAACCAAATTATGACCTTTCTGATCCCAATGCATACAAATCTGCTTCCAAAGATAGAGATCTTGAGATAAATCAAGATGATGATGATGATAATGTTACAAATGACAATTCAAATGACAATTCGATTAATGCGAAATCTATCGCAAATTCATCCGCGTCGAAAGACCATCAAATTCCACCTAACGTGGAAGTGCCTACTGAGCCTACTCACGGACCAATTGAATATCCCGGAGAAACTGACATACACAAACTTGAAGAGAAATTGGCTGCTACGAAAATACTCCCCATCCCCCCGTTATTCCCCTGGGAGCAGTATTCTAATCGTCGTGAACCAGAGAGAGCATTTTGGTAAACCCAAAATGAATCGAAACTAGCTAATTTTCTACTACAAACACCCTGGAAAATCGCTGAAAACGCCGAACCCACCCTCAAAAAATCCACCAAACCCGCTTTAAACATTTCTCGGGGCAAATCTCATTGCCACACTACATTTTCTAGTTATTAAGACCCATAAACTATAACTCTCCGCCTTGTTATATACTCTTCCATACAGATCATTCATTTTTAGTACTGCGGTACGGATACTTTTATTTACCCGGCTCTCATCACATAAAAATTTTTCTTCACCAAAGGACATCATAAGGCGAGAGCAAACCATATAAACTTGAACAGCCATTCTTTATCCTAGAAATAGCTAACAATGTCTGAAGGAATTACTGAGATTGACTCTGGTTTGATTGAGACCAACTACGACAATGTCGTGTACAAGTTTGATGACTTGAACTTGAAGCCTAGCATCGTTAGAGGTATTTTCGGTTACGGTTACGAAAGTCCTTCTGCTATTCAGCAAAGAGCCATCTTGCCCATCACCGAGGGCCGTGATGTACTCGCACAGGCTCAGTCTGGTACCGGTAAGACAGCCACTTTTACCATTTCCGCCTTGCAGAGAATTGACGAGAACTCCAAGACCACACAGGCCTTGATCTTGGCCCCCACCAGAGAGTTGGCTTTGCAGATCAAGAACGTTATCACCAGCATTGGTTTGTACTTGAATGTCACCGTCCACGCTTCTATTGGTGGTACCCTGATGCTGGACGACATTGAGGCTTTCCGCTCCGGTGTCCAGATTGTTGTTGGTACCCCAGGTAGAGTCTTCGACATGATCGAGAGACGCTACTTCAAGACCGAGAACGTCAAGATGTTCATTCTTGATGAGGCCGATGAGATGTTGTCTTCCGGTTTCAAGGAGCAAATCTACAACATTTTCCGTCTCCTTCCCGAGACCACACAGGTTGTCTTGTTGTCTGCCACCATGCCCCAGGACGTTTTGGAGGTCACCACCAAGTTCATGAACAACCCAGTTCGTATTTTGGTCAAGAAGGACGAGTTGACCTTGGAAGGTATCAAGCAGTTCTACATCAACGTCGAGGCTGAAGAGTACAAGTTTGACTGTCTCTGCGACTTGTATGACTCCATTTCCGTCACCCAGGCTGTTATCTTCTGCAACACCCGTTCCAAGGTTGAGTTCTTGACCACCAAGTTGAAGGGTGAGAACTTTACCGTCTCTGCCATCCACGCTGACTTGCCTCAGGCTGACAGAGACACCATTATGAAGGAGTTCAGATCCGGCTCCTCTCGTATTTTGATTTCCACCGATTTGTTGGCCAGAGGTATCGATGTCCAGCAGGTTTCCTTGGTTATCAACTACGACTTGCCTGCCAACAAGGAGAACTACATCCACAGAATCGGTAGAGGTGGTCGTTTTGGTAGAAAGGGTGTTGCCATCAACTTTGTCACTGACCGTGACGTTGGTATGATGAGAGAGATTGAGAAGTTCTACTCCACCCAGATCGAGGAGATGCCTGCTGACATTGGTGCTTTGTTTGCCTAAGCAGACAGCAACAACCAAATAGAATGTCGTTAATTGAGTGGGGGGAATTGAATACTAGTTGTGATAGTTCTAATGATTATAATGTTGTGTTAATTACAATCATATTATTATCGTGTTAATTACAATCATATCAATATTGTGATAATTACAAGCAAATTAATATCATGTTAGCCACAATGATTACAATATCGCGATAATTAATCCTAATGAATCACTTCAGTCCACTATCATGATACCATCATCGTGTTGATGGTAAAAGTCACCAATCATCAACGAACTCCGACCTCAAAGCAATGACATTCGACTCAAAATTGACCTATTAAACCGAATTCTCACTTGGGCTCAACGAGCAACAGCATATCCTTATGGTCTTTTGTATTGGCTTTACAACTAGTTGTGTTTTTTTTGTATAGGCTTTGTTAGCATCGTTCTAGCTGATTATATGTTTCCATTTGAAAAATCTCTTAATTACAATTGTATAAAATGATACACCAGGCGGCAAACCAAATGGCAAACCAAATGGCAAACCGGATGACACTACCGGGATCATATCCAGCTGAGGGTAGCATAGAGGCTCAATTGCCAGTAGAGTGCTTGCGGGTAGAACAAGAGCAGCAGTTTGGCGCCGAGCAAGCTCAGCGGCTGGCTAGCGCCAGCCAATTGAAGGTCATAGAGTCGTTGGGATCGGTGGTTGGGCTCTTGAATGGGTACCAGCTTATCAAGTTTTGCCACTCGCTGGCGCTCATGCCGTTTCTTATACACTATCTCTCGCAGCAGGTGTTGGTGGCGGACGTGATTAGTGGGCTGAACGCAGTGGTGGCGATGCTTTTGCAGCGAGAAAGAGACGCGGAGCAGGGAACAGGGGAAGGAAGACTGCGGGATCAACAGCAGCTCCTGGCGGAGCTCGTACGCCGAATCAACCGTCTTCTTTACTACAAGACGATAGCGGTGTTGGCTCTACACTTGATGGTGGTGGCGTGGGAAGCGCGACTTGTTCAGGAAAGCCAGTTGCACCGCATAGATCACGGCTCGTGGTGGGTGATTTCGTTTATTGGCGAAATAACTCCGACGATAGGCCTGGATTCGAGCTACAGGACGATATGGCTCGAGTTGGGGTTGCTACAGCTTATTGGCACTGATTTGGCCATTCTAGTGGTTCAGTTGGTGCTCTTCCAGTGCATTTTCCTCCAGAGCTCCGCATTGGGCTCAAAAGATCCCAATCCATACGTCATCCCGGCCAAGAACGTTCGAGAGAGCGTTTTATCGCTACTGGAGCAAGATTTGCCATTGATTTTAGTTGTCAAATTATACGACTCGTTGTTTATCTAGAGCGCGACTACAAAAACCCGAGGTTTCTTTCAACGTTTGGGAGCATTGCCATGTGTGTTGCCATGGGAATCACTACGAGCTCTACTGCGAGTGCCACCACTAGAGTTATCACGAACGCTACCACGAACGTTAGCGTATCATCGCGACGTTACATATCAAGCTATTTGAGCAAAAAGTGGCTAAAACAGCCGTTTTCAGTTGGCTATCCTGCTCAAAATACCAGCAATGCTTCTCCCCAGATATTGGGTATCCATCCTGAGCCAACACCTGCCAAAGGCGCGCAACTATTGTCCTTGGTCAGTGGATTTCATATTGTACACGCAAGGCGTACGTACAAGAAGTTGAGCGATGAAGATAAGGAATCGTTGCAGGACCACGATGGCAAGCATTTCCAGGAAATACATCGTCTTTGGCGCGGATATGAAATAGTAGAGGCGTTAAAGCGATCGCAGCATCAGGAAAACCAGTGGAACCCATACCCTTTCCTGGGACTCTTCCCGTGGGAGGTTATCAAAAATAAGCTTAGGAATAAAGACCAAGTGTTTGCATTTGAAGAGGACTGCTATGACGTCTATATCCGCGAGGCATTTGGGCGCAATTCAGCGCGATCACCGTTACAATTGTACTACGCATGCCTGAATATAGCCGGGTCCCGGCAGCGTGTCCAAAAGTCTTTCAACTCCTTGGACCCCGCTGAAAAGGAATGGTTCAACGAGAGAGCCCGCCAATGCCATTTACACGCAAAATTTGTTAAAACACCTATTGGCTCACCTCACTTCATCCATTTCTACAACAATACTGTTGACTACGATTGCCAAAGACCACTAAATGCTGTTGCATGCAAATGGAACGAACTAGGTCCAGAGAAACCGCGCTATTCAGTTTTACGGCGTAACCAATCCTTGAAGCACCGGGAGCGGGTTTTGGATTTTAAAACCGCCATTGTGTTGGATTATATCTACTATGTGGCTACAGCGACGGATTGCCCTTCATCATACCACTGGTTTCATGACATGCGCCAGCGATTTGGTGGGTTGACTTTGTTGCCTCACGGGTATGCTCATCTCGATATATTTGAAAAATTAGCACCTTCACCTGCTTCCAAGATACCAAAATGAATTCGTTGAAAGTCCACTTAAGATCCTCCAAAGCAACTATTCCCACCAAGGGATCTAAGCTTGCTGCTGGCTACGACTTGTATGCCTCTGAACTGGCCATGATCCCAGCTCAAGGTCAGGGAATTGTTAGTACTGACATTTCCATAATTGTGCCGGAGGGAACATACGGCCGTGTAGCTCCCCGCTCAGGATTAGCTGCTAAGCATGGGATTTCTACTGGAGCAGGTGTAATCGACGCTGATTATCGTGGAGAAGTCAAGGTTATCCTCTTCAACCACTCCAAAGCTGATTTTGAGATCAGTGCTGGTGACCGTATTGCTCAATTGATCTTGGAACAAATCGTTAACGCTCCAATTCAGGAAATCACCATTGAGGAGTTGGATCAAACTGAACGTGGCTCAGGCGGATTCGGATCTACTGGTAAAAACTAATTGAGTGTATACATTGTGTTTTAAATAAATATTTACTTCTTTTCTTGCTTGTCCTGTTCAATCTTCATGCCTTCGTTAGCGGTTTCTTCGTACTCATCCAAATGAATATTGTCATTGACTTGATTGACAGTATCCTTTTCACGCATATTCTCTTCGTTGATCATCTCCTCTTGTTCCTTCAAGATATTGAGTTTCAACTTGGAATCGTTGCTCAACTCTAACTTTGCCACATTGTAGACTTCATCCGGAATGGACAGCAACACGGCCAAAAGAGCGTCATAGTACGACTCGATACTATGCGACAGCTCACCATAGGTGTATGTGGAACTCAAAATCAACAAAGTAGACGGAATCTTTTGGCGCAAGCGTAAGTCTAACCAGGTCGACAAGTCTTCACGCAACCTGGCGGGAGAAACGTCAGTGGTTTTTATACCACGTTGCGAACAGGCAGTTTGCAACTCCTGAACAGTCAACAGCTCAACGCCTTCGTAGTCGATTGCCTTGTCATCCTTAATAATCGTCAAAAGACGGTGTCTAATTTGGTAGCGCAAAATAGAATCGGTACCAAATGGGCGCAAAGACATGTACTTGGACATGGCAACCAACTGAGCTCTAGACAAGTTATCCAAAACTTGATCATTCTTGAACAAGCGAGCCACTTGAATCAAATGCTCACGGGTAGGGTTCTTACCTAATGAAATAGTGTGGAAGAATGAAACAAATGCTTCGCGCTCTTCCTCAGTGATTTTTTTGGACAACTTCAAACCAGACTGCTCCATGGTCTTTTTAATATATTCTGATGCTGAGACACGAGTTTTTGACAACTTAGCGCGCTTCTTGACACGGTCCTGCTTGCTTTCGTACGTCGAAGGCAAAAGGTTGGGGAAAAGCTTAAGTGCGATGGGAAGTAATAACTCAGCAAATGGGATAAGCACAAACATGGAGAAGGGAACAAGACGTATCACGTCAACAATGGTACGCTGCAATTGCAGCAGCTCACGACGTGAAAGACCATAGCCTGCGGCGAACTTGAAGAGCAATTTGGTAGAAACCTTGATTTCATAGCCTAGTAACTTAGTTCCGTCCCAGTAGTGCTGTGCCTCGTGCTTGACCTTCTCCCAAATCAGGAGCTTCTTTTGATCAGCCTTTGCCACCGCTGTCTTTTCACCAGATCCGCTTTTGCTGGTGCCGTTTTCCTTCTTCCCCTCCAGCAGAGCAACAACCTCCTCTTCTTTCTTCTTCTCTGATAATTGAGTCAAGTTCTTAGAAGCAGTTTCAGATGCCTTTGATGACTGGAATCTCACTGAGCTCCCACCATATTTCAATCCCACTGAAGAATATCCGCATCCCGCTGGTCTAAGAGGGTATCGCATTAAACTCTTCAAAAATTGCTCGCGTACTGCGAGACGGCTGGCCCTTTTCAACACGGCTGACATGATATGGCTCGTCTTTCACTCAGTTCGCGTTGGCAGTACAATAACGACTCTAATTGAATGCTTGAAGTCACTCGATGCTGGACGGTTGGTGGCGGAACCAAAAAAAAATTGCCATTGGAAAATGTAATGTACAGGAGCACCAATAATGAATGGCAAAGACTCAGAGTATCGTGTAGTTGGTATAGCTAATTGCTCCAGGAACAATACAGGTGGCAATAAAAATGAAGGCAAATGTAGGATGCAACCTTTAGGGTTATTCTGAAGGTTTCAGCGTTTCAATTGGTAGATTAATGGCTAAAACAGAGTTTAAAATGAGTTTGACTAGGAGCAAGTTTAATTGCTGTAGATAAGTGGTATCGAATGAAATGTAGGCTTAGTCGAGGGCTGAAAGAGTGGATTTGAAATTGACAAAACCAATGAAAGTTCAAGTTGGAGTTATGGAGATAAAAGTGGAGGTGTAGGTAGAAATGGCAAATAGTGACAATAACGGGAGTATTTGCAATGAGAATCGTGGGAGCTATTCTAGGGGATATTATTGTAGAAGGTGTAAAGCATTCATTTCCAGCTATTCTGATTTCGTGGTATAATTCATAACACAGTAATATTCTCCAAAACGTCAGCAATTCATAGTATTATTAGCACTAAAGATTATAGTGCTCTCAATATATTCCTAGTAACTCTCATTACCACTTCCAAGCTCACAAGAAAACCCTTTTCATTATCCAGGACAGTCTTAGCCAGCTCACAGTTGGATTATTCATAAAGAATTGGTAATTTATGAAAAACTGATACTTGTGAAGAACTGATAATTTATGAAGAGCTGGTTTATGAAGAACTGATTTATGAATTACTAGCTCTATGTGAATCGCTAGTAATTTACCCAAAACTTATTACGCACCCAAAACTTATCACACACTCAAATATTACTCACAACTAATCATCCCGTGCAAGTGTAGCCTGCTCTGTTGAGTCTCCCAGAACCCCCACGAAAAGAATCTTATCAAAACATGTATGGTTATCCTCATCCGCTCCATCAAAAAATACAGACAAGCTCTGAACCTTTTGGAATCGCACAAACTTTACCTTACACTCGAACCACTCACAGTCTTTATCCGCATCTAATGTCTCGTAGTGAGGAGCTCGCGTATCAGACTGAGCATCGTCAAAAGTCGGACAGGATCCAGTGTTGGGCCAAAGTTTGATTTGCGACGGGATCTGGCACTCGTCAGATAACTCGTCGCTATCGAGCTCTAAATCACCAGTAGTTTTAATAATAGTGCTCTTGCGCGCGCGCACAAGAACCGAGTACACCTTGGCTATGTTCAAAAACGGAACATAGAACAAGAGCTGCGAATCTGCGTCAGACATCACGGTAGCCGGAGGCGAGTCATACTTGAATGCTCCCAAAACGTCACCGTTCTTGAGCAATGGCATAGCATTCAACGCCTCGAATTGGCCAAAGTCAATCGACTCATTGAGCAACTGGTACCCCCTGGGCACCAAATGTGCCACTTCGGGCCAATCAGTCGCCAAGCGCTCTGTAGCAGATGCAACCAGCTTTTTACCGTTACCGCGGCGTTCCGCATCGCGCTTGCCAACCTTTAGAAGCTCATCCAATCCCTGAATTAGCTCAGGGATATTAGCGCCTTTGACGCGTTTAGTCTCTTTGCCACCGGCGAACAAGATGAACGTAGGAACACTAGTGACCTGGTACTTCTGCGCAAGCTGTTGTTGCTCGTCTAGGTTGATTTTCGCAAATTCTATCGTCTTGTACCGCTCGTTGCTGTCGTTGTAGAGCTGTTCGAGAACTGGTTCCACTGTACGGCAAGGACCACACCAAGGCGCGGTAAACTGGATCATCAACAACTCATTACGCGACAAGTAAGCGTCGAGGTCGCTTGAGCTCTCAACATACTGGATTTCTGGCATTTTAGGGGTCTCTAGTTGATATAGATATCGCTGGTGCCAAATGGTTGTAAAAAAAGTTGGTTACGGTAAATATTGGCCACCAAGGGGGTTTATATGGGCAAAACATGGGTGATATAGCACCAAAATATAGCCCTGAGCTACTGCCAAGAGTCAAACCATTAATAAGAATTGAACAAGTGGTTACGCCGCCGTTGAGACCTTTGGAAACGGCCGAAGGAGCCTACCAGACGCGAACGGCGCTGTCTGTGATTGAAAAGACCCACCAAACACCACGGAACCCATCTATAACGATCGAGGAGGTCACACAGACGCCTTCAAACATACCGTTCTTGTCTTTACAAGAGATTGAGTCGAACTCAGAGCCTGGAAATAGCTCTAATGCGAGCCTGTGTAGCACCAATGGCAATACCTCTCGGTTGAGCCCATTGCGATTGAGTCCTTTGGAACGGGAAAAGCACCAGAATGAAGCAAGAATAAAGGCAAGGGCAAAGGCAAAGGCAGAAGCAAAGGCAAAGGCAAAGGCAGAAGCAAAAGCAAAGGCAAATTCAAAGACAAAGGCAAAGTCTGGACAGTACCATTCACAACAGAGTGGGTTGAGCACAGCAAAGAGTGAAGTCGCCACTGTTGAGAATCTCACCAGAAGAAGCACTACTAGAAGAACCGATCGAGATTTATCTACGAGAGCAAATGCTTTTATTGTGGAGGAGATAGAAGGTACTGAACGCTCAGATATGAGCAGAGTGGACCGGGAGCAGCTCAAGAAAGTACGCGAGTTGGCATCCGTGTTCTTGGACACACGCAAAACCTTGCGAACAGACCGCAAGATCGTTGATCCTATCAAAAATAATGGTAACTTGGACCCTCTGGGCGACTATGTGCCCTCTGCAAGCCTCAAAATACCAAAGATTTCGCAAAATACACTTATTAGAGCCGAAAGAGTCAAAATGATGCTCAGTGTAAAGTATTTTTACATTCTGCGCGCCCAAGAAAGCGGAACGAGCTCATTGCATCCAGGTGTAGAAGGCATATATAATCCTCTACAGGTTTTGCGGAATCGCAAGATTTGGGTGCGAAATCGCCAGTTTCCTAAACCACTAACCGCAAAAACAATGCCATTGGCTTGCAATGCGTTTAGTAAACATAGTCGCCCAGGAAAGCTATGGCGTATGGCATGGGCTCTTGAATTGCAGGATTTATTGGGTGATTTGGTATGGCGTGCCCAACATTGGCACGAAATAATTGACCCACATGGCCGACTTTGGTTCCCGCTCCATGCTACCGTACAGCCAACATCCCGCTTCCACGATAGGTTGTTTGATGATTTCGAAGGCCTGGAGTATAATGATCAAGGCCTGGCTATTATATCGCTGAACCCAAATGATGAAGCATCTATAAAAACTGGCGAGAGCTTTGACTGCAGTGATCAATTCTCAGAAGACCCTCTTGGCCAACGAAGAGACAAATATTCACACGGAACTAAGCTGCAAACCCGTGATTTATCGTCCTCATCAATATCTTATGAAGAAATGCCTCTGGAGGTTACTTCAAATGACATTTTAAAAAAACCGCTTTTTGAGTCCTTGTCCAAACCCAGTGAAGAGCACATTGAATATCAAGAAAAGTCTCAATTATTCAACATACAAGGACTGTCTCCCTTAAATGCAGCTAATAATTCTGGTACGCCACCCAGAAGTTTGAGTGCCACTGATGTTACTATTAAGCCATTGACAAAGCTTAAAGGTTCGAGCACCAAAATGGCCAAGACAATACCCCCTAAAAATGATGAACTACTGGTGGAGGCAGAAAAGAAGTGGACCAAGCAACAAGACTGTGATATCACTGATCTCGATTTCCTCGAATTATTTTCAAACCTAGCTTATGTTGAGCTGTTAACAGGAATTCGTTTGAACTATTTGCTGGTTGTGCAACCTTTGCTAAATATTGAAGCCGATCAAAAGATCAATAATATTCTACACCAACAGCTTAATGAAATCCTCCAGCTCACGGTAAACATAAATGATTGCCAATTGCCCTCCTATAAGCTGTTGCACGATGGATTTTCCAACGAGGTAAAGTCCATAATTCACATGATCAATAATGACTACTCAGTGAGAATTGATAACTTACTTAGTAGCAGTGACCGTTCAATGGGTGAAATAAACACCTCACTCCTGTTGGAATTACGCAAGGTGAACGAGCGCTTGGACCGGCTCCAGGGTACGTTTAGCTACAATATTCCTTCAGGAAAGAGCAACACCGATATCCATATCAACTTGATGGAGGGGAGCCAAAACAGTTTTCTTTACTATTGTTTAGAAAACCTCATTGTGATATTTCTCCGAATAGTATGGGCGCTAGTGAATATATACAGAGTCTTTGCCTTTTGCTTGAAGATGGCATGGAGACTTTTAAAAATTGTCTTTTACTAACATTCTATAACAACTCATTTACTTTTCAAATCTTTCAATTGATTGACTAAGACCTCAGTGGTGACGCGGAATTCACTGTTTTCCCCAGAATAGTCGCTGCCACTGTCCACCATTACTCCAAGAATCTTATCGCGAACACTCTCATCAGTTAACAATTGTTTTAATACACCAATTTTTTCATTAACCTGGTCTTGGCGGATAGTGCCCAAGTCCAACATGACTTTAGGAGTGGAGAAGCTGCGATATGTGTAGACTTTGTGAACGTATTCGGCTAACTGCTGAGCCAGCAAGTACTGGTTCAATTGTAGGATAATAAAGGTATCCTCATTACCTGAGGTACCTACTACACTTACTGTTCCACTCTTAGTAATGGAGAGAAACAGATGAGGTTGAGACAGAGCATACATGGCATCTAAGGCCAGCGATACACGGTGGGCATAGAAATCACCAGCCCAGGGACTATCAGAGTCGAGAGCTGCAAATCCTACGGCATACAGCAGTCCTGATACGAACTCGCGGTGCAACTGTGATTCAGCGAAAGAAGAGCTAACAAGAGCCATGCTGTAAATGTCAGCTAAGTACTGGGGAGTGACAGTATCAGCTACTTCTCCCACTATCGGACAGATCTGAGCAAGCTCAAGGAGCAAAGAGCGACAATGGGGAATCCCATTGTCTATCTCATAAGTCATTTTGGACAAGCCAGAATTTGTGTACCGGGAAAGGTTAGTTCTCAACGAGATCAATAGGTCTTCACCCTTTAGTCCGGCTATCCACTTAGCCGCATTTCTAGCCTGTTCTGAGCTGGTTATTTGCGATGGACCAATAACCAACAAAAGGTCACCGCCATTTTCAAGCGAATTCTGTATGCGGTTTCTGTTTCTCAATATCTGTGTCTCTAGTTGATCCGACACTGGCAACATCTGGTGCTGGAGTAGCTCTGGCAGAGCCATGGCTACATGTCCCTTTTCTGCCAGACAGAGACCCAGAGAAGGCCTTGACTGGCTTGCCCACCGCGGCGTACTTGAAGACGAACTACAGCACAGCTCATCACTACCATTCATTGCAAGCATTTCCGCTACTTTAAAAGCTGTTCTCAAAGATTGCGTATCGGTTGTTTCAGAAATAGTCGTGAATAGTTGACATTTGGCTCATCCCATCGCCTATAAATATCTACCAATGAGTCACCACCATGCCACGTCAAGATGTGGACTGCGATGTTTACTACAATATGTTCTACAATTTCTCCCATAAGCTACTATAAGAAGCCAAATCGTAGCATTCTAGCTACGGTACCAAAATCCTATACATAGTGGCTGTTATGCCCATCGATCCTTTGGTGAAAAATTTTGAACAAATTTCACCATTAGTGCCAAAACATCAGTAGACCAGCAATGCAACCCCGGTCTATCGCATTGCTACGTAAGTACAGAATTTAATTCTAATAGCATATGTGTATTAACATCAGTCAGAAAAGGTTGATACCACGGTGGAGCAGGTTCTCCAAAAATTTCAGGATATCTTTGAGGTAGCCATTAATCAAGATAAGCCTCGGGAGGTGTTGGCAGTTGAATCATTGACAATTGAGGCAGATGCAATGATGATTATACGGCTTTGCGAAGACCTTCTTTCGGTGTCCCGTGGGCTCAAAGAAACGTGGTGTTTGGGTACAATGAAGGTTGGACAAGGAAACTCAGAAAAGATGGATGTGGATGCAGTGTTTAGCCAATTCAACAAGTTGACAGATAAAATTGCCCAATTTGAAAAGATCAATCCTTGAGGAGGGATTTGTTTGATTTTTGAGCATGAGGTGGTGAACCTTTCAAAAGATGGTTAGTTTCGTGAGGTTGGCTGTTAGTTTCATGAAGTTGGTTATTCATTTTAATGAGATTGGGAGCTGTAGAATCATGTTGGCAATTATAATATCATATTAGTGATTATAATAAAATATTAGTGGTTATAAGAACACATTGGCAATTGCATTGACACTAGCGAATTTTCAATAAAATTAGCCATCCTAGTGATATATTGATTACTATCATTTTTTCAAAGAAGTGATTTCTTAAAGACTGTCAATCAGGTCTTTATTTCAGCAAAATTGACTCTCGAAGAGATTTCAACAACTCTTATAAGAATAAGTTTCCAAAAAGTGACATTTGGTCTCAACAAAATCACTCTCAAGTATGAATAAGTTTCAATAAAACCAACTCTTCACTTTTATATTGGTCAAACTTGTTTACAGTTTGACCATGTTGGTTCTAAAGAGGGATATTGGTTAGCTCCTCGCTGTGTTCAAAGAGATTCACAAACTTCTGAACTTTTCCCACCTTAATAAATTTAAACTTCTTGTCCTGCTTAATATAGCTTGGAACCTGCTTGCTTGCAGCAGCAGATTCGAGTTCCATGAGTATATCTTTATCCACTAGCGTGTAACGCAGTCGTTTCGAACGAAGTGAATTACTGGTGGGAGAACTGGGTCCAGATGATGAAGCCAGTCGCAGCTTGAACACAGGAATTTGCCCTAGGCTCTTAGGTTTTGTTGAGTTTGGAACAGTTTCATCGTGCCGGAACGAATTTGCAACAGCAGCAAAACTGTTAGTAGGCTCCTTCGACATTGTCTCGTTATTTAATATAAGAGTTTCTCCATCATCCATTGCAGTTTCGTATTTACGACCCATCCCAGCTTCTTGTAAATCACCTAATCCATGGTGCTCCTCTGCTTCTAAAACATAATCTCCATCACTGTCCAGATCAGCATCCTCCTCGCTTTGCAATATGTAATTCTCCTTGCTTTGCAGCCTGATGTTCTCTCCGCTACCAACACCAAAATCCCGTTCGTCTCCTCTACTACTCAGCGCAAACCGCACGTCTTCTAATATAAAATCCTCCTCATTATCCGTCTCCACGTCAGTTTTGGTGCTTTCCTGCCGCAAAACCTCAAAAGACAGGTTTGGCTCCTTCTCGTCCTCGCTCGTCTCCAAAGTGGTATCGCTCAAACACCCTGGTTTCGCCAGATCTGCTTTCTCCGGGTAAAAATGCTTATCTCTATTGGTCTCTATAACATTCCTGATATAGTGTTCGATCTGCTTTAGCATCCCGTCGCACTGCCTGAGAAGCTTCAAGCTGCCGTCCTGCTTAAACACGATTTTCCCCATTGCCCACTCCAAAATGGCTAACCCGAGCCTAACTATGAACACCTGGTCACTAGCCAAAGCACACGGCTTCAGCATCTCCTTCGATAATATAACATTCTCCACGAATGTCTGGTGATGTGGACACTTTTCCAAGCATATCATATTCAACTTCATCAAATCCGTCGCTTTGATCGCGCTTCGAGCCAATACCGTATTCAACTCGATGTTGACTATAACCTTAAAGTCACTAGAGCCTTCCTTCATTGCGCTCTCCACCCTTTCTGGTATGTTAGAGGAGAATATAAAACTGGGCTTAAACGGTTCATTTTGGCTGTACCGCAAGTACCGTTTCACTATTCTTTCCTCGATCATCCTGTCTGTGTCGCCTTACTCTGTGCTGCTGGATATGGAGAGACTGTTAGCGCTGTTCTTCAGTGTCGTTGTACCGTTCTTTTAGCTCTAGTTGTATTGGGCCAAAATCAAAACATCTACAGTTTTTTTTTCCCTTTAACCAAACGGTTCAAGGACATCTCACTATATCAAGGACGTCACACTAGATCAAGGACGTCTTGCCAGGCCAACTTTTCGATATTAGCGAGTATAGTAAGTATGTCTTCGTACTATTTTGTGATTATAGGCACTCGTGATACCCTCCTATATGAGCTCGACTTTTCTCTGTTCAAAAATTCCGGCTCTACGTCGAGTATGAGCCAAAGTAATGGAGCCAGTGGCCCAATAGTGCCAGGACGGTCTCTTTTTCCAGCTAGTATTAAGGAGTTGCTTCCGTTTATCTCCAACTCGTCGTTGGATTTGATAGAGGACGCGCAATGGGCTTCCAGCCCATTTTATTTGGGTAAAGTAGATTCATTTTATGGGCTCTTGGTCAATGCTTTAGTTACCCAGGGGAACATAAAATTCATATTGTGCCACGACACAGGAACTGGCAATGGCAGTGTCAAGTATGACGATAGTGCGATTAAA
Organism: Wickerhamia fluorescens; assembly: GCA_001599155.1. NCBI lineage: Eukaryota > Fungi > Ascomycota > Pichiomycetes > Serinales > Debaryomycetaceae > Wickerhamia > Wickerhamia fluorescens. The sequence continues at coordinate 1,920,297 of BCGE01000002.1, read as the reverse complement.
CAGTTTTTGGTGGAGGCAATGGAACTATATATCAAGGGACTATTGAACCCGTTTTATTCGGTTAATGATGCTATAGTATCGCCGGATTTTGATTTAAAGCTTAAATTGATAGCCAGAAAGTATTTGTGAACTCCAGGTGGATGAGGTGTTGTGATGAAAAAAGGCGTCACCTGCTTGGGGTTCCACTGGTTGTAAGTAGTTATATGTGTTGCAGGTTTTAGCAGGGTTTCATTAGCTGGTGTTACTCATACGGCTTACAACTTGGTCTATATTACAGCGAAAGGCATAGTTTGCCTTACTGTGAAAGGAAAAGCTTGACTTACTCTGATGTGACAGTTTGTCTTACTCTGATGTGACAGTTTGTCTTAGTGTACAAGTCATAACTCGTCTTGTGATTTGTTTATAGCTCATATAGTTACGACCACAGTTATAGTTATGGGTGCGGGATACCTTTTAAATAACAAGTTGTATATAATTATGTACAATGATGATGTCTGACACAAGATGGTTGCACGAAACACCTTCCACAACCCACGTTGAAAGTTTACGCTCCACAATCAAGAGTGGGTCTATTCTAAAACCTTCTCAGTCTCTATGCGATAGTCCCCATTCTCAGTCTCCACAATGATACCCTGCTCCTTGAGCGTTGCGAACATGTCCTGCGGAATCCAGCCGCCAGTGGCAGCAAAAGGGCTGGAAACGGTTTCAGTTTGAAATGCTTCCAAATCGTTCTGGTACTCCTTTATGTCTTGCTCCGAGTATTGGATGGGAAACTCAGTGGTGGTCGACAGACACAACTCGTTGGAAACGTATGCCTCCCACATAGGTCTCAACTGGGAAATGCAACCCTCCACATAAAGATAGTCTTTGTTGTCTTTGAGTTCCAAACACTGCAAGTATCCACTCTTCAATACCTTAATATGGGGAGAGGCAATTGCAATCAAGTCATGTCTCAAGCTGTTTAATTCCAACTCATACAAGCGTTCATTGCGGGTCTTGTAGTACATAAATTGATACTGTTGCTTTTCCATCTCCTCCATTTCGTTGTAGCCCTCAATGTCTTGCTCCAAGTCAAAGACTTTGGCACCCTGGTAGGAGATGAACGATGGGTAGCTGGTTAAAATAAAGGGCTTGATCACAGAGTATTCGAAATCCAAAAAGTATGGCTTGTTATCGCGCATCACAACATTTAAGGGATCCAAGTCGGGCAAATACAAACGGGGCGCAAAAACAGCCAGCGCATTCATAATTGATTTGGACTTGGGGTTGAGAAGTTGCGGTCCTATGGTTTTCAAGTGCTCAAATGTTTTGATTTGCTTGTTGAGGATGTCCAAGTTCTCAGGCACATTGCTAGCATCGGCCTGAGCCAAGGCCAAACGGTTTTTAGCATTTTCCAACTCAAGCGAGGCCAAGTCCTCCACCAACTTCATGGGGGTTTCAGCAGACCATGGACCATTGAACTGGTTGATTTCCTTTTCCAGTAAAAGAGTCTTGTTTTTAGCATAGGCCTGCTCAATGCTAGGTCCAATTCTCCAACGGTTCTTTAACAAAGGGTTGGCTTCTCCCTCATATGGCACATCTTTCTGCAATGCAACCAGAACATCATCGAAAAAGTACAAGGATCCATATTTGTTGAAGGTGGTTTCAAGGACATCTGTTTGGAACTTCACGATTGGGTCAATCACACTCTTAAGCTTGGCATTGGTTTCCTCCGAATCTGCTGCCAATGGTTCCCATTGCTTCATCAACAACTCGCCTTCGATATGTTCCATCAAAATATAGGGTGTTTCCAAGCCGTTGCTCCGCAGAGTACTGTACGACAAGACACGAGGAACATTGGCTCCCAATTTGAGATGCAAAAAGTCTAAAGTTGCAACCTCACTCTTGATTTTTTGAGATATAGCAAAATCTGATTCCAATTTGTAAGGAATACGCAATACCAAGTTCTTGTCAGTGCTAAGAGTGATTTTGTAAATACGATGGTGTTTCCCCTCGTGGATACTAGCAATTGACTTAATTGCAAGCTGCGAAGCCAAATCTCCCAAAATACGAGTATTGAGGTTATTGGTTAACGCAAAACTGCCGTCCTCTAATTTCATAGGAGCCTTTACAAATGGCTCGCCACTCTTGTCAACATTACGGTTATCTTTGCCTGCCGACTGTAACTTTTGAATCAAATTTGAGGCTCCTTCAATGGAAAATCTTGTTTCACGAGCCTGTTTCTTTCTAGCATCATCCTTGAGCCACGATCCCCACGAGTACTGAAAGAACAGACTCCGTTGAGGATCTTTTTGGTCCAGAATTTTGGTGAATATCTCTTTTGGTTCCGATCCAAGACTAGCATAGTAGCGACTGCTTACAACTGATTTAGCAGCCACACGTCTTATTGGTGTGGTGAAAGAGCTGGCAACAACCTTTGGATAGCCAACACGCGGCGTTTGTCTTGCTACTCTGCCCAACATCTTAATGACAGTTGCAACTAATCATTGATCCTGTTGGTAAAATATTTTCATCAGAGAGGGCACTCTACACGTGATAAAAATAGGTTAACGACTGGGCCCGATTTAAATGAAGACAGAAGCATTTCACAAAAATCCACTGAAAGGGCTGAAAGAGGTTACAAATAGTCAATAGTTATTATTACCTAAACTAAAACCTTCAATATTGAAAACTAAGTTCAAGTATTGGCAAAAAAGTGTAGTCATTTCTCGTCAAGGTCGGTGATGGTGTGAGGATTAGTAATGTTAGATATCAATTAGGCAGTTGTGATAGTCGTCTATTTGGTCGATAGATGCTGGATTTTCTTTGGATAATAGATATTAATCTCCTTTTAATTACCAGATATTCGCATTTCTTCCAATCAGCTAATACTCTTAATTCTTTATCTCTTAGGGATTGCTCCCCACAGTCACATTTTCTTTTCCTGCTAAATAAGGATTAGCAGTCTCTGCATTAGATAAAGGTTGACTCTCTTGTAGATGGCTATTCATCCCAACGGCATTGCGGTGGCCCAAAAAGTCGGTTTTCTTATTCAATAAACTCATTTTCTCGCTCAAAGTGATGGGTCTCTGCTCTTCCACCCCCATATTCCGCACAATAGGCTTGGGATCGCCCATGTGGCCGTCACACTCGGCATTTGTAGTTTTCAAGGATGCTAGACTGTCATTGTGCTGATCCATCACTGCTAGCCGAGAATTTACACCCAGAATGGGAGTTGTTGCTCTCAGTATGCTTGAAGTGTCTGCTAGCAGACCCGTCATCAGTGCCAGGGGACCAGGCAGCTGACTAGGGCTGGTAACCAACGTCCCCATATTCACAAGAATGTTTGTTGAATACAGCGAGGGACCATACCGGTGTAGCCTCTTTCCCTCTACACCATCTTTGGTAGCTGTAGTTGAAATACACAGTGTAGTTGAGGTTCGAGACAACAGTCGAGACAATGGGTCCATCGACTGTTGTTGTAGTGCAGCATTGGCTCTTGATTCGTCTGTGTTTCCCACCAGCGGCATGCCGATAGCAGCGGCCTCTTCACTTCCTCGAATAGAAGAGGAGTCTCGCAACGAGTCAGTCAATCGGCGCAAATTCTTGGATGATATGCTAAAGGCCAGCGACCCATAGCTCAACCGCGATAAGGCGTCTTCGAAATCCGATTCCAGGTCAACATTGGCAAATAATGGAGAGTCAAACTCCTCGAGGGGTTCAAAGTTAGTTTTACTACTGATAATAGACTTAATGCTAGCATTTGATTGCGACATCGCTACTGAAGAATATTACTGCTGACTTTAATTATCATTTTTGGGTCACTAGACCCCGATTCAGGGGTGTTCTGGAAAATGTCTTGATTGATCGGAATGTCACCAGACGGCACGATAAAGCTGGAAGCCACTTTGTAGAAACTCTTTCGGTGAAGTTCAATGGGAAAGACTGTGCGAAATTGGGTTTAAATCGACTCGTCATTGCCGGAAGTATAAGGTTGTAGTATAGCAAAGCCACTTAAGCATTTTGGACCAAGAACTGGGTTGTCTAGTGTAAATCGCTGGTGTGGCGAGGGTAGAGCTCGGCTAATGAGCTAGAAGCTATGGCAATGGAGCCAGTATATAGGCATATAGCGCATGCTTACTGGCTTTCAGTTGTTGGATTGCGTTGCTGCGTGTCCGCAGTCGTTTGGGGATATTGGTTATAATACTACCGTTGTGAAACCTATAGCGGCAGCTTTGCAGTAGGTCTATATAGTGCTACTTATGATTTTAGTGTAGACGGTATATCAGCTGGGTCCAGTATTTGTGTAATGGGATGCTCTATGGGATGGTTGGAACGTGTTGAAATGTGATGATTAACGCCGTAGAGGGTATATAGAGATAGATTTGTGTGTATAAAGAGGTGTAAAGGGGGCTAAAGGGATTAATGAGTACAACAAAGTATAAAGGAATACAAAGGTATAAAAAGCGTATTAGGTGGGAGCATGTAAAAGTAGGTGTAAGGGGGTAATCTGATATAGTGCCATAAAAAAGAAGAGTATCCAATGACGCCAAATGTGAGGCTGCTTTATATAAAGATCATCTATAGAAACAAGATGAGCATACACTTTCATACTGCTTACCAATCTAATCACACTAGCACTATAAATTGCCTATAAAATATAGGCTATTTGATACCTTGCACTATTGGAGGGTAAAATATACAATCTCTAGAGAAGTAGCTTCGTTATAAATGTTAGGTCCCAAAGAGAAGTTTGGAGCTGTCTACACAACAAGGTATATAGTTAAGCATATTAATAGGGATAACTGAGTAGAGATAGATTACTGGATGCTATCGGATAGTATTGGATAGTATTGGATATTATAGGATATTGTTGTGTGTAGCGGATATCACTGCACATTACTGAAAAGTTCGTGTTGCTTAGTCAAACTGTGGCTTGAACAAACTTATATATTTCAAGGTTGATAATGCTTCGATGTATATGTCACAATGCTATCTTTGCCTTTAAGAGCAAGTTGCCTTACAATTGGGAACCTTCTGAACACACTCTATATAAGCATTTACTATAAATGATTCGCTATAAATGATTCGCTACAAATGATTCGCTACAAATAATCCACTATTAATTACTTACCTGATAAACCCCTACTCTCTAAACAACCCACCTTACTTTACGTACCTTTGCAATTATTCTCATCCTGTACAATTCAATCTTTATCCGTTTATATAAAGTTACAATTGCTTTATTTCAAGACCAAATAATCACCTCCAGAAAATTGGTTAAGGGACAACTTCTTCATATCACTTACACAAATCACCTGGGTGAGAACTTAAACTTCAAGGGTTCAATTTTGCGTTTCAAACGACTTCTTCCTCGCATCGTTGGCTGACGCAATTCACCTGCTCGAAATCAATTTCAATACACAATAATTCATTCTATCGCTCTCTGCTAGCACTACACTCTAAACATGACCCAAAAGTACTCCAGGATTGCGGTAATCGGTGGAGGACCCACTGGATTAGCCGCATCTAAGGCATTGGCACTAGAGCCAGGGCAGTTCGAAACAATTGACCTCTTTGAACGTCGTGATAAATTGGGAGGTATATGGTATTACAAAGAAAAGCCAGCTGTCCACCCCGATGTGATGGAGCATGCTGCTTCTACAGATATGGCCAATGGATTCCCCTCTCCCATGTACCGCCATTTGGAGACCAACTTGTTGTCGCGAATGATGGAATACCGTGATTTGCATTTTGACCAGGACGCTTCGCCCTTTCCAAACAAGCAGCAAGTATTTCAGTACTTGCAAAAGTATGCAGGCACTATTCCTGATACTGTGAATATTCATTTGAATGCTAATGTGAACCAAGTGTTCAAGAAGGGAAATGAGTGGGTGGTCCAAACTGATAATGGTGAAGGCTCATATGATGCAATTTTAATTGCAAATGGACACTTTGAAGTCCCCTATATCCCTTCTGTTCCTGGACTTGCGGAATGGAACCGAGAGCTACCACAGACAGTCACGCATGCCAAATATTTTGATGAGGCACAACAATTTGCTGGCAAAACCGTATTGGTTGTTGGTAATCTTTCCAGTGGAGTCGATATTTCCACACAACTTTTGACCTGTGCCCTGAAGGTCTATGTCTCTCTGCGTGAGCCTGCAGTAGCCGATTCCGACAGTCTTCTACAACACATTGGCTTGGTTGAGCGTTACGATCACAGTAGTAGATCTGCTGTCACCAGCACTGGAACTGTTACCGGTATCGATGCCATCATTTTTTGCACAGGATACCTTTACAGCTTTCCTTTTCTCAAATCGATTCCGGGAATAGTGTCCTCCGATAGCAACAAGGTCAATGATCTTTATTGCCAGATGTTTTATATTCCTGATCCGTCTTTGGTGTTTTTGAATCTCTGCAAAAGCGTAGTGCCTATGCCTTTGGCCGAGTCTCAAAGCGCAGTGGCTGCCCGTGTGCTAAGCGGACGCCTTCTGCTTCCCACACAACTGGATATGAGGCAATCTCTCAAAGCAGAGTTGGAAAAACGAGGCGATGGAAAGCAGTTTCATAATTTTGGATATCCTCATGATGTCGAGTACCACCGCGAGCTCCAGGCGATGATTGAAAAAGACGATTTACACAAGCAAGGACTAGTGGCACCTATCTGGGATGAAGCGCGGGCAAGGGACAGACACAACATTGCTGACATCAAAAGAGAGCGAGTCTCCCGAGCTATTGTGCATGCCATTAAATTAAGACAAGAGAATAAGCCGTTTGAACTTTTAAAAGATTAGTATGTGATGCGAGGTTGAAATTGAGATGAGCCTAAGTGATGTTGAGAGCAAGGCTGATATAACAAAGTTAATAAGAATAAAGCTAACATATGGGTGAAGTTAATATGAACGAGACTTATGGATTCATTTACTTATTTAATGCGGAAAGCAAAGTTGAGACTAATTCAGTTGAGAAGAATGGAATTTACATTAATTCAACTAATATGGACTTATTTACTATATAAATGAAACTAATACAAAAATTCAAGATACCACCATATTCCACAATACGTCGAATACCGGTATCCATAAAAAAAGAAGCCTCGGGCTCTATCTTCACTATAAATGATAGCCATTTTTGGTCTTTTACTGTCTGTATGATAGCTAAAGGCTTGATCTCAGCAAAAGATAAATAGACACCACTAGCTAAGTATTCACATTTGTATTTAATAAGCTTAATTGCCATCAGACTAATGATTTGCATTTGTATTTAATCGGAAATCTTTTATAATGCTCGTCCATGCGACTCTTTGAAATGCTCAAACTAAACCTTTTTTAATGGGTGTTTATATTAAGAAAATGATGTTCTATACAATGCATTACGGTATTCGCTTGTTGCTTATATATGTCTCTTTTTCTCGCTTCCATCTATTTCATTATGGTTAACTGGGTATATCATTAATCACTTAAAGCTCACCACCTTCGCTATAAATTCTATTTCAGGTTTACGATACAGCTTGCTCTTTAAAATCTTCCTCTTTCCCGCTAGATCTATTTTTGTTGTCTATCCACCATTATATACCCTTTTACACCTTTTGGTGGCGTATTTGCAGCCATTGATATGCCCCGAAAAATGGCTGTCAATACACCCTGGTTCACCACAAACAATTACTATTTACACAAACAATCGCTATTTGCACGCTATAATGACATTGAGGAGTTTATATAAAGCATTGACAATACGTGAGTCTCAGGACCTTGTTCAGGAGTTGATATCCATTTCCCTTCATTGTGTGGCTTTTCTTAGAAACATCTTTACTGATGATCACTTTATGGACTATACTTTTAATACTAAAGACGCGTTTCAGTCTCCAGAAACTCATTATTTGAAGACAAAGAGGTTGTTGAGAGGAATCTCCAGTGAGGGAGATGCCTTTATTAACTGGATTGAACAGGGAGTCTTTGACGCAGTTCGGCTACAGTACTTGAAGGCCTTGCAATTGTGTATATACCTCGATGCAGATAAGCCCGAAGACCTTGCAGAGTCATATGTGTTTGCCTTAAACTACGAGGATGCCCTGTTGACTGTCAATGGAATAGGAGACCCAGTTTCACGACTCGACGCGCATGGAAAAGTGCAAAGCTTGATTCGACGGTTGGTTGTATTAACTCAGGCATTAGATATTTTGCCTCTTGAGAAACATGTACTGGTTCGATTGTTGTTTAATGAAAGCTGCCCTGCTAACTATCAGCCGCAATTGTTCCAAGATGCAACGTATCAGCCGGATCCTATGATTGTGCTAGAGCTGGGTCTGTATGGGGACTGGATTGGAACTTTACTAACAGGGTACACACGGGTAAATATGCGTGTTGCCACTAAGGCAGGTAAAAATGCAAAAAACCCTTGTTTGGTGGATCCATTTACTCTTTTGAGCGAGCTACAGTTGGTGAGATCTACTATTGAATTCCCGGTGCTAGCAAAATCAATAATTGAGGTTCCAGAAAAAGAGAATTCTACCGTTGTGCTCTCACGAGCAGTTAATCGCCACAATAGTTCATCACAAACAAACAAACATTCCATCAAATTATCAAATTCAAAGAAGCCATCAAATTCAAAAGAATCAACAAGCCGAGAGGAACCATCAAATTTAAAGGGACCATCACAATTAGAAAAATCATCAAATTTAAAAAATCAGTCACAATTAAAAAAGCCACCGATTAAATCGCTAGGTTCAATAAAATCTACTCTTGGACTGGTAAGTAGTTTGTCTGATCTGGTGGACCGTGATTCATTGCAACTCGGAAAATATTTAAAGTCCACTGCTAAGCATAATGAGACACAATTAGTAGTGTCTACTTTGCAGCTGCTAACTTGCGAGTCTGGTTGCCTGGGTCCTCATACAAACGAGTGTATTGGCTGTTCTAGAAAGTTTGACTCCATATGCTATGGATATGATAGTGTTTCTAATGCTTTTGCGAACAAGTGCTTTACTTGCATTTTTGGCGAAGAACTTGATCCATACCAACTCATGTTGATGAGAATTAGGTGTATCTGGCACTGTTTATCCAACCCAAAGTCTATGTGCTTTCCAACTTTTGCAGAACTATATCAAATGTTCCAGCTTCATCCGGGCAATTTAGTTCACGACAATGAAATTCGTGATATAATAAATAAGCTTTTTGCAGATAATGCACTTGTCGTAACAGACACTCCTCTCTTTCGGCCTGGGTCGACTGATTTTGTGATGGGGGTTGGAACTATAGCACCAACAATTGAAGGAATTACAGCAATTGATTGCAATGGGCGCGGTAAAACCTTGTTGCCTCACCACGAATATTTTATCTTGTTTGTGCCATTAGTGATGCAAGCGTATCCTTATTTAAGCTATGATGAACAGATAAGGTCGATATACTTTCCCAATTATTTGAGTTGGCGAAAGAGACTGGTTTTTCGGAACTTAGAAAAGTTCAAAAGCTCTTTCAAAACAGAACTTGCAACCAGTGAGGAGTCGACTGATTTCGAGTTGGTTTCGGCTACTTCATTTGGCTTTAACATGCTGCCTAATTCAAGGTCCATGGATTTTTCAAAATCATCACTTTGTGACTCAAGCATTGATGAACTTTCATTTGCCGAATCTCTCAAGTTTTTGTCTCAATCTGATGACTGTACCAATCTGCTAGATCTTAAAAAGAGAAGACTGAGTATAAACCCAAATTTTGGATCGAAACATAGAAAGATAAGCGGGAACAAGTGTTGGTGAATGGTAGTCAACAGAATTTGCTTATACTTTGCTTCAATGGAATCCTAGAAAAAATCAAGCTTCGATTTTAGGAAACATCTTGCTTTTGTCTACCATAACCAATGCCCTAATTCTATACATCCATTTATTTTCACTTTTAACGTATTAAAAAAAATAGTAATTAAAAAGTTGCTCTTATATTTAGCCAAAACCAAAGCTAATTCAATTTTTTATGGTCAGCTTAATGAACTGACAATATAAGTGGCTTTCCGTTCTATTCAATTTAAGTTGAAAAAGAACACTTTACAAAATAACGACTGGATGTTTGGGATTACCCTATGTGAAACACAATCTGGAAAAAAAAACCTTTGGTTGAAATACTGTAAATCTGCTTGGCTCTACCTATAAGGATATTTCTTCATCAAAATATTCTAGCATTAATTTCTATTTTTTGTTTAGAACAAGCCTAATATCCTATATCAAACTATTCTTCGTTAATTAAGGGTTTTTTATAAGCTTTAAGAAAGCACCACTATTTTTTAGCTCAAGTAATGCCCGCGGTAAGTTGAAATTATGATTTTAACGTGGTAGATCCAGATTACCATACCAACAAGTTGCTTGAAATATAATATCTGGTCGCTGGCTTTAACTGATCACAGGTACTTGCCCAAGTCAAGAAAAAAGGTATTGCTGTTATTTTCTTACTACATTTCTATTCAAACACTATTTTCCTTCGTTGTGTGTGCTATTCAATTACATTTCTTTCTTTAACTTTATTTAAAAGATTTGGGTCAAAGCAATAGCAAAACCTAAACTCCAAATTCTAAAAACCCATAACATAGCAATATCTAGCTCTTAACTCAAGTAGCTAAAAACTACTCCTCAGTGATAAATTTGCAATATGTCAATTTAATTTCACTCGTCATGGAAATAATGGACCATACTAATTTTGGTAATTTAATAAAAGGGCTTTTGCGCTTAGGATCGAAGTTTTCTATTGACTTAACTTACTTCTCTTTGGTATGTTTTCTCCTATAGTAAAATGTGATAATAAAATATTTAAAAAAGCAAACAATTATAAAGAACAAATTGCCGTGGCCATTTAACTGCGTAATCAAGGCCGCAATATATATAATGTTAATATTTTCACCCAAAAAACTTACTAGATAGATCACTTTCTATAACTTCTCGAAATATATGGGCTCTTGAATAAGCAATCCATCTTGGCGTTGCGGGATGGGAACTCAGTTAAATATTCAGGTCTAAACTACCATTTCATAAAAAACTATTATATGCTAATTTGGCGCTACCAATTTAAATTGCTGCAATTTTCAAAAATAGAGGCAGGGAGGGTTTCTAGTGAAACAATACAAGATATACAGTACTCCGGATTGAGTATAAAGTAGCATAGGATCAGGTGTTTTAGTAACTTTAAACCCCAGTCTTGTAGAATAGTTGCAACTATGTTTCAGCTAAAAGAAAGGCCGATTACTGGGCAGAGATATGACTTCAATTGTTTTGAGTATAAATAGAAAATTCGTTAAAAGAGCAACAAAATCAGTTTTCTTAGGGCTTAAGAATTATGGTTGTATATTTCATATGTACTAAATCTTTAGACGTGAATTATAGGTTATTGTATCGTGTTATTCGTTCCGCAATTTGTTCTTCTTTCTTCTACACCACCATCATCAATATTCTTTAAACCATCTCGACCACCACTCTTTTCCTCCTACCAAATATATCAAAGCATAAACTATATGAACCCAACACAACTTAATACAACCTATTGAATAGCACGATTTCCATGCATAAATACAACTTTCAGAAATCAAAACCAGGAATAACAAACAACAATGTAATATAATATAATATAATATAATACAAACAATACAATATAATATACAATTGTTGTTTTCTTATCTCTAAGAATAGAACATATGCAAAACATACCTCTTCATCATTACGTCATCGCCGAAACCACATAACAAAGCTGACTAAACCTAGTACTTCAACAACCCACTTTCACAAACAGCTCGCTTCTTCTAGCCTCAGTTATTCATGGACCAAATATCATTTTTCAACACTCTTTACTTGTTCTTCTTCAAGATGAACTCAAATTGTCAAAAAGCTCTCAAAAGACACCAAGTAAATCATATTTCTTCCCTAAAATAAGTATACCTTTCATCGCCCATTCTGTTGTGGGTATATCATTCAGTATGGCTAGCCATTTCAATTTCGCGATCACATTTGTCAGTCTTGCGGTCTGGACTTCTATTGTTCCTCATCGGATTTTTAATGAATTTTTATCATCAGATTAGGACCAAAACACGGTGTTTGACTACACTCCTTTGGTCCCACGGTATTAATTGTAATATCGGTGTTTCTATATATCTATAACACTGTTGATACATATAATCTTTTTATCCCATTTGTTTGGTGGGAAGAGGTGAGATTTGGGTAGCTTGTTAATGTCTTCAATACCTCGAACTACTCGTAGACGACATACTAACTCCAAGTTAGGATGTTTGAACTGCAAACGGAAGCGAATAAGATGTGACGAAAGCTTGCCAGAATGTGGTAACTGCTCTAAGGGGAAACTGGGGATATGCTCTTATTTTAGTCTTAGTCAGAGCGAGATTGATCGTCTTAGGCTTACTCATTCGCTTCGAGGAAGTCAAAACAGACTTTTAAATCAGAACTACCACCTACCTACATCAAACTATTCAGATCTGGGAAGCATCAGTGATACGGTTCTGACAGTTGTGGACTCTTTAGAGTTTCGGTTTGAGTTTCCCGTTGAGCAAAAGATGACGGTTCCGGTGCTGTACAAGTCAATCGACTTTAGCAACTTGAATGTGAATGATCTCGCGCATATATACGCCAATGGAGACTCTGAGGGCTACGAGGAGGCTCAAAATGAAGCTGCAGTGTCATTATCATCAAAGAACAGGCTACCTAACAGCATTCCCATTGTCCACACCTTTACAAAATTGAATTATAAGAATTTAGTCCCCAAGAGAGTTATGACCCATATCTGCGGACAAACAGTGCGACCTGAATTGAGCCACCATGTATTCAAAGGCACTAGCAAAACTTTGGATTCCTTCCATGACTTTTTGTTGGATATGACACCTGCTTCCCCGGACTCCAATGTCATTATAGACTCATTCATTTGTCTTGGGCTGGCAATAGTTCTCAACAGGTTTCACCATTATGGCAAAATCAATATGCTGTTTGCCAATGAATCGCTCGTGGATGAATTTGAAAAGAAGTGTTTTGTACGCCATAGTATGGCGCTACACAAAGTTCGCAATGCTTTAACAACTTTTCAGAGTACGCCAAGTAGCATGGTAGACTTGGATTTATTGAACTACTACTCTTGTCTCTTGGCATTTGCCAGCCATTTCCTTTCTGCATCCATATTGGTACTTCGCTTTAGCGTCGACAGTTACGCTCGTTCGTCAAAAGGTTCACTTGTGGTTTACGAAACGTATTTACGTTTCACTTTCAACGGAAGCTTCCCTCAAAACGCACTTTCGGACTTTATTGGTGCACATATGCAATACAATATTCGCAGCATTTCAATTCCTTCGTACCCACCGTACTTTCTCAATGAAGTTCACCAGAACATATTAGATTTAATTTCAACGTATACCCTGTTGCAAGAGACATTTCAATCTGAATTAGGACGCCGTCGTTTTCGGACTCTAAGCTACCATTTTACCTGCCTCTCAAACTTTTTCCGTGACAGCTTACTACCCAGAGTTCTGCTGCTGCGCAACGAGAACTATGTTCTGGTGTATTCTCCTATCAACATATTTGATATCCTTCAGCGGTGGTACTACATTTTCCCTGCTGAGGCCATGACTTTTGATCCAGATATTCATGCTGAAGAAGAGCAGTCGTTGCTTGATAATATAACAGCCACATTATATATGTACTACTACGCCGTTTCAGCTTCCTTAGATTCGGTGATACCCGCATGCAAATACTTGTTTGGTATGAGCTACATGCCCCCCACTAATCATTTCTTTCACAATCGCGCAAGCATGACTGCTAATAGACGCAGCAGGCTCGACATTGGTCAAATATTGCAACGCCACATGTATTATTCCATGCGCTTATTTGCCTTCTTTAGACGGCGTTATAAATTTTACCAGAACCATGTCATATGGACTAAACATGTTCCACAGTATTCAAACTCAAACCGGTTCCATTCACGGAGCATCAAAAACCTGTTGGAAGTGCCTATAAAAAACTTCAATACTACTTTAATAAGACCAGAACATTACCCTACTGTCAACCATCAAGTAGCCACTGATAACATGGAGGTCATATTTACTCGCAATGACGAGACCATGCATCAGAAAATGTATACACGCAATATTGAGCTGGTTAAGTTTTTTGACTATTCTTATATTTTGCAGTATGATTACGCAACTATGTTGCTTTTGCGTGATTACAGGCCATATGATGATGATAACGTAATGCAGAATAGTCCTATCACTGTTACTGAAACCAAAGAGTATCAATTAGACCGGACTATCATTCTTTCAAGTGTCTGCTAAGATACTATATCAAGAATCAAATTATAGTTGCCAAGTGAGAATACGCACTTTGGTTAGTCAAAAAAAATGAGCAAAAATATTAACTACAGCTAAAGGCTGATGCTAGTTACGGCGCGATCGTTAGAGATATTGTGTACGGAATTGCTGGTAACTGACTAATGACTTGGAAACGGTTTATTATAGAGTGATGAAATATGTTTATCTACATGATAAAAGATTATTACTATAAATTGACAAATATACAAGTTAAATATGGTCCTTTTGAGGGCTTGTTTCGTATATTTAATTTATTGGACTTTCACAAATTCCGATTGTTGTTGCATTAGCGATTATCTCCTTGATCAAAATTGTCTATTATAAAGCTTAAAGGAACTACGCCCTATACCGTTATGGATGGTAGATATTGGCTGCTTTTGCGAAATTCACATTCCGATACTCATGATTCGATTGGCTGTGATCTGATTTGATTTAGACTAGTTTCTAATTAACCAGAATTCTTATTGAGTCTCCAAACTATCTCGATCCAGCTTTCCTATTTACAGCTGAGGTTCTTCTCTGATAGGTTTTAGTCACAATATTGCATAAACTGTTGGACACAGCATTGCCTAACAGCTGGTGGAAACAGAAATTAATAATGGTCTACTAATTATCTGCATACAATTATTTCAAAATCCACTGATCCAAATGGCAGCGGTTAAAGGCCTTTATCAATTGCCCCCAGGTATCTGGGGTATAACTATGTGTGCTACTCAAACACCTCACATCAAATTGATATTGCATCCTACGGTCAATCGATAAGTAGCGAGTACCTTTGTTCAAAAAATTAACAAGTTTTTTACCACCTACAAAAATACCAGCATCTAAAACCACATATCACTATACTGAACAACGCTTGCCATTCCCAGGAAAGAATAGTGCTAATTTGCGACTCAATTCATATTTGAGGCAGCCACTTTAATGCAACATTCGAACTTTTTAAAGCAACTATTACTATAAAAAACCGTGCTTACCACTACAAAACCCTAGACCCATCAAGATCAATTGCTTGCCCTGAAAGCTCAACACATTCGAAATACAAGAACCACCATGAGCTCAAAATGCATTAATTCACTACACTAAAACCAATCCAAATAACTCAAAATTACACAGGACCGCGCTGTTTTTCTCCCATTTGGCCAAGCCTTCTAGATCTGTAGTCCTTTGTAGTGTTTATAACATGGCGTCGCCATAATTATAGTAAATCGATGGATTTTGCACCCATTACCCTGTCCAAATGCTAGCCCCGGGCATCGACAAATAATTTTTTGCTAGCCATACAGGCATCGCAAACAGACCATCACGATCACCCTCGCGGAGCCACCTAATATATGTCTAATACGCTTATAATACCAGGTGATTCACTTCCTATTGACCCGCTGGTCAAAGTGACTATAGGTCCAGGCATGTACAAGTCACCCCAAACGCAACAAGTTGTTCCAGTTGTAGCAGGCATTCTTGAAGTCCAAACCAACCGCAAACAGACTCAACAACTCGTATACGTGGAACTGGGAACAAAGAGATACACACCGCAAGTCAACGACCTTGTTGTTGGAGTGGTGGTTGGTGTAATTGGCGAGAGCTATAAGGTACTGCTTCAAAACTTCTCTACACCAGTGATATTACCCATGATGGCCTTTGCTAATGCCACCAAGAAAAATAGGCCTAGTTTAAAGGAAGGTTCAGCAGTCTATGCGCGGGTGGTTCTGGCAATTCCCGAGATTGAGACTGAGTTACTGTGCGTAGATGTTCACGGCAAAGATGGAGGATTTGGTGTATTGGACGTCAGTGGCTACATATTCGATATTTCGCAAAACTTTGCGCGAGAGCTACTTTTTAACGCCAGCTGTATCTATTTGGAGAAGCTCGCTCTGCGCTGTCAGTTCGAGATTGCTGTGGGAATAAACGGGAAGGTATGGCTCAAATGTGGCGATGGTTTGGTGTTGGAGCCTCCAACAAACGATCAAGAAACGCAAAGTAAGCCCGGTTTGGGAGCTAATGACCTTAAATCTACTATAGCGGCCTCGCGCTTTCTACAGGAATGCCAACATCTGAACCCTGACTCGGTAGATGAGCTCTTGGGCAAGTATTTAGGAGGATTATAGTATAAATTTTTCAGGTAGCTATAAAAATTGAGCTCATCGCCAACTCATCGCGAACTCATCGCGAACCTACCACCTATTATACCACCAACTATATTTAATGAGCGCTAACCAGCAAACAGCAGAGCCTTCTAAAGGTGTATTGGCTCTATCTGCTCAGGCTCAGGCTGCTAGGCAACGTAAGATCGAGAAAGATCGGAGACGTAAGCACTACGATGACTTACAGGTTCAGGGTACGAATAACTCATCTATTGTGTCAAAAAGACTGGTAGAAATGCTTTATACTCGGAAGATTCGGCCACACCAGACCGAATGGTTCAAGTACTTTGTTCCATCGGCAAAAAGACGGCTGCCAGCTATCAATCGTGGCTACTGGATTCGCATGGAAGCAGTGCGACGCAAAGTCGAGGAGATTGTACAAAATAATCCCAGCCAAACCGTGAGAGTAGTAAACCTTGGCTGTGGATACGACCCTCTTGCTTATCAGCTTTTGGAGCAGTATGGAGACCAATTGGTTTTTGTCGATATCGACTATCCAGAGTTGGTTAAACTGAAAGGTGAGATGATTCAGAAATCAACCGACATTATGCAAGTTATTGGGCCAGAGATTGAAAAGAACGCTAATTCTGTGTTACAGTCTGCGAATTACGCATTGGTTGGATGCGATTTGAAGAATACAGTTCTCTATAAACAGATTTTGCTGGAAATAGCGTCTCTGTCACCAATCACTATATTTATTGCCGAAGTTTCTTTAGCCTACATGAATCCACGAGATGCTGATTCCATTATTGAGTGTCTGTCTTTGGTTCCTGGGTCACATATGTTGGTGTTGGAACAGATTCTTCCATTCGGAAGACACCACTTCTTTGCATCCAAAATGTTGGCACATTTCAAGAAGCTCAGATCGCCGCTTCAGTGCGTGGAACAATACCCGCTGCGCTCTGATGAGACTATGAGATTTAAGAGGTACTTTCCCAATGTTATTGTGCGCGATTTGTTTGAGAATTGGAACTTGGTTCCGGAACTGGATAAGCTCGCAGTGAGTACGGTGGAAGATTTTGATGAATGGGAAGAGTTTATAGTCTTCTGTCAGCATTATGTCTTGGTTCATGCTAGCAATCAAGAATTGCAACAAAATCAAGATCGAATTGAAAAAGCCATTGAAGGCAGTGCTGATTTTGAACTCTTAATGGATAATGCTAGTCTGCTTGAGCTCAAGTTTCCTGCAGTGACTGCTATAAACCAAAACCAAGCATTTGTCCATGGAGGTATGGGCCAGTCTCGCACAAATAACGCTTTATTAGTTGATTCTAATGGCAAGGTTACTGCTCTTGAAACCAGCGGAACAGCACCTAGTCCTCGAATGTGCCATACTGCAACTGCAATAAATAACGGAATTTTAGTCTGCGGTGGCCGTACTCGTCCTGGTAAGCTTTGTGATGATGCATACTGGTTACAAGATGGTAAATGGACAGAATTACCAGCGCTCAACTCCCCACGCGCACACCATGCTGCTGTCGTTGTTGGCAATAAAGTTTTAATATATGGAGGCAGCAATGAAGCCATATTTGAATGTTTTGATCCCTTTACTAAAACATGGCAGGTTTTGAAATTAACTGGTGACCCAATTCCTCGGTTATTGGGCAGTGCTATGGCCTGCAATGGAACAGAGGGTATACTTTTTGGTGGATATCACCAAACACACTTGCCTCAATTTAACGGTAAAGCCTATCGATTTCTGGTAAACCAAGACACCATTCACATTCAACAAATTCAGCTTCCAGACTCTGTGACCTACAGAATTGGTGCGCAGTGTACATTCATAGACGCAAGCCGGCTCTTGGTAGTAGGGGGAGTATGCCCTTTTCCTCAACTGTATCCGATATGTATATTAAATGTTGAGACTGGCCAAATTCAAAGTGTTGATAAGTCCTGTTCTATTGAAGAGCCAATGGTGCCTATAGGATTTGGTCTTGCAAAAATGGTGATTAACGGGAAGCAAGCTGTTAAAGTCATTGGCGGTGGTGCAGTTTGTTATTCGTTCGGCAGTGCATATGGTGGGCAGTATACTATTGTGGTGAATAATTGAAGTCGATTTAAACTGTTAGCATATCTATCATTAGGCTAATGTGTATCTCCCGAGAACTTCAATTGACTGTTGAATAAGCTTGTTTGCTGTCGTATCTGGGTTAATTTGTTGTGCTAACTATTTATTAGAACTATTGTTGCAATTGATATCAATAAGATTATTGGCACAAGTACCCATTCAACTGCTGAATCATTGTATGATGTTTTGGTTGACTAAGAAGTACTACTTGGAAAACTAGCTATTTTATTCATTTACCTGCTTAAAATTGATTATTCACACTGTAGATTATTGGCTTAATTATTCAAACTAACATTTTATCTCATTCAACCAGGAGTCGTCAAAATACTTGCTGTCATGGGTGAAATCATATCAATTCCACCCATTTGTAAACCCATTTCTAATACAATTCCTTTTTTGAAACATATAATTAATCCTCGCCCACCATTGATATTTGAACATCGTAGCGAATTTTACCTAGCCACTAATGCTGCCTATTTTTTAAATCCAAAACCACCTTTCCTTTTTAAGCCTCTTTTTTATCAATTCAACCTATTCATTTCACCTTCAACCTTACTATTTCACCTTCAACTTTACTATTTCATCTCCTGATCTACATATTTACCTCCCGACTATTTCATTTACTCCTTAAAAAATTTTTTACTAGTACGTTTTACAAAGCACATAACAACCTAATTGGCAGCCCTACTTACCCTTCTATAATCTATATATCCATTCGGTGTTCGTCTTCTCCCTTCATTGGCCTCATCTTCCTCGGTACATCCTATTTCTTACCTTATATGGTAGCGCCGCACATAATAATCACCTTTCTCTATTTACCTTCCATGTCTCCAAATCCTAGCGATGAGCAACGTAACTGCACCGTTGTAGGCTTAGAATTCTAGTTTGGTCATACTGTTAATGCACAGCGCCTATACATGAGCTAAACAATCACCTGCCGTACTATAATACAAATATGGCTGCAAACACGGCTGCAAACTATCAAAGGCTGTCAACATATCGGGATTAAATCGGCATTGATATAAGTCTATTGTAACAGACCCAAGAATTTCTAGCAGAGCAGCTCATCAGGCACTAGCACTTCAACTCGGTGGAGGAAGTCACGCCAAGATAATGGCTGCAAAAAACTGTTTTCTTAACAATAACCACTGTTTTCACAATACCGCTCATCTTCTCCTCAATCTCCTCATCCTGTCATTCCATCATCACATAGTCGTATTTATTTCTTTCTCTCCCTCTTTTCCTTCAATTCTTCCTCATTTCTCTCTCGCTTGCTCTTTGCTTGCTTATTCCAATAAAAACTCTTCACTCATTTCCAACCTGAAATACCCCTAAAGCAACCGAATACTCCCGATATTTCGCCAAAACTGAAAACTTTCAACCAAACCTATCAATCACCAAGCGTCTTGCAGTGACTTTCGCTCACCTTACATCAACTTCCACTCATCCACCGGCTGCTTTCCATGCTATCGATTGGCCTTTCCCGACAATTCCGGTAGTGAACCACTAACATGCCACCAGGAGACCGAAACTGGCAACCGTGCGGCGCAACATTTTAACCCTTTAAGAGGGCGATAAAGGTGGGTGGCACCACGAAGTGTTAACGACGAATTACGTCTTCATTGATCTCATTTTGAGCGTTATGGTATATACAAACGAAGATGAATTCGATCCACTCGATGTTACGGCTCTGCCTAGCCAAATAGAGGGCTCAAAAGCGGCTTCTTTGGCTTCAAAAACAGGCCCACATGCACCTTGCCAGCATAACGATGATTTAAGCTGTTACTGTATTAGAGAGGTGAATAGAGATGCTAAAGGCGAATTGAAAAGGAAAGCAGAAGACAGTGTGCAAAACGGTGTGCAAAAAGGTGTTCAAGGCAAGGCTAAAGACAATGCTAAAGGCCAGGCTAAAGCTCAGGCTAAAGGGGGTTTAGGTGGTAAATTACTGAGTAATCCAGATAGAGAAACTGATCACGAAGCTAACAGGTCTGGTAATATTAACGGAGCCAAACACGGCGCAGGGAAACATGCACTCACTCGAGGCGAAATTCACTATCCTCACCAAGCCAAAACTCACCTCTCTCATCCCGATGAAGAACATCATCCTCATCCAGGCAAACACAAGCTTAGTGAAAGTAGCAGCTCCCATGCGTGCTCAGCAGCTAAGACTTGTATTTTGGGAGGCGATGGAAAGAGCATTCCGCGTTCATTGCAGTACCTACACAAGCCTTCGCGTCTGGGCGATATGCTTAAAGAAGCTATAGATCCCACAAACGCCAATAGCAAGTTGAATGCTCGGCCAATCAAATACGGTGAGCTGGAAGATTCTAGTAGTGGAGAAGGATCGGACAAGTCTCGTCCTTCTACAAATAGTGATGCTAGTTTCCCAATTCGTGGGTACCCCTTGGTTCGTAAGAAATCAGGCGAATTGTTGAAACCATCTCTAAAAGATGATGCATATCGCCACTGCCGTTCGAAGCTGTTGCCATCAACACCGACATACAAGCAAGTTCATTTCGGCTGCGAGACCAACGTGCGCTATTTTCAATCCAAGGACAAGCCTAGCACAATATCTGCTTCTAACTCGCCGACTCTCGGAAGAAATAGTGACGAAGATGATGATATCGAAGAGTACATTGACGAAGATGTAGATGCAGACGCTTTAGTTTTAAGTGCTCCTGTCAAATGGGAACTTAAGACGCTCAACTTCCCTCCTCTTCTGTACATGAGCCATATCAAAAATCACACCAAGGTGTTTTTGGAGCGTGTATTTATTTTGGATCAGCATACTCTTGTAGGACATGTTGCCGTTAAGAATTTAGCGTTTGAAAAGAGCATCATTGTGCGTTACTCGCTGGACGATTGGAGCACAATAGTGGAAAAGCCAACAACCTACACCGACCAAGCTCCTGATATTTTGAAAAATAATGGGTATGATCGGTTCACGTTTCAAGTGCCCTTGGAGAGCTTTTTTATTAGTTTGAAATTGGGCTCCCGCTCTAAGGGCGAACAACCCAATCAACAGGCTCTGCCTTGGCGCCAGCAACAAGAGTGTCAAATATGCATCAAGTACTGCACCAACGAAATGGATTATTGGGATAACAACAACTTCAAAAACTACAAGATTTTGTTGTTGCGTACTGTCAATGGAAACCTAATGAAGCTGAAGGCTATTGCAGAACACTCAGCTCGCCCCAAATACTCTGCATCTTATCTTAAACGCAGAACTAGCGATACCAGCCTCGAAACTGCCAAGAGGGCTCTTGGTTTACATGGCAACGATTCTACCGACTCTTGGGATCACCCTGATACCAGCCTTTACACACATGATAACTCGTCTGCCGATCATAATGACTTTGTCCAAAATAACTTTTACATGTCCTCCCCACTTTTATCGTCATTGAATAACCGGGAAAAGGATATAGGACTCAATTTTGCGAAGTTTGGAGACTTGAATGAGTCCCGCTCTGCTAAGAAATCAAGTCTACTGTATCAATTCAGCTCTGCACCCTCAAATCTGGAAGTCACTCCTTCTTCTTCTTTTTCTTCTCCGCCGTCTTCTTCCTCATCTCAAACAAAGGGTCCTGTTTATAAACCACTATCTCCAGAGTCTTCCAAGCTGGCCATCAGGAAAGATTTTGACTCACAATCGTACCAGGAATTGTTGGATAAATTTTGTTTCTTCTCTCCATCTTCATCTGCACTCAGTGATGATACCACCGATACCACTTTAACAGGGCCTAATCAAGCCTCTGGTACCATTATGTCTAATTCTGGAAGCACCAGCCCACCAAAACTAGCAGATGTGAATTCGATCTTGGGACTTTAATTCATTTCCCTCTTTTAATACTCTAAAGGTTCATTTATAATTAATTCTTGGATCACCACTACCGTTTCGTGCCAACCTACTGCTGCTTCCTTCTTTGATTGGCATACTTGTTACATTATATTACAAAAGGTTAAAATTTAATACTCTAAATTTGTGTCATGTTTCCGTAAGGTTGTGCCCCACAGTTTTTTAGTTACAATAAAAACCTTAAAAATACATGTTAAATAAATAAATACACAATTTCAATGTAACCCCCATACATTGATAGAATAATAACCCATTACGACTACTTAGTCGAAGCAAAACATTTTAACTGCACCACTCTCTAATCCTGCAGCAAAGCGAGAGTCGCTCAAGCCAACACAACTAACGCTTGAATTATTTCCAAACGTATGTAAACATTTTCCATTCTGAAGATCCCAAACCTTAACCAATCTATCATGGGCACCACTAATTATTCTGAAAGTGTCAGCACTAATTGACCAAACTCCTTCAATATGCCCAAATTGGGTTCGAATACATCGGCCAGTTTTGACATCCCATAGTTTTATAGTATTATCTAGTGAGGACGTTAATAAATGAGTTGGATAATTTGGGTTTTCTGGTAATTGGCCATTGTTTATTTCTTCGGCATTAGTTGAGGTGCTAGCAGTGGCTTGATTACCGGTCTCAATATTTTCAAACCCAGTATCAGTAGTATTTCTCGTAGCTGGCGTAGTGGTGTGGTGAGAAGAGGAGGTGCGTGAGTACCTACGACTTAAGGATTCCCCTTCACTATCACTTTCATCTTCGATTAATTCTTCATTATAAATAAATGGTATCACGCATTGTACTTGGCCAATATGGCCATTATTTTCCATGCCACCAAATATCCGAAGGCATTGGTTGTTTTGTAGATCCCACATACAAACTGTAGTGTCATCAGATGCGCTGAATACAGTATTAGACTGGGCGTGTATTTTTACGCAATTAACCCAGTCTGTGTGTCCTCGTAGAGTATAGCAAGTTCTGGAATCCACATGCCACACCTTTACGGTGTGATCTGCAGATCCTGACACAATACACTTGTTACAAGAGTCAACCAGCACCACAGCGTCTTCGTGGCCACGGTATGTTGCAATGCATTGCCCAGTATGATAGTTCCAAACTTTGATAGTGGAGTCCAAACCACCACTAATTAGTTTTTGAGAGTCAAATACCAACAGTCGTACGCCCTTGGTGTGGCCCTGTAAAGTTCGAATGCATTCCCCAGTTTCTGTCTTCCATATTTTGATGGTAGAATCATACGATCCTGTCATCAAATACTTGCGGTTAAATTGAAGGCAAGTGACTCCATCAGAGTGGCCAACAAAAGTAATTATATTATAAGTACCCTTGCGCCAGTTCTTTTCTAACTTGAACCTTTCCGAGTATACAGACTTCCATGGCCGCTTGCGTAGTTGTTTTTTAGCAGTATTCAGTGAGTTCGGGTTCTTTTTAGCCCTCTTAGCATCATGTTCCACTTCTCCCGAGTCTGCTGATTGCAGTTGTGGTACTGATGAGGATTGCGATAACGAAAACAGTTGTGCAGGATCACCGGTAGTATGCATATCTTCAATACTTCGCTTGCTGCCATTGGAATGGTCTTCTTCGTATGATTCACGAGCGCGTTTCATATGCATCAAAGGCAATCCCCAGCCACAATTGGGGCACTTGCGATCAATATGCTGTTCACACATATGGTGCCATACCCTATCATCGTCTGCTAAAGACTTCCACTTTCTCGATACTTGAGCAGCATTACAAAGAGAGCGGCAGTCTAAATAGCACAAAATTTTAAGTGAGATCTCAACCGGCAAGGTTGAAATAAAGTCGATTTTGATCATGGAAGCAACCTCCAGCAGCACAAACGAGAGCTGTGGAAAGCAACATTGACTCAAAAGACCTTGTAGTATAAGCTGGCGATGGTGGTGAGGAGCCGCGCTAAAAATCGACCAAACATGAGAAATGGCTTCTTGGTCGCTCAGAGGCAATTTTTCCAACGCCGACTGGATTTCATTCATCTTGGCCTCGTCAGTGCTCTTATTGCAAGTAACATCAGGATTATGGCGGTAACAAAACTTATGGAAGTTATCGTTTGGAATCATTGAGTGATCGCTAATATGCTTAACCAAAAATGGAGTCACCACTGAGACGCCACCCAGTCCCTGATTTCCAGAAATCATGTCATTGCTATTAGCACTATTATTAGCACTATTATTAGCACTAGTACTCGCACTATTGTTAGCAATGCTAGCGTTGTTATTGCCACTATTATCACCGCTATTGACGTTGGCCTCATCTTCCGAGACCCCAATTCTCGGCTCTTCCTTCATTCCACCCAAAATTACACCTGCTCGTTCTTCTTCAACTATTCTTTGCACTGGTGGCTGTCCCGTGGTGGTCGCAAACACAATAGACTCGTAGTTTCGGGAAACCTCCTCGCCATTAGTGCTCTTCGGTCCACAAGCTTCTTGCAAGTTCATTATATGGCTATGAATTGAAAAAGTGCCACTTCTTAGCTTTACTCAAACCCCACTACTTCCTTATAGTTTTTTGTCACTAAAAGCCTCAAAAACGTAGCAATCACAAACTGTGTACCCTCTTCTTTGGGGCTGGTACTCTTTATTTAACGCCACAGCTCATCTTTGGACTATCGAGTAACTATAATCTTTATATGCAGGATGTGACATTGGCACTTCAGAGGGGAACGGTGGCAGAGCAGGGGAAAGACGGTGGTGAAGGGAGGGCAAGAGGAGACCTATTATGAGGTTTTAGTAGCACTGTGTTGAGGATGCTATTTGAGGATGCGAATGGTGAAAAAACCGTTGAAATAGGTAAAGAAATCGTAAATTAAGAGTACGGTCATATGAGTCTGTAGTTAGGGTTATTATTTTGCATTATTTGTTAATCGTTATTGGCTACAGCTGGTTTTTGCTTTAACTACTGCTTCTAAGGTTCAATATAGAGAGAATAGATAATCTTATTATTAAATTAAGATTGAGCGTTATTTGTAAAAAAGCAATAATTGGCTATTTTGCACCCATTAAAATGGTTTTTATCGATCTCATTAAAGAGGATCAAAAGAGAATCCAAAGAGGATCAAAAGAGAATCAAAAGAGATTCCAAAGATGACTAAAAGAGGACAATCAATGGTTTATAAAGTGTCATAATAATTTATTGGTATGAAGAGTATGGCTAATTAAGTTAAAATTTATGTCAAGAATGATACCACGCAACAAAGTTAGTATCAAGCAGCCTCCAAGCTTTGCTAAATAGTTAAAGAAGTAACCACTTCAGTACAAACTCAATTCTTGAGATCAAAACCCGTGTGAAAAGCTTTTATTTATAAACTTTGAAGGGAGCTTAATTTTATCAAACAATCTTATTTTACCAAATAACCTTGAATTTTCCATAATGCCATATATGTTGCCATTTTGCAATTATTTAAAGAATAAAGTTTCAGTTATGAGCTTAAATTATATTTCAAGTTGAATTATGGTAATATTTAGTCGTAATGAAGGAGCAAGTATGTTGCATTTTTTATACACAAAAGAACTGTCTAATTGCTTCTATACATCTGCACCTGTAGGTATATGTTTACCGAGATTGATGTTAAAAGACGTGTAATTATTTATTTATAGTTTTCGCTATATCAAGATAATCAGCATATTGTGCTTTATTCGGTGATGTGTAAACTGCTTATCATTATGGGCATTTTAATATGAATTTATTGATTGCAATGTATATAGAACCTATTTAATGGACTATGCTTGATTTGCATTGAGTCTCTAATAGCGAAAAACTCTAGAGATAAACTCTAGACATCTTATAATTCAATCTTTATTTAAGCTTCGACATTAACGTTAATTGGAAAGAGTTAGCAAAATTATGAAACCAATTATTAGTATAGTTATTAATTATGTTACATTACTCGTAATAAATTACTTGTATTGAATTACACAAATTAAATTACTTATATTGAATTACATATACTAAATTACTCATTATTTAATTCTCTTTCAATAAAATAAACAAACTCCCAATTTCCTCTTTCTTTACTTTATTACAATATTAACTCTCGGTATCAGCTTCCCATTCGTGTCGATAAATTTATGCTATAGTTTTTCTTAACTATTTCACTCATAAATCAACAATGTCAGTACACTCTTTAAATATCAACACTAATTACATATTCTTTAATAGTGCTTAAAACGAGCTATTCCTTTAATATTCATTTACCACTCATTTACTGCTCGTCTATTTTAGCGCTCTCTCTTTCTCTCATCATCTTTCTAAATGTATAATCTCCCAAAATGTATAATCTCTATATAAACTAAATTGTCCACAAATTGCTCCAATTTCCTCCAAATTTTGCTAAGACTTCCCTTTGGTTTCTCTATCTCGTACTGCCTTCTTACTAAGCTCCCTCGCCTCCCTCTTCGCCTCCCTCTTCGTCCTCTGTCCTCCTCTTCTTCTCCATCTTTTGGTAATCACACGATTGCTGAAGATGGTTCCAGAAAAATCGGCGATGAGCTCAAAAATTTGTAAGCCATCTCCTTCGTATAGATATAAAGCTATGGACAGCCACATTGACAAGAAGCCAAAGACAATGAGTGGCGCAGAATCTAATAATATCGATAATAAAGAAAAGGCTGAGGACATGTTCATGCTGGTCGGCGAACAAGCGCAAGCAGCAGACGATGGAAATGGAACCAGCACTGTTAATGAGGGAGTTAGACAAACAGGGGCCAGTGACGCCCAGGGTCATCCGGTTCAGGAGATTGAGTCATTGTGTATGAATTGTCACGAAAACGGTACTACACGGTTGCTTCTTACCAAGATTCCGTACTTTAGGGAGGTAATTTTGATGTCATTTGAGTGTCCTCACTGTCATTTTAAGAACAGCGAGATTCAGCCTGCAGCACAGATTGCCGAGAAAGGATCGCGCTATGTGTTGAAAATTGAGAAGAAGGAGGATTTCAACCGTCAAGTAGTTAAATCAGAGACTGCCACTGTAAAGTTTTCCGAGCTCGATATCGAAATTCCTCCTAAACGTGGCCAATTGACTAATGTCGAGGGTTTGCTTGATGAAATGGTACAGGACTTGGAACTGGACCAAGAAGAGCGCAAGACTGTTCATCCCGAAATGTTTGAGAAAATTGCCGCGGTTATTGCCCGTATTAAATCTTTTATCAATGCTGAGCCTGGTACTTTGCCCTTGACTGTATCAGTAGATGACCCCGCTGGTAACTCTTGGATCGAGTACTTGCCTGGCGAGGCCGCTCACAAATGGGCAATGTATGAATACAATCGTACCGCAGAGCAAAATGTCTTTTTGGGCTTGATTTCTGCTGATGATGTGGCCCAACACCAGATGCTCGAGCTTGAAAACAAAAAGAATGCTACTGCTGCTAATATTTCATCCTCGTTGAACGAGGATGAGAACCGTGGCAAGATAAAATCCTCTGGATTTACTTCTGACGAAACTGAAATCGAAAATTTGTCTAACGAGGTTCAGTCGTTTTCGGCTACTTGCTCCAGTTGCTTCAAACCTTGCTCTACCAACATGAAGGCTATTAACATTCCTCATTTCAAAGATGTTATCATTATGGCCACAAACTGTGATCACTGTGGATATAAATCAAATGAAGTCAAGACTGGTGGTGCCATTCCTGAAATGGGCAGAAAGATTGTATTAAAAATCACCGACCCAGAAGATCTTGCAAGAGACATTCTCAAGAGTGAGACATGTAGTCTCTCGATCCCCGAGCTCAACTTGGACTTGACTGCAGGAACTTTGGGTGGTAGATTCACTACCATCGAAGGTTTATTATCTCAGGTTTCTGAAGAATTGCATTCGAGAATCTTTACCCAAACATCTGACTCCATGGATGAAGAAACTAAAAAGAGATGGACCGTGTTTTTCGCCAGATTGAAAGACGCTATAGATGGTAAAATCCCTTTCACCATCACTATGGAAGACCCATTGGCTGCATCTTACATTCAAAATGTCTACGCTCCAGAAAATGATCCGAACATGACTATCGAAGATTACCAGAGAACCCATGAACAAAATGAGGACTTAGGATTGAATGATATGAAAACAGATTAATTGTTTAATGCCTAATACAGACTGTATGGCATAGACTCATGTATTATTACCCAGTCAATGAAATTTCTGGACCACTCCTAGCGCACATCCTAAATTAACGAAATACAATCATAAATTTTTACTTTATATAATTTGAAATTATTAAGAATTCATTATTGGTGTATATAATTTCATTGTCTCTAATATTTTTGTTTAGTCCTTTTTGTCTGGAGGAATATTGGACTGTTGCTGGAATTCCCGCAAAGCCTCACTCCAAGACGAATTCTCTAACGTTTGGGCAACAGTAGTAAGGTCAATTAATGAAACATTGTTCTCAGACTCGTGCATAGAAACCGCTTCATTTCTCGAAACGGGAGTTCTAAGGTCTTCATTGAACGATGCAATAGAAGCACTATTTGGTTCACTTGAATTGGCAGTTACTTGATTCGGTATTTCAATAAATAATCTGGGATGTGGTTGCTTTTCGTAACGATTTGAAGAAATATCCAAGCGACTGTCACCAGAATCGGTGCTTTTATTGCGTGCTTTGTATATGTTCAATGGCGATTTTGGCACATACGCCCCACTTGAAATACCGTCAATATTAACTAAGCGTTCACTCAGAAGAAGGTTGTCATCATTAATGTTTGTGTCCTGATGTCTCCTTTCTGTAGTGTTAACCCTATTTATAAGGGAGGTGTCGTCTTCTTTCGTCAATGAAATATGGATGGAAGGTGCATAGCTATTGGTATTTTCCGAAAAGTAGCTCATCCTCTTTGACTGATAATCTGAGTCATTATCGTGCTTTTGAATACCACTTCTCTTAAATTGGAGATATTTCCAACGGCAAGCAAAAGCGGTGATCGTTTCGTACACCCTCTTTGAGTGGCACCGTTTTTCTACCTTTTGCAATAGTAACCGCCTTTCCAAAAAGTCAATCAAATTAAGACACTGACCCGCCTCGAAAGCTGTATACAAAGGAAGCTGTAACAAGATTCTGGTAAAAGAAATACCCGGATCATTATTCAATTCCATAGTTAAAATAGCTTCTTCCATAAATCGTTCGTATGCCTTTCGCCTCAACCTTATCTTAGGTATGTTCATAATATTCAAAGAATTCTCAATAGCTTCATAATTGACAGTAATATCATAAGGATCGCTAGGATTATTTCTAGTAAACCATTTCTTACATAAAACAGGCACTTCTAAGTCTCCTGAGTAAAAGTGGAAAGAAAGAGAACCCTCTAGAGAATGCAATAGAGTAGGCAAATTCTCAGGCTCGATAAAACCCGTACCTTCTGGGTCAAATTTTTGCCACACTTTTTTAAATTTCCTTATCTCTTGTCTTTTGATCAAATTATTGTAAGATGATTTTTGCTTTGCAAAATTGAAACTGTCCAAAATCAAAGAAATAAACATATTCAAAAAAATGTACATTGAAACGAGATTCCAAACAATGAATAAAATATAGGCATATTGTTTGTTTCCACAATCTGAGTCGTAGTTGTTTTTTCCAACCGTGCAGTATGGTGCTTCTAGAATGTAATCATCCATGATGTAATTCCAGCCTTCGCCAAAACTGCATCTGAATAACACAATTAAAGCCTTGGGTACTGATCTAAGATTAATATTTCCAGTGCCATTAGGACCAATCTTTGTCATGCCAAATATTTGATTCATTGCAATTGCAAATATTAAAAAAACAATAATCCATGTAAAAATCAATGACAATAACAGTGGCAAACCCGCTGATGCAAATCGTAATAACTGACTCAATCTATTGCTTCGAGGAATAATGAAAGCTAAGATTCCAACCATGAATAACTTATTAATATTAAGAAATGGACTGTCTTGGTCAACAAAGAACGCAGGAACATTGGTAGAAACTGCCCCAATAGTCACAATGAGACTGAACGTATTCCATTTATATCCAAAATATGTCTTGAAGCCCTGTGCAATCAACATCATCGATGTATGAAGTAGGAAACACAGTGCAGTTAGCATAGAAAACAGCCTTCTAAATGTTTCCAAATCTTGATTTACTGGGAAACATTCGAGTAGCAAGCAAAGCACATGAGTGAACAATAAGAAATTTTGGAAGTTATACCAATATGGATTTCTTTCCACAGTCATGCTATAACAAAATCTTCTAAAAGAAGACAACTGCTCGTAACTCTTTCTTCGAGATGGCTTTGCTTGGATCAATATTTTTTTGACTTGATACCACGAGATTTGATCTCTCGTCATATATGCTCTCCCAGTAACTTTAGAATAATTGCTAATGATGACAGAAATGAACAATGTCAAAATAAAAATTGTGCTAATAAAATTAAAGAGCACAACAAAAACCCCATTAAAAGGTGATGCGTTGGTTTCTGGTGGAGTTCCTATTCCAGTGCTATTCATCACATCTTGTAGCAAATCTGTCCAACCTTCTAATGACACAATCTCAAATAACGTTAAAAATGATTTACCAAAACCATTGAACTGTAATTGAGGGAAGGTGTAAACGTTAGGACTCATTACGCTCCATTCAAAAACCTCATTTTCGTATTCATATAAACACTCATCTTGATTAGACTCGCCATCAAGACAGTGGCCAAGCCTTCCAACAAAGATATTCAAGCCCCAAATAGAGAATGGAAATAATAAACACAAAGAAATAATTCCCGCGTTAATAATCTTCCAGAATCCTGTGATCATTGTGTGATGAAAGTTGTTTTTGGCGGTTTCACTGATTGTTAGCAATCTCAAGGCTCTCAAAGCTTTGAAACCTCTCACAATACGAGATAAGTATCCATCATTTCTTAAAAATGCAATAAAATCAATCCATAAAGAGAGGAATACAATAAAATCAATTATATTCCACGAGGACCTCATGTATGCGTTTGGGGTGAACATGAGCCCGTCTGCAATTATTTTGATAACAAATTCTATAGTGAAAATTCCAACGAAAGCAGCTTCCAAGTAAAAGGTCCAATTCATATATTCATTTCTTAGTGCATCTCTTCGATACAAGGGGGTCAAATAACAAGCTGTTGCGACTAACGCAATTGTAGCAAAAAACATCAATACAACAAACGATTCAGAGACAGGTTTGTAAGGATCCACGCCATCAATCCGTTCACCATAGCTTGGTTTTACTATTCTTTGACACAATCTTCTCAACTTATGTCTCGGTCCAATGATGTAAAAAACATTGTTGAAGTTTGGATTCTCCTTTAAAAACTTATTCTGTTTAGATATAAGCATGTTTCTCTCACTAATAATATTTCTGGCAAAGTTCGCAGGATCAAAACGTTTTAAGTACTTGTCAGTATTTTTTTCTTTGTAATTAAAGAACGGGTTTTTGAAAAAGTTGTTAGTTCTCCAATAATTGACATGGAGCCACCTTTTCCATGTAGAATTAGGTAAATTGCGAACCTCGTCTTCTTCTACTTCTTCTCCTTCGTTTAAATTATCAGTATCCAAAAAATCGTTAACAGCAGTTCCACTTAGTAACAAATTAACAACTGCTTTCTCCAATTCATCTTTTATACCCTTTCTCTTAAAGATCTTGCTCTTAAATTTACTCAATATTCCTGCCTCTGTTTCTAGATTATGTAGTCTCTCGCTCATATTGTCAATAAATTGTAATAATTGTTGCTTGCGTTTACCATTCTCAGACACCTCTAATGTTTGTGCAATGACAGCAATAAAAATATTCAAAATTATCATGTTTGAAAGCATAAACCACCCAATCAAGAACATTGCACCAAAGGATCTCGCAGAAGTCGTTTTTGAATATTGTTGTAGGCTATAGAGAATCTCTGTCCAATTTTCTGTTGAAGTAATGATATAGAGCGAAATGAACGAGCTTGGTAAGGTATCCATTGGAAAATCGACCTCATCAAGAGCATCTTCTGGTATAACACCTTCAAAAAATCTTGCCATGACTATACTCCATAAAAATGTCAAGATAAAATAAAACAAAGCCAAATCGAACAAAGATTTGAAATTACCCATGATTTTAAGCCAAAGTTTTCGGGTGATACTTGTTGCTAGTACAACTCTGTAGAATCTCATGATTTGAAACACAGTTAACCAATAATAGGCTTGTCCTAATTGTTTCTTAACTGGTTCAATAACAATAATCACAGTGATCACACCTAATAATAGATCAAAACAATTTCTTTTCGATGTAAAAAACAACCTCCAATTTGGAAAATGAATTATAAATCTGAAAATGATCTCAACAAAGAATACTATGGTAAACGACACTTCAATACGAAATAAAAAATGTCTTCTGTTATCTGACATTTCATAATTTCTGAAACATTGAATGAATAAATTCAACATGATTAAAAATGCAAAAACTGGTTCGAATTTGTAGTAGTATTTTAAGAAAACATTTTGGTTTTTGAGTTTATTTATTCTATCCTGATTCATAGAAATCTCATGTACGTCCGAGCCAAAGATTCCAAATGTTTTTTTTGGTTTGCGCTCCCTCTGCTTTAATGCTATCTCCTCTCTTGTGATATTGAAGGATGCAACAATAACCGCAATAAATACATTAATAAGCCAAACTGTCATAACAAAAATGCATGCTATAAAGAACAAACATGCTGCCATATAATCAGAGTCCATTGTAAAATACATTATGTCAGTAAATGTATTGGCACTCATCACGATGAAAACCATTTCAAGCGATTGTAAAATATTGTCAAAACTAACTGTGCCTCCATATGGATTTTCTCCACTAATACACTGTGAGTACATGGGACATCTATATCCTTTAATACTGCTCGAATGATGCCCATCTCTCATGATATAAGGTTGAACTGAACCATCAAGCCCAATATAAGAGCCACAAAATTGTTCTTCATGAAGGTACGTATCTGTTGGGTCATCTGGGTTGGTCCAGACACAACGCCTTGTTAGAGAAGATTTGAAAGACTGAACACCCAAGATTCCAAAAAACAACCAAAAACAACTAATGAAGAGGCAAATGTCGACTAATTGGGGAAGTGCCAATTGACAAGCTCCTAATATTGTGGTCGTACCGGTGGTTAAATTGCATAATCTTAAAATTCGAAGACAACTTAAGGCTCGGAATAAAAAAATTTGATGTTTTACATCATATCTGTCTATGGATAGGAACAATGATATCCAAAAACATACCATAGATATAAAATCAATTCTCGCCCAACTGTTTTTAAGATATGCCCGCTTTAAGTTAAGTACACTGATTGAATTATTATGGGTAGGTAATGCGAATGTGTTTTTTTTGCCAAGATTTTGAGTTGGTTGTACTGGTTCATTGGTAAGCCCAATATCTGAATCCTCTAAATAATTATTCAGGGACATCCTAGAATCGGTTGTTTCATTATGATGCAGAGTAAGATGTGCATATTTTTGTTTCAAATCATAGGTTTTGTAGTTGTTTGCTGGCTCGTCGGCGTATATACCATACCCCAAACTACCTTCTTTAAGATCATTTTGCTCAGATAATCTAGGCTCGAAATTTTTGTTTCTGGGAGTAGAGTAGTGTTTCTTGTGCAAAGAAAAAACTCCTAGGCCAATCCAGCTCAATATCCTTGATAATGAAGCTTTGCTAAATAAATTAAAACCAAATCTTTTCTCTGGTCTTGGCAATCCTAATTCTTTGAACATGATACTATCGTCTAGTAACCCAAATGCTATTATCTTAGCAATTATTTCGAATGTGTAAATGATATTAATGAACACCAAGATGCAATCCGCCCAATTATAACCGTGTAAATAATAACCATTTAAAACACGTGGATTCCATTGTCTATAAGTCAATAATCCCACTTGTAGAAGAAGTAGTGACAACAAAAAGCCATTGGTGTATTTGTGAGACACGAATCGATAGCTTATTTGCCTAATTTTTGAGTTTGGTGTAAAAATCTTGAGCGACTTTCCAAACATATGCATATTTCTTTCGTTAGAATATTCCTTATATAAAGACTCATTACTCTCTTCAACCTCATTGATAGATATATTGTCCCCTTGTTGTGTTGAGCTAGTAGGCTTAAAGTCTGAATTATCGTTTGCGTAGGGGCCCTTGAGTGGTACTCCGTTTAAGTTTATTCCTAAACCTATTTTTTGCTTCAGGGAACCAGTTTGTTGCAAATTTTCCTTTGTTTTAATAACAGAGGGCAAAATTATATCCGAATTTACCTGGGTTAAGCCTGCTTTACCTGCGATATTTTTATTCTGATTAGATTTTATACCTTCGTCATTTGCTTCTTTTGGTAATTGTTCTTTATAGGCTATTGGTGAAGGTGGGGGTGTTGTTCTGGGTTCAAAACTTGAAACACTTAATCTATGTGATTGTATAGTGGCAGCATCAATATCTGGGTTTGCAGAATTGGCACCTCCAGCAATACGGTTCAGCAAACGAGCAAGAATACCTCCAAACTTAGTAGGAGATTGACGAGTTATCTCGTCCAGCGGGCCCAGTTCTGAGGGATGGTTTTGCGTCAAAGAAGGCAGTATACCCATTTCCAAGTCAGGGTTGTTCACTGTTAAATGGGATGATGGATAAACATTCGTTCTGGTATTTGAGTTTTGTACAGCTTCTAAATCATCTTTAAATGGAGACAATTCAGTCTGGTTATTGTTGAAAGTTTGCAAAGGTATATTTTCCTGATAAGAATTGTTAATGCTCTCAATTTCCGATGAGCCTCGCACTGAATCTTTCATCATCTGCAGTTTCCCTGAGTCCAGTGGTCTTCGGTCCAGCGAATTCAGTGGAAACCATTGGGGACCATTGTTCTCTGATCCCAAAGCAAAATTAAGACTTTGTTTGATAGCATCAAAATCTCGATCTTCAGTTGCCTCATCTATAAATGAGCGCTGGTTTGTAAGAGAAGTAGATGACTGTTCATGCATCTGAGGAATCAAAAAATTGTTTGTGGTATTTTGCGACCCTTCTTTAGACTTATTATGGCGCAGTGAGCTGTGCTGGCCTGCTTGGTGCCGAGATCCAGGCAGGTATTGAGCACCATCATGGTTATAAATAGAAAGTGAATTCAATGAGCGTCTTCTTTCGCCACGGGATGAAGGCAATGAGGCTTGGTTCAGTGCTGGCGATAAAAATTCGACAGTATTGCGGTTTGGACTTGGAGTCCTCGTGGCATGTCTTTGCAGATATATAATATCTTCGATCGGCTCCGTTCCCATTGTAAGCAGGCGAGCACGCAGGTGCGAAGGGTATTGAGCATGCTGCTGCTGTTGCTGATTGTGAAGATTATGCTGGTAGGACACCAGTCGGCGCTGTCTCCGAGGCAGTAGGTATTGGCTTCCATAAACTCCACTTAATCTGGACGAGTTCCTCAGTTCGTATGTAATACTAGGATCATATTCTTGTGCCAACGCTTGATCTGGTGCAGAATCATTACTTTGTCCCTCAAAGGACGTGTTTTCTTCCGAAGGGACATCGCTGTTAGTAGTATCCAAGCCTTTGGATCTGTAACTATGCATTATTGAGCGATGTCGTTAGCTTTGTGAGCAAAAATCAACGTGTCAAGTTCTAGAAATGAAATTTGAAGTGACAAATACCGTCGGTTTACAACCTTGTTGGATACCCCAAACACTTCGAAAGGTGGTCAGAAGTGCAAACACTACACACAAATCTTAAGAGCTTGTGAGAGTCTATTGAAAACTATGTCTCAAATCAATATCAACGCGTTTTTCACAGCCCCCAACGGTTAAGTTTTGTATGACTGGTTTTTTTTTCAACCCTTCCAAATCAAATCTATTGTTAGTCCTCACACCTCAGAGCCCTGAACGAAAATGTATCAGAAAATGTACTAACTTTGAGGCAAATTTTAATCCATAAACTATAATCGAGTCTAAATATATATTTTGATCACAATAAATGAAAATAGTAGAACATTGGGAAAGTTAAGATTTGTACTGGCTTTACGCTGTTGATTTTGCCGTGCTTATTTTGATAAACAGTTGAGTGATAAGAAAATAGAAGACGAGCCGTTTGTAAAATATAGAAGGTGAAAGATAGTTAAAAATTTTTACAATAAGCTTTGAGAAGATCATTCTGGAATTTTGGCGTTAATATGCATATAATAGAGTTTCAGTCTCAATTGAGAGCCAAACGACTTGAAAATAATAACTAATCGGTGATGATAAGAACTTTTGGAAATTTCCCAGTTCACTTTTTTAAGTGTTTTGAGTGTTCTTCAGTAATTGTCATTTATTGTAATTGACTATCAATTTCCATTTTATAAACCTTCATTAGATTGGGTGGTAGATTTAATATATATAGTAAAGAAAATAGACATAGCATACCATATATCCCTATTGCTAAAAGATCATTAAGAACTACAAACAATTATATATTTAGAAAATCAGGTAGTAAAACTTTACTTGATAAACTTTGCAACAACCTAGCTATAAATAATTAATATCAATTCATTATAGTGACCTTCCCTTGTCATAAAACAATACTGATCATTAAAATTTAGCACTAGAGTTGCATCCCTCCCAAGAAATTGTGTTTCTGTTTTGGTGACATGTATTGAGAAGATCTAAATGATAGTTGATGGTTACAAAATAACAAAAGCGTAACATAATGACGGTGAATATGCAGAGAAATATCATCGAGGTCAAATTCAGGATACTGGTTTTTGAATTCTGCTAGTGTCAGTTGGTCTCACATTTTATTAAGAACTTTTAATTCAATTTTTTAGCGTTGAAAAAGTCCATTAGCTTTACTAATGTTTATGATTAGGATAGAGTGTTAAGTTAGTGTATACTCTGCATATGTCAAAAAAATGTTTTACAATAAAAAGACTCCATAGTTACTTTGAAATACAAAAATAACAGATTTCAAATTGAGCAATTTATTATACGACATTTTAGTATATGCAACACTAATTATTGATTTTTGTAATTACTTAGTATTTCCTTTTTATAACTACTTAGTATTTCCTTTTTATCACTACTTAGTATTTCCTTTTTATAACTACTTAGTCTGCAGTTTTATAATTACTTCATACTCTTGTGGTGTTCCACCGATATGTTAAATATATTTTGCCTGAAAGATCTATTCTGCAGTACTAAATATAATTAGATTAAAGACCCAATATCAATCTATAGCATTCATTTCATATTGCAATTACAATACAATTACGACGTCAGAAGTATCTTGATGAAACCAGATAAATAAATCAACAGTCAATGCACATCTATAATACATACTCACTCAAAACTATTTGAATAAATCATTTGAGGCATAAAATGCAAAATTTATTTCCTGTTCAAAAAATTTTAACAATTTTTATTTTGCCATAATACATTCAAATAGTGGTTAATGATATCACAGAAATTTCATTTTTAATCAAAAATTTAACCAATGGGCTGAAATTATTTATGATTAAATTCCTAAATAGGCACCAAAGAAAAGGTTTTCATTATGAAGATATTAGATCATAATGAAAACTTATAACACATTATTATCTCCCAGTATTTTATCGGAAAGATTCAAATATACATATCATACTCACCAAATTCTTTGTTTCCAGGCTTATAATTTAATTTCTAAGTATTCACCCAATTCTCGTTCTCTAATAAATTTTATTCTGGCGCTATTTTAGAATTAAATTGCAAATGTTCTGATGGTAATACTGATCAACCAGACTATGTTATAAATTTTTACACAGGGCTAAACCTAAATTCTGGAGAGCAATTATAAAAAAAAGTTCGATGTGCATTCAGTTCACTATTATGGTATAACATTTGTTTATTTACTAAATACTTATCAAATTCCAGTACCTAATCTTTCACAAATTAAATTCTCTTCATTCTTGAATATTTAACTTTGATTAACTAGAAGATAAAATAGCCAGTTTCCTTACCAACAAGAAAAGCCTGCGTAGCGTAATGGTTAACGCGTTTGACTTCTAATCAAAAGATTGCGGGTTCGACTCCCGCCGTGGGTTCTTCTGCGGTTTTAGCTCAGTTGGGAGAGCGTCAGACTGAAGAGATTCAGTCACAGTTAATCTGAAGGTCCTGTGTTCGATCCACAGAAATCGCATTAATTTTTTTTGTCGTTTTTAGCATTATGGCATACTCTTTGGTAGTACAATCGCCCCATTTCGCCATTTTTCCTAAATATCGTCACCACTAGACGCTACCAACCATCCTGCTACTTCTGCTATATCTATTTTTTTATCGTTAGACATCCCTGGCGTTCAATGGATGTCCTTGGTGATCTTGTGTTTCCATACACACAATATGCGAATAGCAACGTGCTGCTAAATAAAGTGCTATTATTAAACGAAAATGATCTACTTCAATACAACCTTGTTTTAAATGAGAGAAATGGATTAAAGACTGCTACCAAAGTTGATTGCAAGTCCAGTGATAGTGTGTTAGAACCCGTACAGTTTGTTTTGAACCATGGGGAAACACTACAGACACCATTGCTTATATCGATCCCCCCACTGTATCATCATTTTAAACTACATGTCTCCATTGCCCCTCGAAGAGAATCACTAACAGGGAAAGCATTGATTATTGTTAAAACTGGCAGTGAATCTGTTGATATAAAAGGTTTAGCGCAGCTGCTTATCAATAATGACTATCATTCTAGCAATCTGGTACGCGAAAAATACGTTGAGGTTTCTCGATTAGAGTATGAGTCTTTTGCTATTGACGAGACTTGCTCAGTTCCCCTGAAAGTGATAATTAATGATGTTTTCAATCGCACAAAATTTGCCAATGGGAAAGTCAATATCATGGTATGGGAGCAGGACGTGACCAAAAATGAGTATGTGTGCTTGTTTAGATTTAGTTTGTGGATCAACAAGGAAGAAACACCAAAAAAACCTACAAATCTTGTGGTGAAGACTAAGAGTGGGACTTCAGGACAACCAAATGATAGCTCAAGGTTCCGAATCGCAGACTTTAAGCGTGAGTTTAATTTCAACATTGAAGATGGTCCTGAGTTTCGTAATACCCTAAAAAATTATGAAGCGAGTATTCCTCAATATATCAGTATTTGCAACCAATTACTGGAAGGAGTTAAAGCCTTGGATCATACTCTTCGTCGCTTAACTAATGACAAGCAAAAAATTATTGATTGTATGTTTGCCTTATCCAATGTTCAGCTCAAGTCTTTAGCTCGACAATGTGGATTTCAAGTGGAATTCGAACGCCAAATTAATGCACTTATTTATCCCTTTGAGCGAAATATGCGTTTCTTTATTAGGGATGTTTGCGACACAAAATTATTAAACAAGATCACTGCAAATATCTCCTTGGTACCGTTAAACGAATCTAGTAGTACCAACTTGAATATCAATACCAGCATTGGCTCTCAAACAGGTAATAGTACATCTCCAACGCTACCCATATCTTCTTCTCTGCAGAACTCAAGTGCTACAGGCACTGTAACTCCAACACCTGTTTCAGCTAGCAATACATTTTACTCTGGTGAGTTAGCACAAAAGAAGAAACAGTTTGAAAATACCTCTAAAGAGTTTTACAGCTGGTTGAATAAATACTTGTCTAATGAGAAGGAACGACCAGAACTGAAACTTCTAGCCAAAAGAAAAGCTTTTGAACTATCAAAGTTTGATTATCTAAATCACTTGAATATGATAAGCAATAACCAATATTCAAATAAATTATTCGAAGATCTTTTTAAATTTGTTGATTTAAAGCGAGATCCAAACAACCCAGAGCTCCTTGATTACAAAGTTTTCTTAGACGCGAAATCAAGCCAGAGTTTACTTCAGGAAAACCACAAAATTTATTTGAACGTGCTACTACTTTTTAATAGTGAAAAGTACCAGTTTCGACAAATGATAGAAGCTTGTCTGACCAACGAAGAATTGACGAATATCATCAGATACAACAAACTCAATTATTCATTAGTTCCTTCCTTTAGTCAAACAGATTCCACGCAGGCTGCGGGTGATGAGAGCACACAGCATACAGAAGATATGTATTTGACTTCCAATAATTTGGAATTATTCTTTTCCAATAGCTTAGTGCTTTCGCATGCTGCCGCCAATGCTATCCCACGTCCTACTATATCTGATAGCCAAAAAACCACAGAGATGTCAGGTATACTTTATACCCTAGGAGGCCAAGGAAAGCAGGGATGGCACAAAGAATGGGTGGTGCTAACACAGGGCCAGTTAATTGAATATGCGAATTGGCGTAAGGGTACCATGCCAATAAATAAGCCAATTGAAGTTGCGTTGGCCAACATTAAGCCTACTACATTTGACAGGCGCCAGAATTGCTTTGAGATTTTAACATCACTGGGAAATAAGCACGTTTTCCAAGCAATCAATGAGGATGAACGCGAGAAGTGGATCAATGCACTTTACAATGCAGGTCAGTATGTTGACACCAAGCGATTATCGAAGCTAAATTCCCGCCAAACTGGCCAAGGTAATAACAAAGACAAAAGAGCACAATTGAATTCATTAGTTACACAACCAATAGGGGTACAGGCAGCTAAAATGCGTAAAGATACCAACTCGCCAATTTCCATAAAGTCTTTTCCAGCTGAGACAAAAGAAAAGGATTATTTAAGTTTAGTATGGGAACGCAAGAATAGCAACAACAATGTATGTGTCGACTGCTCGTCCACAGAATTGGTGGAATGGATATCTATTAATTTTCTTGTGTGCTTTTGCGTAAACTGTGCCTCATGTCACCGAAATTTGGGCTCCCACATCACTAAAATCAAATCATTGCGTTTAGATCATTTTGAGAATGAATCAGAAGTACTTTTGAGGTTTGTTAATAACCTGGCAGGCAACGAACTTCTAGAATCCAATTATACGGTGGGAAAACCAAAACCGAACTCAAGTCATGAAGAACGAATGGAGTTTATCCGTAATAAGTACGCACATAAGAAGTACATGCTGCCTGCACCAGCAGAAATTGATAGTTTGCTTATGAAGGCGATACAACAGATTGAGATACGACAAGTGTGGCGGTATATAATAAATGGAGGCGATATAAATATGAAGATCCGTATTCTGGTTCCAGGACAGTCAGCCAATATTGTGGTATCATTGTTTGAGTACTCACTCCGCAA
This sequence comes from Wickerhamia fluorescens, assembly GCA_001599155.1. Lineage (NCBI taxonomy): Eukaryota > Fungi > Ascomycota > Pichiomycetes > Serinales > Debaryomycetaceae > Wickerhamia > Wickerhamia fluorescens. The sequence goes on along the minus strand of BCGE01000002.1, from coordinate 1,878,744 downwards.
GTACGTTGAAGTTGAAGAATTTGGCAAGGTTTCGAAGTACTTTGTCATGTCCGAGTTACTCATTTTGAATGGTTGCAATGTGGCTCCATTACTTGAGCAGCTTAATCCAAAACTTGATATAACTCCCGAAGCTCGTAAATACTGGGAAATCCGCAGCAAAAAGCTTGGAGCCGGATTGAAATGAAGCAAATTAAAGAGTGATTAATGTGATAAAAAGTGTCAAAACAAATTTGCTCATGAGAACTAAAAGTTAATGAGTTATGTTGATAAGTTATGCTAATGAGTTATGTTGATGAGTTATGTTGATAAGTTATGTCGAATTATGTTGAGTAACTGAAAGTTGATGAGCAATAATCTGATGAATAACACTTAGAAATACGCCAGCAGAAAGAAATCGAATATCACTTTATAAACTCACTTTATAAATCACAACTTGAAATAGTCAACCCCAATTCAACAAAAAAGCAATTACCACTCAAAAGACAGTGCTGTCATACTATCCATGGCCTTATTGTTTGCGTTTTAGTCCAATCTACGGTACTAATTTTCTATGCAAAGTCATTTCATTTCTTACAAAATACTTACGATTACTCTATAAATTTAGATTTTTAATGAACATAATTAAACCTTTTAGAAGGCCTTGCTTCGAAGCTCGAAACACAATAGAGTTTCAGATGTTTTGAACCTTGGAATTTAATCAGTACTAAAAATCATATACACCTTATTTTGCACGCGAAAGAAAGGGTTTTAATAGAAACGCGCTTTTTCGTGTCTCAGGATTTTTTTTTAGGGTAAATCAAACCAAGTGCGAGTAGTGGTTTGCTGCCTGCGACATAAACATCTCCTGGAACAGGGACACAATACTACACCAGGTACAGCAGTGGGAAGCGTCGAAATAGATATTTAATTGAGACCTGGTGCTTCTAAATTAATTAGTGATTCCTGAGTGTGTTTGTGAAGTTTTCTTGAGGTGTTTTAAGCTGCTATGTCGAGTCCTCACAATCACTCGCATCTGGTTCCCAGCATCTCAGTACCACCAGAAACGCCGCGGTACAATGAACCTCGAGCTATAGGGAATAGTGTTAAGCGTCTGGGAGGCCCATTTGCTGGGAATTACCAACAACACCGGAGAAATACGTCATCGTTCAGTCTTGGATTGAGCTTTCTGCCATCTTTTCACATCCAAACACCCATGGCTACAGCATCGCCTCGAAGGTTTTTCCAGGACTCAGATGTGAGTTTGAGTGCTGCTGGGAAAACTCACGCAAACACAGAGAAGGTAAATGATGTGTTTTCTGGAAATATTTCAACACCAGCGCGATCTTCCAGCCATATGCATCCAAACAAGTTTCTTGACTCTTTGCAAGAACACACGCTCCAGGAAGATGGCTTGGACCTTTGGTCTGGGTTAGAGAATGATAATACACAGCCCACTAACGTTTCGCCTGACTATGAAACTGAGGCCAAATATATCTTGGGAGCATTTTTGACTCCCAAAAAGCTTCTATTGCCAACAGAAGCCCTGGAAGCCTCCAGCAAAAAAAGCCTGAATAGCTTGAAGCCAGCACCTAGTTTGGAGCTATCTGCGGGAATTGCAGATTCTAAACATGAATTTAAGAGCCTGTCGTATGAAAGTAGTCTGCACCTTTCTGTTTCCGATACATGTTCAAAAACCTCGCTTAAGCGCAGAAAGTTTTCTACTTCGCTGCAAGACACGCCTAATAAGTCTATTGCTTCTCAGATTGACTCGACAGTTGAACTGCCGATTTCGCTCAGAAAACAGCCAGTATGCTCTGAAAGTAATCGTGCGGCAACTGTGGATGTTCTTCGTCATAGCGCATCCGCAATGAATCTATCGACATTTAAATCTGCACCATCTTCTGCAACATGGAAAAGGATATCCTCATCAACACAGGTATCAGGAGCAACTCTTCAATCTACTTCTGGACTAGCTACTGTTCCAGACGTACAGACCGCATCGAAAACACCGCCAGCACCTACACCACCATTGGCTTCTTCAGAGCTTTCAGAAAAGGTATGGGACGAAGAATTGGATGATATGCTCATAAAGTGTTTTCTCAAGTACCGTGAATTTAGAGAGACACAGGCGCACAATAAGGTTACTTCGGTGCTTAAAAATACATCGCAAAACAAGATATTGTCGCGTATGTTGTTTAACAAGACTGGCATATCCCGTACCTCTAAGCAAATTAGCTCGCGGTTGTTTCGTCTAGCAAAGTCCAAAAAGTTGGACAAGAGTGGCGCTGGCGCCAGTAGGTTTTTTGCTTTCAAACGTACAACTAGCGGCTCTAATTTGGGAAGTGAAAGCGGAACTGTAACTTCAAATGAAGATATTGAAAGCTTGATTCAAGTTCCATTAAACTCATTGATCTCACATCATAATACCAGCGCAGACAGTAGCCATGATAAAATTGAGTCCAATGCTCCAATTGACCATGAATTGGACTTTTTATTGGGCTCACCTCCGAAAAATGTAAGCTTGGGAAGTTATACACTTGTTCCATTGGCTTTAAAAATAGCATTCAAAAGCCGCAACAACCATAAAATTGCACATAATTTTACTACATTGAATAATGTTGTATATTCAAGTTTAATTGCAGCTAACATTCAAATGCAGCACCAGATTTCCACAAAGCTTCTTGAGAATTTACGTTCAGAGAATGTTTCACTATGGGTTGTGAATCATGATCTTAATTTAGATGTTCCAACTACTGTACAAAAACTACCACCGGGAACTTCTCCCTTGGAAGGACGGCAAGGCGATGAGAAGAAATTTAGTAATTTGTGTTTGCTGAATGGGTTTTTTGAATCTTTTATTAATATTGATGCGCAAGTGAATGATAAATCCAACACACACGAGCAGCCTTCAATGTTGAGTTGGAAATGTTTGACTCGAGTTTTTGGTGGAAAAGATTGTTGTAAACAATTAATAGAACAAACAGATCTGATTAATGGTTATTTTTCTTTTAACAGTAATAGCTTTAATTTGCAAGTTCCATTTGCCAAGAACTTTTTTGCAGGATACCTAGGGTACCTCAAGAATGGATGCTACGATGATGGAAAATTGTTGGTTCACCAAATCATTTACTTCAATCTTGATGAAGATTTAGAAATATTTGATGAGACAAAATCGAAGATTTACGGGTATATGGTTCATAATATTGGTTTTCTGGATAGAGGGATCTCTCTGGAAACAAAAAAAATCATGGGTACAGGAACCTCATCCTGCAATGTGATATCCGTCGCAGCAAGTGCAGACCAGGAGTATACTGACAGGCCATCTTTATCTGCACACGAACAGAACGTATACGACGATAAAGATGATGACAATGAAACCGTAATTGCCGAATCTTCTCCTTCAAAATCATCTCCTTTTAAGCTTTCACCTAAGCATGAGGAAGAAACTCCTATCAGAAGGCCGGCTAGTGTGAATAAACTAAAAATTGATATTGAAAAGAGTAAATTTCACACTTTCCAGGGCCCAATGACAGCACCTATATACAAGGCTGATATGGTTAACCAATTCAGTCAGGAAATAATGATGCAACAGTATCAAAGACCAAATGCATTATTTTCCCAAAGGACTCCATTGACGCACACACAATCTTCAAGTAATATAGCTCTTTCCAAGAACGAATGGTTAACACCAAGTAAATCTGGAACAGAAGCAACAAACATCACACCATTTAGTAGTAAGGTGCTGCTTGTAACTTCAACTCCGTTGACCAATTCAGCGAACTTGAGTGCTGAAAACACGAGAACAGAACAAACAGAGCTTAGAGCCTTACAGGAGCAGCAGCAAAACCAGCAACAAAATCAACAACAGCAACAAAACCAGCAGCAAAACCAGCAACAGTATCAACAACACCATCATCAACACACTGAAACGCAAACTCAAATGCCCGCAAATTATATACAGATGTCAAATCAGTACCCTATTACACAACAAAATTTGCAAAACCAACATATGCTGGTCCATAGACAATTTGATATCGAAGGTCATGAAAATTCGAAGATATTCATGCAGCCATTTAATAACCAACAACAATTCGTTCCTGCGGCTCCAACACTGCAAAAAATGACAATACAACAGAACCCCTACTCGATGAATTCAATAAACCAAATCAACCCTTCTCTAGGCTCCCGAGCATACGGGTTTGGCAATCCGCAGCAAAATTTCAATACAACATTACCAAATGGCCACGTATTTCAACAAAACCCACCAGAAATGGGTGTTTTAAACTCCCAAATACTGACAAAAGTTACTATGCCGTTGGCGAAATCGAGCAAAGATAATAAAGGATTTACAAAAGATAAAAGTTTCATAAAAGATAAAGGTTCTATGAAACACAAAGAAATTACTTTTGGACCTATTCTTGAGTATGATCCTTCCAAAGATTCTAGAAAGATACAACTGTCCAGACTATCAAAACAGGGCACTGGCATTCACAGCTTTCCCATCAATACACCCTTGAGCATGTACGTTCCCAAAGAAAAGTGATGAAAGACTTTACTTTCTCTAAAAAAGCGATGAGAGACTCTACTTTCTCTCAAAATGTCATCTTTATATATTTACTTCCTCTTTTACAAACTGTAATAGCATTCACCAAACTATGTTACTTTTATCATTTTATATTGCTAGAGAGCCAAACTGGTCCAAGACCGAAAATCAGTTTTTTTGGGGTTTGACAAATTCATAGAGCTGAAATTTCAACTCGGAACGTTTCGGTAGCAGCTTCACTATTAACTGTAAGAACCGGTTCCAGTTCATCGAGAGGTGCAATATATTTACGAGTAGGCTACTTGGGCTGAAAAACAGAGAAAGTGCTGATAATTCCATCTTTTTTTGAGAGATTTGGAAGCATATAGGGATCAATATATATGTACAAGCTTTAGAAGGAGAAGCACAGAATATTCATCATACACTGATATGTCAGCTACCAGCAAACCAGTATCAGGCAAACTGCTTTCAAGGTCGAAAGGCCTGATTGGCAAGTCTACAGAAAAGTCAGGCTTGAAGGAAGATAGCCACCCTAATAATATCATAGAAAATATTCAAAACAAGGAGATACGTGCTACAAGCTCCACAGTAGCAACAACTACCAAGCAGTTTAAGTTGATATCAGTTAATTTCAAAGAGGCGGCGCTCGGATCACCCAGTTTTAGGGCTAGTATAAATCATTTAGATAACCAGATTGATAATATCGAAAAATGGTTGCTTGCTTTGGTTAGTTCTATCAAAAAGATACCTAAATATATCGAAGAGCTTCAGACCTTTAGTAACTCCTTTTTGGAGTACTTAGTTCCAACGTTTTTTCAAGAAGGCTTAATTGACCCGGAGTATTCAGTGCTGTCTCTTCGTCTTACTCTAGAGGGACTAAAAAGACTATGGGGAACTAGTTTGCACTCGTTGAATATTGATCCGTCTGTGATTGATAGCTTGAACTTAATTGTCACCAAAAATTTACGTCATTATAAGGAATTGAGAGCAAAGTATGATCTATGCCAGCAAAAGTACGAAAGTTATTTGAATTTGTATGTTTCGACGCCAAAGACAAAAGAAGCCACAAGCGTGATGGAAGACGCCAAAGAGCTCCATCAGGTTAGAAAAGAGTACATTCACATTTCCCTTGACTTGGTGGTAGAATTATCAACTTTGGGAAACATTTTAGACAGACTATTAGTACGTCTTAGTCTGGATCTTTGGAAGAAGAAAAGATTTGGCTCCATGGAACAAGACAACTTTTTCAAAGAACACTTTTTGAAGATTAGGCGAATTCAGAGCTGGTCAGATTCTTATTCTATAGCTGTTGATAAGTTGAGCGTTGATATGTTGGCAGCCAGAAACCAAGTTGAAGAAAGCTCAGCAAAACAGTTTGAACCGTCCAAAGAGCCTAATGATTATAGACCGGCCCATATTAATTCAAGAAACTTGCAAGACATAGAGGAAAATGGGTTTGAGAAGCACGGGTATTTGTTTATGAAAACGTGGTATGGAAGAAATTCAAAAGCCGTTTGGGTTAGAAGATGGGCATTCATCAAAAGCGGTGTTTTTGGTTTGCTAGTGCTCAGTCCCTCAAAGACTTTCGTCCAGGAAACTGACAAAATCGGAATATTACTATGCAATGTCAAGTATAATCCCAATGAGGACCGAAGGTTTTGCTTTGAGGTTAAAACCAGCGATCTTACGGTTGTTTTTCAAGCGGAAACATTGTTTGAATTAAAATCATGGCTAAAAGTGTTTGAAAATGAAAGAGCTCGAATTCTTCAAAACCCTGGCCAAGATGATGAGTTATTGAATATTTCATCAGGCCGCTATCCTCCTATAGTGTCTGAATTTTCTTCTACCGCAGACTCAGTTGTTGATAGAGAATTGACAAACACTAGAATTATGCACTCTTCTGGGCAGGTGGTTATGTCTAGTAATTTGTCAACACATATTCAAAGGAATGAAAAGGCCTTCCAGAAACACATGTATTTTCAAATACCGCAAATCAGACCACCATTTGTAACTCAAACAACCAAATCATCTATAATTGCATACAGCCTTGCGGCTGCTACACCAATACCAACTTCTTTAACAGCGAACATATGGGGGTCTGTGAATTGGGGATTATATTACTTACATAATGAATCTAAAGATGACAATGAAGACCAGCCACTTGATATTGAGTTGATTAAGTTACAACATACTCACCAGGCAGAATCTGGTTTGTACTATCCCGATTACTACTCCATGGAATTGATTCCTATGGATGTTCAAATGAGAGCTTTATTTGAGTCAGCTGTCGAACCTGGAGAGTACTGCTTGTTTTCATTCAGGTGTATCTGGTCTCCAAATTCAAAACAAGAGTTAAGTGGTCGCACCTTTGTAACGAGCAACCATATCTACTTCTATATGCAAGCCTTAGGATTTGTGGCGCTATACAAAGGAAGTATAGGAAAATTGGTATCTATCGACCATACAGCCCAAAAGCAATACGATACCCTCAAAATACACAGTGTGGATGGAGTGATAAAAATGAAACTATTTTTAGAAGATGGGCTATTAATAAGACAAAAAATGATATACTTGATCTCTAATAGATTCAGCGATAGGCCAAAGTTTTTGGAAGAAATCTTGATAAACTTGAATTCTATTGAAGAAAAAGTCAAGCTAGAACACCAAAACAAATTGCGGGTGGCCGATATCAAAACCCTTCAAACAGAACTTGAGAATTCCAAGAAATCATATGAGTCGAAAGACAGTAACTTGAAATTGCCCAAATCGATTTCCAGTGTCTTTAATTCTGATGCTACAAGCTCTTTTACTGCAGTCGGAACAGGAGGAACGGTGGAATATAAAGTAGACTACACACCTGAGTTTTCTCTAGTAAGTACCAAGGTTTATTCTTTGCCACCAAAAGCATTATTTCATGCTCTTTTAGGTGATAATTCAGTTATATTGAAGGACCAAAAAACCTTTGGGATGCATGAAAGTTATGTGAAGAAACCATGGTGCTCGGCTGCAGATGGAAGCTTATACAGGAAGTTTAATGTTGCCATTAATTACAACACGAAGAGATATACAGCTCGAGTTGAACAGGTGATAGATAAAATGTTTGATGATGAATATTATACCTTTACGCACAAAAAATTTGCTTACAAGTTATTTGTGGGTGCAAACTTTGATATCCAGTATCGCTTTGTTATTGTGAAGGCATTAGGGAAGAAGACTAATTTGCATATTTACCATAAAACAAACTTTTCGGGCTACCTGGTCTCCAATAGACTTGTGAGCTGGTTTTGCCACACAATGGCTGCAACCCAATGTGAAACATTGAATAAACGGTTAAAGCTAGCTGTCAAGGAAGTGGGAACTCATGGAATGATTGTGAAATCAATTTACTTGTACGGAAAGCTCAGTCACGCAGATGCAGAAGAAACACCAGAGGAAACACCTCTAGTTAAAATTGGATTTTCACTGATGCTTCGGCTTCTTTTGAATAGGGCTGGTTTGGTTATTTTATCATGGCTGGTTTTCTTCTACAGTCAATTAGCCAAAGGATTTAAATACATTGGAGCGCAGCTCCGATTACACACTGTGCTATTGTTCATTATAGCTCTCTCCGTTCTTTTTAACATATTCTTGATGGGCAAGACTGCAACGACGTACTGGAATGTTCGAAACACCAGTAAGCTAGCCCACGAGTTTATGGAAAAAGAGCCATTGATGTTACAGCGTGCAATTTATATGAAAGACACCGTTGACATGCTAGAGTCCAAGCATCTTCCTTCAGTATACTCGTCCCAGAACATGCTGTCAGCCTTGGATTCGCAGTGCTTTGAAACGTTTAAGCAAAATTCGTTTGTTATGAACTTTGACCATGCCACTTCTTGGAATCAAGATTACGGTGACCATGCCACAATAGAAGTTGCGAAGAATTTAAAACAAGTATTCCAGGAAATCGGAGTCAAGCGTCACAAGCTAATGGTTGATTTGAAGATTTTGAACCAGATCGAAGAAGAAATAGGGAAAGCCGAGTGGAGAAATTGGTTGATGAGCGAGTTAAAGCGATGCGAGTTTGTCAAGTCAAATATCGTGGATCAGCTATCGACAGCGTTTCATGATAAGGACGAATTAGAAGAGCTTGCTAACAGGTTCAAAACCATTCTTGAGTTTTGCGACGATTGTTCCAATCAATTGCAACATACCGAAATCCTTTGACATGACAAAAACAGTTATCGTCAAGTCTAATATCGAAAAAGAGGATTATTAGCTATATATATATTGGGATTTCATGCTTTTTTGGTGACTGTTGAGTTGAGCCTTCGTGGGTCAATGATCGTTTTGGTTGCTTGCAGTTGAAGGAATACTTCCACAGTTGATAACCATTGAAACACCAAAAAAGCCATAGTTTATATATTATTATTAGAATAGAAGAGCATACCGTCAGGACCATAAGCTCAATTCGAAATTGAGTATTCCGTCTGCCATACAATGTAATCCTTAAGCAAAAAACCAGAGTTGTCTAAGCGCCCACCATATAATTGAGCCACAATGAAGAGAATACTGATACAAACACTAGGAAAGACCACCAAACCCTCTCTAATAGTGCTCCGTAAACTAACCACAGTCCCAATGGTGATTGGCGGTAGAGAGATTACAAGTAATGATAGCTTTGACGTAAAAAGCCATACCAAACCCCATCAGGTTATCCATCGCGCTAGTTGTTTGTCGTCCTTTGACGATTCTATACAAGAGATTAGTAAGAATACAGAGGCAGGCTTTAGGGAGTGGTCCAGTAAGCCTTATATTGAAAAGTCGGTCGTTTTTGAGCAGGTAGGTGCCCTATTGCTTAAGAACAGAGACAAGCTTATAGAAGCTCATTTGCAGATTGGTGGACCTCGGTGGTTTGCAGAGTTTAGTGTAGACGGAGCGATCCAGCAGTTGAAAGAATACACTAGCCATTTGAGCAAGCCTGAGGGGGTTATTCCTCAGAGCCAAGCAGCAAAATTGGCGCTAACGTACAAACAGCCTATTGGGCCTGTTTTGTCAATATCGCCCTGGAATGCGCCTACGATCCTTGGATTTAGAAGCATTGTTGCCCCACTAGCTGCTGGATGCTCTGTTGTGGTTAAATCTAATGAAAAGTCACCTTTACCAGCATATTTGCTTGTCAAGTGCTTCTTGGACGCTGGTGTTCCTGCCAATGCGTTGCAATTGGTTCACGTAAAGCCAGAGGAAGCAGCCAGCTTCACAGAGTCGCTATTGAGCACCCGCTGCATACGCAAGGTCAATTTTACGGGGTCTACAAATGTTGGTAAACAAATTGCGTCGGTAGCAGGCAAGTATTTAGTGCCTTGCCTTTTGGAGCTTGGGGGAAAGAACTGTTTTATTGTTGAGAGAGATGCAGACCTCAAGGCAGCTGCATCATCAGCGCTTTGGAGCTCGTGGAGCCACAAAGGTCAAATTTGTATGAGCACAGACAAGATATACGTACACAACAGTATATACAACGAATTCAAACAGGAATTGCTCAATGCCGCCAAAAGCATACTACAGGATCCCGATTATATGATAAGCCAACGCAGTTCGGATATTTCAGCAAAAATTGTGAAGCTTGTGGAGGACGCTATTTCCAAAGGTGCATCAATTGCGCTTGGTGAGTATTCATCCGATAACATATCCGACACCAATATTGTCAGTCCCTGCTTACTTAGCGGAGTAGAATCGAATATGCAGTTGGAGCATACCGAGAGCTTTGGCCCATTAGCATCTATACATCCTTATCAAGACACCCAAAAATTGATCCAAATCTTGAACCTGCAGCAGTATGGTTTAAAGGTATCAATATGGTCAAAGGATATTTTAAAATCCATTGAGAATGCTAAAAAGATTGAGGCCGGTGGTGTTCATATAAACAGCTCGACAATTCACGACGAAGCGACTATTCCGCATGGTGGTGTAAAGTCTAGTGGATACGGAAGGTTCAATAGCTATTGGGGTATTGATGAGTTTTCAATCACCAAATCTATAACTGTGAATTGATACAATTTATCAGAATCCACTTTTGACCAAGTTATCAGAAACCTCTTTTGGCCAAGTTATCAGCGATATCCAAGTATAATGCCAATGCATTGAATTTAGGATCCTGATGGAATAAAATTTTATCAACCGCAGTTCTAGCTTTATTAGTCCAATTTATAAGGTCTAAATGGTCAACCTGATCTAGAGTTCCCAAATATATACCCCATTTAGCGCTTTTAACGCTCACAAGTCCATCATTATCAATATTAATTGGGAAATGTTTATCAACTGAAGTGCTATTATTTGAAGAACTGTTATTTGAAGCCTGGCCATCTGAAACACTACTATTTTTAATGCTTCTCTTCTTCATTATATGCTTCATAATACGCCATGTTGGATTGAACACATTGAACCAGGCTGGAGTGAAACGAGCTCCATAAGAAAAGTACTGAACGTTTGGATCGTCCACAACATGCTTATTAAAGTCAACCATATTCCTAGTGGTGAGCTCAAAAACAGACTCTGGACAAACTTGACGTAGAATCTGGTTTTGCTTCACCATTTCTACCAAGAAGTCTGCACATTCAGAGCCATGGTGTGGAGTGGAAATGGTGGTCAAAGAAACCACCTGGTAGCTTCGATTCTTGTTTTCGGTATGAAGTTTCGAAATCAAGTATCTACTATCCAAGCCTCCCATAGAGTGGCTAACTAGATTAACCTTGATTGGTTTATCGATACTTTGGAATGTCTCCGACTCTTGGTCGTTGCGCATACCTTTCAAGTTGTCGCTGGTATTGTATACCGATGACTTTGATTCCTTCTTTCTCAATTCTCTACATTCCTTCTCAATAAACAGGTCAAGGCTGATTGCTCGCTCTCTAATTGTGCCAAATGAAGGAACTCTTCCGATCAAGACGGTGCTTCCAAGCTTTTCAAGCGTTTCCTTAATGCCATACCAGTAGTCGATATTCACAAGTCCATTGGAAATGGCTTTTGATGCCTTGTTACTATCTAAAGAGCTCAATTTCGGGATAAACGACAACTTGTCGAACCCCAGAAAGCCATGGCACAACACAATTGGATAGCGCGGCACTTCATAATGGTCTTTGAACCTGCTGAACTTGTCCGTGATCAATGAAGCTTCTATATCCAGTTTCTTCTTATCGAGATCGATAACTTTAGAGTACCAGCGTAGGACCTCAAACGGTCTCTTTGTATATACCAGCAACCTCTTTACACATAAATAGCTCAATTGTGAGCGAGCCATGGCATACATACTTGGCGAAGTCAGACCAGTCGCATCTCATCGTACCATTGCTAAAGTGAAAAATTTATATACGGATTTACGACTTACTTGCCATTAACCGATTTCATCATGAAATCCTTGATAGGTCCTAGCATGTTGAGAGACTTCATGCCGATCCCTCTGAGTAAAACTACGGGGTACAGGTCGGTCGCAAAAATTTTGTGGAGCTTATCGCAGGCTCCCAAGAGTACGTGGTTGGAAGGCCACGAGTTGGCAACGTAGTGATCAAGTACCAAAGTAGAACCAATATCCATTCCTCTGTCAATACCCAGCTCAATTGCGCTGACCAAAGACGCCACATCGGACTGGCCCATGTTGAGACCCTGTCCTGCTAGGGGGTGAACCGTATGAGCAGCATCGCCTATAAGGGCGATTCTGGGAGCGACGTAGGTGTCAGCATGCGACATTTTCAAAGGGAAGCGAGCTCTGGAGCCAGCAATGACTTCCGTTACGGCATGGGGGTAGTTCTGCTCCAATTCGCTTGTCTTGATTCGAGACATGCGCCACTTTATCTCGTCCAAGACCGACAAGTCCTCGGGGTTTTTGTCAAGCATCTTGTATATGTACTGCAAGTCCACCTCTTCCAAGGTCATGGCGGCATTCACCAAGTGAGGAAAGATATCCTGGCTTGTTTTCAACAATATTTGGGACAACTCCGGGGTGCTGGACCATACAATGGTGGCATTGTCCTCTGTCAAGGGAAGAATCGCGAGGGGACCCGTAGTCATAAACCTCTGCCAGCCAACAGACCGGAAGTCTTCGTACTGCAACTTCACCGTAGCCACGACTCCAAAACGGTTGTATTGCCATCCACGAGACTCTATTCCGGAGTAGTGGCGCACTGGGGAGTTGTAGCCATCAGCGCCTACAAGCAACCGCGCCTGAATTTCCTGTCCATCCAGCAACTTAACTATGGGCCAGTCCAACTCAGCCCTGCCTGCCGAGGGATCCACTGTGTCTTCAAGCGAGCTGCTGCTGATGTCATGGGCAATAGGGTTCACGATATCCACCACCTTGGTATTTTCGAGAATCGTGGTGCTATCCTCTACTCCAAGCCCTTCAATTCTCGCCAACAACGAGCTTTGGATGTTGATGTTCTCACACATCGCTGCCAATACTCCGGCTCCACTGGATACACCGTCAAACTGGATCCGCGCATTCGAGTCTTGCGAGTCGTACGCTATGATCCCATCGTAGAACTTGATACGATCCTGATTGATATAATCCCAACTACCAATCTTGTCTTGCATAAACTCAATTGAGCGAGGTGTTAGGGACACCACTCGGTTGGTGTAGTTCTCTGGTGCCTCTTCTCCAAAGTCGCGTATCTTATCGAGACTAGATCCTTCAACCAACGTGCACTGCAAGTGCTGTGTTTTCCTGGAGCTCTTCAAAGCCGCCAACAACGACAATCCTGCTGGTCCACCACCAATGACCACAACATCCTGAAGCTTGGGGACCGTCACTGCGGACGTGGCAAGTGTCCTGGCGAGTTTCTTCCAAAGCATCTTGGTTATACGAATTGATAAATCACCTTATTTTTTTTCAGTCTCAACCAGCTGGTTGGTTTTATATACTATGGAATATAAATAAGAATAGCGATACAGTCTCGGTCTGGTGGTGGAGACGACGAACAGGCTTGTTGGAGCTGATAGAGCACGAAATTTGGTTTATAACGTAGCTTTAGGAAGTTTTTGCACCCATTATTGAATGAGATAGATGGGGTGAAGGGGAACAACAGGTTCAGGATTGATAATGGTAGTGTGAATGGTTATGCTTTAGGGAGGGGGTTGTTTGAAAGATTTGTGTAGTAATTCAATGGTGACCTAATGGTAACCTTTTGGTGACTTAATGGCGGCTTAATAGTGACTTAACGGTGACTTAATGATAATTTAATAACAATTCAATAACAATTCAATAACAATTCAATAACAATTCAATAACAATTCATAACAATTCATAATAATTTATAATAATTTATAATATTTCAATCACATTTCACCCACAACCTGATAATTACTATTTTTAGTTAACCACCCTCATTGTAATCTTAGTACTCCCCATATTTTGATTTCCTAACCATTAATTCCCTAACCATTAATTCTTGGGTATATTTTCCAACTTCACCTTCCCACTTTCTATCCATGCCGGGTCAATCAACTTCTCTTTCTCTTCATACATAACCTTGTACGAGGTCTTGATGGTACCGTCGCTCACACCGGTTTTGTCTGAAATTTTGGAGGGTGGCAAGTCAGCCCCAAATACTAATGCCGCCATGTAGATCACAGTCGCGGCAATTGTGGTGGGTGATCTTCCTGCCAAAACTCCTACTTCTTTACATCTGCGCGCAATATGCTCGGCCCCATTTGTCACCTGCGTGCTCAAACCCAAGTGAGAGCAGAAACGTCTAATCAAGTCTTCAGCCGATGTTTGGGTGGTTTGCATATTGTCCTGATTAAACAAGGCAGCTTCAGGGTTAGCAGCATTCTTTTCCTGGATGACTGTGTTCATTATTTTGAATACTTTCCCAATTTCCTTGCGCGGAACATTGGTCAACGCCCAAATTTCCTTGAACAGCCGAGCCACTTTGGCTTTACGACAGCCAATGAATATTGCCGCAGCCATTATCAGCTCTTGAGACTTACCACGTAATCGCCGCTCGTCGTACACCAACTTATAAACCTCTTTCGCTCCATCCTGGACGATTTTTGGCAACTGGTACCCATCGCACATCTGCGATATCTTAGCATACGCCGCCGAGAGCGCGTTGTCCTTCTTGTCAACCAAAGACTTGGACTGTGCGCGGTTCAACTCGCGACCTACTCGAGTATTCTCGGGAACATACGAGATCATAGTGGAAAGATCTTCTGTATCCAACAACGGGTTTCCGGCATCACCTACACGACTAGGGTCGTCACCATTCTGATCATCATTGCTGAAAGTTCTCCATTCTGATCTTGTATCGACCACTCGGTCACTGAGTACCAACCCACAGCTGCCACACACAATATCACCCTCACTAAAACGCTCAATCAAATCAGGAGGAAATATTTTACATTCGGGACAAGTGAGCGTCACGTTCAAGTTAGGTCCTGTAAACGCATCTTCACTAGCAACAGTGGCACTCATTGCGGAAAGACAAGTAAAATAAAGGTTATTACTATTAAAACAAGCTTTTGCTGATAATTTATCGATAAAAGTGCTTTAAAAACGCGCTTTTCAATAACAAACTTGGTACTGTTATAGATTACGACAATATGGTCAACGGGTTTGCAATATCTTATGATAGTAAACTCTCTTAATGTCTTTGAACTCTTTAGTTATATTTCAATCTCTTTGTAGACCTATTTCAGTGTACTTTGCCGTATTTTAATATAATCGAGCAGCTCTTTCGGTATCTTTTATTATCCCTCCTCAGTGTCTCTTAATATGGCTTAATATCTCTTCCAATAACTCTCAATCGGACCCAAATCAATGGTCCGGACCTCACTCCTTTTCTTCAATTATCTATCTCGAAAAACTCCTTTTCAATCTGGGATTTCGGGACCGGTCCTAATTTCCACTCTGCAATAGTCGAACTAACGATACAGCAGTATTAAACAACAATAGATGCTTTGATTGCACTACTGAACACAGTCTATTGATGGTGGCTCACTAACCATTTTCATTCGCTTCCTCAATTTTCTCTAGCGATAAAAAGAAAATCTGATCTATGTCGTGCGCGCACCAAATATAATTTTTCGGTTCCAAGGGAAATAAAGACCGAAATCACGAACCAAGTGGTTTCAAGGGTTTTATAGCCTTTAAATAAGGATTGTGGGGCAGTTTCTGTAGATATTTAGTATTGTTTACCAATATCCTTTTATATAAAATCTTTGGAACGGCGAATTTCGGAGCATTTTCCGCCTAGTTTCGAGCATTCACGTATTTCGACATTATCAATATCGCTTGAATTCGACCAGACAACTCACTATTACTGAAGAATAGGCGGGTATTTTAATAACAGAAGGTTGCAATATACGGATAAATTTGAACAGGGCTTATTCAAGTCAAAATCTAGGCGACTTAAAAATATTATCAGAGCGAGGGTATTGGCCATCTCAAGATTGCTATACAATAATTTAATTGGTAAAATAGTGAAAAATACCATATCACTTTCGCTATTCAATGAATTTAACGCCTGTTGACGACTTGGGTCTGCTCAATGGCAAAAAGTTGCTTGCGGAAGCTCAAAGTATTATTAATGAGGTTTCTCTGATATGGAAGAAGGGCAAGGTTTTTAGCCATGATACCCATAAAGGAGCAGTTTCTGTTCCAACATTCCACGAGAATATCAATGGCGAATATTGGTGTGCACGTTGGAATGAGTTTGGTGGGTTCAATCTGGCGTATAAGCAAATGCTCTATGAGAAGTTTTGCAGCTATTTAATCGGTTCCATTTCTGACTTGACCAGAACTCGTACAGAATACGAGAAGCAGTATGTTCACGAATTGTATGACTACAAGGTGACACCTTGCACTTTGGAGGCATTGAGTGGAAACAATTCATTTACATACTTGATACAGGCATATTATCTGTTCCAGTGGCCGCTCCAAAAGAGAGTTTTTTACCAGTTGGTTCATGTTTACCAAGACCCAGTATCCAGAACTGGTTACATTATATCTCTTCCAGTCAGCCCACGGCTCTTTGATACCAAAATGGACTCAGAGTTTGTGGTGGGAAAGTACACCTCAATTGAAAAGTTTTCCTACAACCAGGATTCAGGCGATTTGATTTGGGGTATGTGTACATGTTCAACTCCAGGAGGGCTGGTTCCAGATTGGATTACTCGTGCTAGTATAGCCAAAGCAATATCCAAAGACGTTCCTAGCTTTATTGATTGGTCAAAGGATAAGAATTGATTATTTTAAGTCAATCATTGCAGATTAATTATTTTAAATTAATTGTTATTAAATTGAGTCTTGAAAATTATGCTATGTGGTTGATTTTTGGTTTGAACTAGTCGCTCCCGCTAATAACATCTTTGAGCCAATGTTTTACATCGTCTCCCAAATTCTCCAAGAACCCCAATCGCGTATAGTCATATACTTCGCCGGTGATTTTATTGAAAAATCCATGATTTGTTTCATCAACATCGGTTGAAATGCTGGGGGTCGACAGAGCAACCATGCCGGTACCAGACTTATGGCCGTTGATAACAGGTGCAACTTTTTTTTTTATGTTGCGATTATGATTTTTAATCACAATGATATATCTCTGTTTATGTTTGATATAGTAAAACATCCAATTACTGCTTTTGCTGCCAGTAAACTTATGAAAATGCTCATACATTATGCTTTGGTCGTTGAAGAACTCCTTATGTCCTTTTACCAAAAAAAGTGTTGCCAATTGCTCGTGCAAGTAAACCAACCCATACCGCGCTTTTGAATCAACATTTGTCAAGTATGGTAGCGATGACTTAAAGCTTCCCTCCAAAGAATCATAAATGATAAAAAAGAAATCGTTATCAAG
This sequence comes from Wickerhamia fluorescens, assembly GCA_001599155.1. Lineage (NCBI taxonomy): Eukaryota > Fungi > Ascomycota > Pichiomycetes > Serinales > Debaryomycetaceae > Wickerhamia > Wickerhamia fluorescens. The sequence goes on along the minus strand of BCGE01000002.1, from coordinate 1,861,395 downwards.
TCCACCACCCCATTTATCAGAGGTTAACACACCGTTTAATGATCCAATACTACTTCCATCAATAATACTCCCTCCTGCAACAGTAGTAGCATAAATCTCATCGATCCCTGGAACCAAAAATTCCTCGGCCAACTTCTGATAAAATTCCGGTTTGTCGAGTTGCAGATGAGAAGAGTCATAAAGTAAGGTAATGCAGAAGTTGTGCTTTACGAAAATTACCAAGAGATACTCCTGTTCATTTTCTTGCTCGTTTCCTTTGCTGTCTCTCACAATTGTCTTCAAATATACTAAGCGACGATGAACCACGGGCCCATTTATCCCATCTGTACGTAGACCGATTAAGTAATGACCTTGGTCTTCCTCTTCGTCCTCCTCCAGTAGTTCGGAACTGGCAGCGTTTGCCTCATGAGGCACTGATGACACTGAAGGGCCAGTAAACGATTTTAATATTTGTGGCACTGGAAGCCAATTTGTAGAGTTTGTATCATTTGCAACAGCATTGTAGCCACTCATTACAGTGTTTACCGTATAGTTTATTGGCAATGTGACAAGATTGCTTGTGAGTGTTAGCGGGTTAAATCTTTCAATGCCGGATGTTTCGTTTATCAGTGTTGGAGTTTCGCGTAGACTATTGACTGAGTTTAAACTAGCTGGTTTCAGATACGGCAAAAAGACTTTGGCATTATCAATATTAGTCAAGCTCACAGTATCAAGCTGATTATTCGAATCATGATATTCGAGCCAATTATAGATATCGATCAACGAATTCTTCATAATATGCGGCACATTGGGCTTTGATTCAGCGGATTTCACATACACAGCGCCATAATTCTTGAAGGACAGTTTGTCAAAATACGAAACTATCAAGCCTTTAGGAACACATACTACCGGGCTCTCATCACAAGAAAGTACCGGAGTGGTACATAGAATCTGGTCAATTTCGGCCTTAGTGGAACCACAAAGCGAGATTGATGACTTTTTAAAAGTAGCTGGCTGGGATGAAGGTAAAAGGCCCAAAAACCCTTTGTAATTTAGCATATTGAGCCAGCGAGTGGATGAATACAGATCCATTGCTCCAGTATTGTAACTTTTCATAAAGCCCAGCCAGAACTCATCAAGAGAATTTCGCAATATATCCAAGCCATAGTTGTTCAAAACACTCTTGTAGCAGGTGTTAAAGAGCAAAAACACACGGTGTGCCTCCCCAATCAACTTAATGATCTGTTGGTCAATAAAAGTTGTTTTATGGTGTTTTTCCGATATCTCATTCTCTTTAGAAGATGATGCATTTTCTCTAGCAAGTGTTCCTTTCTGCTGCTTAACTGATGACTGCTCTTCCAGACCCCCAGAGCCCTGTAAAAGTGAAACCGAGCATGCAATATAGAAATCCGGTTCTACATTGATTAGGACAATAAATCCATCTGATGATCTAGTCACTGATGATCTTGCTGCTGCTGAACTGGAGCTGCAGTCACCAAACTTTCGAGCAAACGAGTCAATACCCTGGATTAAGCAAATGACGTGAACTTGCTCTGTTTTTGATACAATATTTGTATTACTAGGCGAATGTGAAAAGCACAAGATCTGCTTGTATAGTTCTTCTATGGAGTCTGACTCCGAGTTTTCTATAAGGGAAGGATTAAATACCGAAATGTATTCTATCTGTGCACTTTTGGAGACGGCTTGGTTGGTAGTAGACGTGGACTTGCCACCCAAGTGAGGCATGAAATTGAGTTGAGTGAAATAGTTATTCATAATTCCATTTAACTGACAAGAATGAGTAGGTACAAGGGAACAAAGCTGATTTACATGGACTGGAGCCAGAACTGAGGCCAGGACTGGGTGGTCTATGGCTGAAACAGATCGTTTTCAAAGATTTTTTCTGGGGTTCAGCCGTACGAAGACTGCTTTTGTATGGACCAAATGATAGTGACTGGGATTCTATATAATATGGGTTTAGATATTAAGGTCTAATGTAGTAGTATATAAGTGAACAGAGCAGGAATTGAATTATATTTCATGAGTTTTTTGATTAAAAAATGTGCATATTTGGCGAAATGGAAGAGTGAGAAGCATTAATCATGTTAGTCTGAGATGTCTAAATATGGATTAGCTGGATTTTGTTTTAAAAGGCTTGGTTAAATAGCGCTTATGGGTTATTCCAGATAAAATTATAGATTTAGAAGAAGAATACTGAGTAGAACAGAGCTTTTGACGATTTTAGGTATATTCTTGGAACTGATTAGAAGGGAATGCCGATTTTGAAGTTAATTAAAGTTTATAGTAATTGGATTAGAATATTGGGCTAAAATTTCTAGAATAGAAAAGTGATATAAAGAGTAATGTATATCAAGAATGATAATTAATGAGCAAATTGGTATTCAGTGAAGTTAGGAGTACATACATCGAAAGTATTGAAGACTGTTACCAAATATGCTATATGACATCATATATCTTATCAAATATAAAGCAGTATGATTTCTCAGATTTATATATATGTTGTAAGTAGATTACAATTATGTACGCCTAAGTATTAAATTCCTTTTAAAGTTGATGTTAAAATGGTATTTGTAGAAGTAGCCAGCACAAACTCGAAAGCACGCAAAAGGTTTAGTTGCGTGAGAACTTTCATTCTAGTTGGTTAGCTATAGAGATATGTCATTCATTTATAACATTCAATTATTAAAATATAATTGTTTACATGATATATTTTAATTTATCATGCTTAAGTTTAAATCACTTAATTATACTTTATTTCACAAAGGTTCAATTTTGTCAATTTTATCATATCTTTTTGCTCTTTTGTCCAAGTATACGGATCAGATAGTAGGAAAGTAGTACCTCTTAGAATTAAAACAAACAACCAAGTCAAATGTATAATCAATTAATATAAGCAATAAAATTGATATGAAGAGCAACTCAAATAATTAAAATATATATGTAAACTCTATTAACACTTTTATTAGCAAGTTTGAACAAAAAGCCTGGAATCAATACTCAATAAATAGATATATGCTTGGTATTGGCTTGTAAGAGATGCATTTTTAAGAAAAGATATCTTTTCATTCAATCTTCTGAACTTGTTCTGAAAAAGAGGAAAAAAACTTAAATCTTAGCTTGATTGAGACATTAAATGTCCCTCATGTAAGTATTTGGAAGTCTGTGCTGATAACCTTCTAATTAGGTTGCTAAGCAGCACTTCAAACTCTGATTCTCTTAACAGATGATGACAATATTAGATACAAAGGTCTATAAATATAGTTTAGAAGTATAATACTGGTGCAAAATGAACCTATCAACATTCCTACAATTATTCTGATTCCGGTGAATTGAGTGTATTCTTGAAATTTGGTTGAATTTCACTACCTAAGTATACTTAGCTTAGACTAGACTAGTTAATTCGCTCAAGTAAAAGTTAGGATAAGGTGCTATTTATTAAGCGGTAAATATAGAAATTCACTAAATTAGAGTTATTGCGTAGTTTATATTTTGGAATGTTTTTACTTACAAGAAGAGATTTCATTGCTGCTCTTTTCTCATATCTTGAGTATGTACTGTCTTGTAATTATAAGCAGAAATCTGACACTAAAATTTATTACTCTATAATCATAAAAGACATATTTTACTGAAGCTGGAGCTATATATACTAGCATTTGAAGCTCTTTGTGATAAAGCATGCAAAATGTATTTTAGCTGTAAAGCGAATTATATAACAAATGGTTGCGTGGTCTAGTTGGTTATGGCATCTGCTTAACACGCAGAACGTCCCCAGTTCGATCCTGGGCGGAATCATTTTTTTTGAATTTCAACCTGTACACTCAGATCTTTATTCAATAACCAAGTAAATTTTGTCTACACACTATTGTAATATATGGAATAAGTCAAATGTTATCATTTGTCTATTATGTTCTATTTTTAACCTATAAATTAATAATCACTGCCAAATATCATTCCAACTAATGTTTTTACGCACAGCGTTTGAAAACCCTTCGTTGTATTTGACCCAGATTCTGGTCGGCTGGTTTGCATCAGAATTCTCCAGAGAAGGCTTGTGAACTTGTGATGCAAACCCATCATACTTACTTTTAAAAAATTCAATGCTGCTTGTCATTTTTAACCTTTTCTTTGAATCTTCTTTGACTTTTTCCGTATCGTTGGATGTTAGATGATCTGGTGCTCTTTTTAGGGACTTTCGGGTCGCTTCTAAACGCTCTAGCTCTGCAACAATCAATGGAAACAAAACCTGTCTTCTGGCTTGTATTTTTTTGTTTTGCATCTCGATAGTAGCTGGGGCAAACGCAGTGTCAAAAACAATTAATGAATCCCAGTCTGGCGACATTTGCAACACTGTAATACCCGTTTCGAAATCACGCTTGTTCTCAAGCTTGAGATGTATTTCCTTCACTAACAAAGTGATTTTTTCTATGGCCCATTGGGTGTGGCCAGACAGGCCTGTTTTTATCGTAGAAGACAATTCAGGTAGTAGTAACCTAGTTAAATATGGCAAAAAATGACAGGATATATTTTGAACATTACTGCCAACAGTGCGCAACATTTGCACTGGAAACTGATCCATCAATCTTTTTGCCAACGCAGTATTTTGTCTCGCAAGCTCAAAAGACTCAAAATCAAGATTCCTTCCCTCAGGAATTAAAGATGGTCGATTTTGAGAACGGGGGTTAATTTCACTAAACAATGACCATACCTTCAATCCAACAAATCCTAAATAAGAAGCATCCACATTGCTACCAATAAGGTCGTAAAAAAAAAGCCAGTCGCTAAAATCAGATGGCTTTGTCAATGAATCATCATTGTAATGAACAGCATCCAAGTACTTTGTAAAACATCCCTTGATTACTTTATCCAAATTGCTAGTACTCGACGTAATTCCTCTACCACTTCCATTTATGAAGGAATTGACTAGTGCTTCAAAGTTCTCTTCTTTTGAGAGCAGTCCTTCCCTCTTAAACAACATTTCAACTACTTTGAACCAAGCCATTTGTATATCTTTATTTATAAGCTTTGAAGCCTGCGGTTTATTTTCAGCCTTTGTGTCTGTTCGACTAAATTGCAAATGATTTATACACGCTCTGATATCACCATCGCAAAGCTGCACGATTTCACTAGTCTGTTGGTGATCCAAGTCTAATTTTTCCTTCTTGCTTATCCGCATAAGGAATTCTTTGACTGACCGAATTGAATTGCTGTTGCTTTCTGCTGTTTTGGGCTTCCTGAAGTTGACTGTCTCGCATATTGAGCGTAATTTGTCCATTGGTGAACCACCATACCTCGAATTTGTATTATATATATCATTCGCAATACAAATTATAGGTCGGTTTAAGACAAAAGGCTTCTTCTTGGATTTTGGATTTTTAGGTTTACCCAGCTGAGAGTTTTGTGTCTTTGGTCCAAACCGGCTGTTTGTAGATTTATTATCGGCGTAAACTAAATCGTTCAATACTTTGATAATATCACTCGAGTTGATGGTACTATCAACCTCATCAATTACTAAACAAGAAGGTTTGCCCTTTGATGTGAGAGAGTTAGTGGTCAATGCATTCATGACCTTTAGCTTTAAAGCCGCATTAGCACCTGTGAAGCCTCCTGTAGTGCTCTGTGGTAACGAGTCCATACTGTTGGATGCGTTAATTTCTTCGATACTATAGCCGAGTTGCTTGACCAATACATGGACTGCCGAAGTTTTACCAATCCCAGGAGGACCATGTACTAAAAGTATCTTTCTATGAGGTCGGCCTAGCGAGTCAACTTTCTCGTTCATCTCAGCTGCCTCCCCAAACACAACAGGAGACCATTTTTTCAACCACTGTAGCACAAACCGAAACTGCCGGTCGTTTCCTGCTGGACAAAGATCAAGAAAGTGTTTTGGACGATATCTCTCTGTCCAAACCTGCGAGTTTTTTGCTGGTTTTTTAATACGTGCCTCCTGTTTAGTTATTCTTTCAATTTCATTATCATTGGCTTTTATATTGTTCCTGAGATTTGCTTTAATAAACAAGTCGTCCATGTCCATCAAGCTACCCATAATGCCGGTTTCATCCAATGACGATCCTATTGGCTCTCCAACCGGAGTTGTTTTGGGCTTTAACTTAATGATATTTCCACCGAACAACCTAACATCTTTATAAGGTGAACTAGCAGGTAGTGTGGTTTCAGAGTTGTCAAAATCATCTTCAAATGGGGCATTATGCGATTTTTCTAATTGATGACTTGTATTTCCAGAGAGTAAACTCTCGTTAAAATTAAGTGAGAGTACGGCTTCACCATCTTTTAATGTTGGCTCAAATAATGAGGATTGTGTGAAAGATAAGTTATCTGCATTTATAGCAGCATCAATGTCCCTGTCTGGCAGCATTTTATCAATCTGCCTGCTCCTAGTGCTCCATTACTGAACCAATTATGAGATATATGATTTTTTTCTTCTGGACCTATCTACTCGGCTAACAAAATGATCTATACAATACGAACTAAGAACCAAAAGTCTTGAGCTGAATTTCCTGGGTCTCATCAATAGCCTCTTCTTCCTTTTGAGACTCCTTTGTCATCTTGAACAAATCTTCTGCTAGTTGCTTCTGGGAATCACTTAGAGAATTGGTAACGACGGCCTTAAAACCCTGTGGACTGTGTTGGGCAAGAAATAGAAGCCTTTCATGTAGATACTCTCCCGAAATTGCCTCGTCATCATTAAAGCTCAATAGTAATGGAACCATTATGGAATAGAGTGCTTCGATTTTTTTGTCTTCCTTGAGCAGCTTGGTGAACAAACATAGTATTTGGAAAGCGATTTTGGGTGCAATCTTCAGGTCGCTGGAATCACGAAGTCCGCAAATTAAAGTCGTCAACAAATACTTGATTACTGGTAGGTCGAGACTTGTTGCGGAGGAATACTGAATTAAGGACTTTATGCACTGTACTGCCATAGACGCGGTATCGTCTTTGCTTAGAAGTACGATCAAGGCATTGCTCAAGTTCTTTGAATCTTCTTGGTTTAGTTGTATATCACCACTCGTTAATAGTATAATAGGCGTAACGACCGAATAGTTGACCTTTTCATTGATTTTGTAATAAGAGTGTATAACATCGCCAAAATTTTGCACCAAATTTTCTTCAAACAACCTAGATTCACTAATAACCTGCCTCAAATAGGGCAAAACGACAGAGATCAACACCTCGCGTTGTTGCTCGTAAATCTTGGCGAAAATAAAAAGCAAACAAGAGTACAAATCAACTTTAACAACGTCTGGAAATTTAGCCATCATGGCAACAAGCTTCTCAAATGCGTATTTCAAGATAGTGATATTGGCCGGACAATCAGAGTTTCGTAAGCGTAAAGAGTGGGATTCGTTATCTGCGTCAAAGTCAGATCGCAAGAAAGGCAAAATACTAAAAACGGGTAAAAGTTCAATCCTGATCAACTCAAACAACTTATCAAACCCTGCTTCGATAGTTTGCGAGTGGCTGTTGAAATATGTATTAAACATGGTACTGATCATTTCAATTAATTCACATTTGATTTCCGTTTCCTCACTAAGTAAAAACAACCTATCCACTAGGTCAACAACCTCACTAAATATTTCATCCTCAAACAAAAGCTCCACCAAATCTGGGCTTTGAAATAAGCAATTCAATGAAGTAAGTATTTGATATACATCTTTATTTTTGATTAATGATTCCACGCATTGACTGAACAATACAAAGAAAAAGTTCTGAGCATCTCCTGCCAAGTAGTTGTTAATGAACTGTTCGTCTTTTTTCAACTCGTAACTCAATACGCGAATAAAGTTGATCCAATAATCCCCATATATATCCATTTCTTTGCTTGAACTTTCATTAAATTTTAAAGAAGAAAATTCACGCAACATGAGAATCCACAATGATGTCAAAAGAGTAGAATATTTTTTTAGAATATCCTCTAATTCTGGCTCTGCTGAACGATCCCTCTGGTCTATATCAATTTGCAAAAGCGCCCAACAATTCAAAATTGCTAACTGAATAGATTTCCTGCCATACTCTGACATGTTTTCAAGAAAACCAAACCGAAGAAATTTGTTAGATGATATTTCCTCAAGCAAGTAGATTAAAGTATTCAAAATCCTCCTTTTGGAATAAAACTTAATTCTGGGTAAATTGATGAATTTTGAGGAAACATTAATGGCATTTACAACGACTCTTGCATCATTTCCAGAGTTAAAGCATGGCATCAATGCACTAATGACTTGGGCTTGCTGTTGCTCTAATATAGACACTCCAGGATATAATGGATCAACTAAATTACCAAACAAACCAAGTGTTTTGTCTAATAAATTCATGCCCTGAATTTTCACCGCTGTTATAGGGGCCGTAGAACCAAGAAATGAAATCTTCACTATGTCTTGAATTTTGCCTTTTAGTTTGTCTATCAAATTTTCATTCTTTTGTGCTAGCGTCAACAAAAGATTCATCAACTCATATATAAATATTTTAAATTCCCAAATAATCGGTTCGTTTTTGTCATTTTCTGAAGAGTCTTCACCAACAATATTTTCAATTTCTTCGTCTTTGAAATCAATTTTATTACTGTTCTTCTTTTTCTGTCTCTGTGCCAATGGTAATAGTTTTTCTTGATAATTAACCTCAATAAAGGGTCCTATAAGTCTTTTGGAACTCGATTGGAATATGGAATTCAATATAACAAACCAATTCATCCCTAAACTGGCTTCCATCCAGAGTTTTATAAGACCTTTTAATTCTCCGCAGGGTTTGAGATTCATGGACACCCATAACATATTGATTGCTTTCTTTGTCAAAACTTCAACACCAAATATTTTAACTAATTCTGCATAGCATTGGTAAGCAGCTTTGTACAAATCATAACTTGAAACTAATGGAAAGATTGCATCTTTGTCCATTGACGTTGATGGAGCAGAAGCCAAAGCAAGTTTTAAATTTTTGAAGATGATCAAATTTAATAAATCTGTGAAATACAGTATCTCTCCATCTATCAAATTTGGATCAAATATCATCAATTCTTGGTACAATGAAAGCAAGTTGTGATAAACTCGAGAATAATCGGTAACAGTTTTTAAACCAATACCATTACTTAATAATAAAAGCGTGTTTTTAAGTTTGGTTTTGTCGTTAGCTGACCAATCTCTCAAACCCGGTCCAAGTGACGTTACGAATATCTTTAATAATTCTGTGACTACTCCAATCGAGCTGTAATTGCATTTTAAATTGACTAGTATACGACTAGAAAGCTCGTATCCAAAATCGTCATTCAAATTATTGACAAAAACCTTATTCAAGACTTCGGGAATCAAATTCAATTTGTCCAAATTATTTTCGAATAATATTAACAAGCTTTCCAAAGTGTAATAATAAAGTACTGGATTTGGATCATTCAAGAGTTGCAAAGCAATATTATAAATTTCTTTGAATCCCATATAGCTTTCTTTGTAGATTTTAGAAAGACAAAGAATGGAGTATCCTCTTTCATATGGGTCAGGGTTACTCACTATAGCATTTGTGTATTTTCCAATGCAATCAATAACCTCCAGGTTCGATAACAACCGAGAAATTAAACCAATAGAATCAGAGTTTATCGCAACAATATGTCTGTTACGACTGTCAAACTTTTCAAGAGTATTGACTATTACTTTTAAAGCTTCCTCATCAACAGTAAGTTTTTTTTTAATAATATTATTCAATAAACCATGAATCACAATTGAAATATTCACTTGAATCGCATTAAATCTCATTGGATCAATATTTTTTGCCGTTAATGAGTTTCTCATTTGTTCCAATAAAGAAAACTGGATTTGCAAACTCAAATAAGGGAAAACTAATTGAAACAACTCAATAGAAACATCAACCAATGAAGTTACCAAGTTAGTAGTATATTTCTCGTTCACCGAATAATTTCCGATTAAATATATATTGGGGTCATAATTCAATGAGTGGTCAACAGATTTGAATACTAGCAGTTCAAAGAAGTCTATCCACGTCTTACAACCTTGTTTTAGCTTTGTTTCAATTGCATTTACCGGTCTTTCTGAAGATTTTGCACTGAATACATCCCTATATTCCATGGTATACTCTAATTTGTCAGACTGGATAGAAGACTTTACTAGCAACTCATCGATGTTTGGTGAAACTCCATCAAATTTACTTGTAACTCCAAAAGAGAAATTGTAATCATCAATTAGGAGAATCGAGTCATTATCCAAATCATTAATTCTGACAAATCCTCCTTTTAATTTAGATGACTTTGCCTTTTCTTGTTCACTGCTAGGCAAATTTCCAAATGTTTTAGAGTCACTAAACACTTTCATTAGAAATATTACCATATTAGAATTAATATCACTTGTCGACAAAGTAGCGAGTTTAGTAAAACTTTGCAAAATTATTTTCTTGCTGTAAAGAATTAAACTAATCGCCATGTTATCAAACGATATATTTTCATTAAATGCGTGATTTGAGTAGTGAATATTGTGAATAAGAATTGAATTTAGCTCATATTCATTGATGTTTTGACTATTGAAGTTGGTCACGGTACCCACATTTTCAATCCGACTTTCCAAATAGCTCAAATAATTGTATGACTTTGTTAACAAAAATCGAATCTGTTTGAGCGATTCCGGATTGAGGTCAACTGATCTAATGTAATTTAAAAGGCAGACCAAACTAAAATTTCTCACTTTCATGTTATTTATTATCTCTTGCTTTTCTCCTTCTTGAGAACTTGCACTCACAGCTGTGCTTATAAATTGCGAGGTCAAAAGTCCTTTCCAAAAGACGAGAAATTGGGAAGAGTTTAGCTTCACAAACTCAGAATAATTATGAAGTGTAACTAGTGATGATAATATAATCCAACAGGATGAGTCTTTTAAAGAATTTATATGGTTGTTACCGGAATTATGTTTCAAGTTTTGTGTACAAAAGCTCAATACTTTGGCAATTATTGTGTTTTGTAATAATACCGAATCTGTCTGTTTTATAAGTGCCAGTAGCGCTAAAGAATAATGTAACAACTTAACTGGCCGAGACACGCAAATATTTGCATCATCAATTGGCAAGTCTTTAACATCTTTATTGCTTGAGGATTGTTTAAACTCTTGGTTAACTAAATTAAAAGTTTGTAAAATCAATTGGTTGATTTCTGATTCATTGCATTTTGCATACACCAACAAAGTCTTCAAAGCATAATTCCTAATGTATGAATTGCTATTAATAAGCAATTTGAATAAAATTTCTCGTAAAAAAGAACTCTCCTTTACAGTTTCATCTACCAATTCTTGCTCTTCTTCAATATTTTGATTAGCAACTCTTTCCTCCGTGGCATCATCAGCATCAGATTCGGTAACTGAGTTGAAAGTTACTCCAAATGGGAGTAAATTTTCGACTAATTGCAAAAGTAAAAATGCTTGATAAGAATTTGTATATGGGTTTATTTCTCTTGATTTCTTCTCTTTACTCTTACTTTTCAGACTATTTTTATTTTTAAATCCAAAAAAAGCCGACTCCCGCTTTTTGTCTTTACTGGTGATTGAAATAGAATCCGCTTCTTCTGAGTTCGAAGAGCTATCTCTTATATCCCAATTGAACTTATTGTAAACATAGTTGGTAAGTATCTCATGGCAGTTGCTTCCTGTTTCTTGAACCAAAAAATCCAAAGCAGTTGACCATTGTTTTAAAACTTTATTCCACATCTGGCCAATGATATGATTTTTTTCTGTGTTTAAATCCCCAAACTTAGATAAGACAATATCCAAAATGAAGACCAAATTCGAAGATATGTATTCAGCATTTTGAAACTGCTCCAATTGAACATACATAATAAATGTTTCCACAATACTAGTTTGATGTAATAACAATTCTGTGTTGGAGTGAATAACCCCCTCCGTGTCTTGTATGGTATTTTTGTCCCGCTTGCCATCTGTTGGCGATAAAATAGAATCAAGTTCGAAATTCAGATTTGCTGTGCCTTTTGAATGCTCGATAGGCAATGGAAATATTCCAAGCAAATACTCAATGGCATTGAACTTACCCGTTGGAATAAAATTTATTAGTAAATTTGCTAAAAGTTCAATTGCAGCTACACGTACTTCCTGTGAGTAGTTAGTCAATCCGTGTAAAAGGGTTTTTTCATAAGTCACAAGCAATGACACTTGAAAAGAATGCTGATGAGACATAATCGTTTCGGGTTTCATTTTGGATCCTGTAGAGGAAGATGTGGATAAAGCTAATAGATTCTCGTATGAAGTGGAAACAGCCAACAAGAGCATATTCTTTAAACATAAAAAGTAGTTTTTTTTCAATAATATAGTAGATGCCTTGGAGCTGTCCACAACAGACGAGTCTAACACAAGCTGGTATGAAATAGTCATCAGTTCAATGTTTTTGCAAATTAGCTTTATGAGTTTCGTCTGAAATTTCTCATCAATATCTGATTTTGATGCATTTTTGGTTATTGAGTAAAGCAAGTACACCAAAGAACTGCTTATGTTGGGGCTCTTCTTTACTATCTTGTAAATTTGCAGTACTGCAAAATATATCAACGTTGTAAGGGAGTTTGGGAATGCTTCGAATAAGTCTGTAAGTACTATAATAGAAACACTAGTTGCTGGCGGCAACTTGTTCGATTCTGAAACACTCAAGCTGTTCAACAACCCATTTGCAAAGTCATAGACTTTTGATGGCAAATGTTCCAACACCAATACTAGATTTCGTGACGTTAACTTAAATATATTACTAGACATATTTTCTTTTTGAGGTTCTTCCACAGTTTCTTTAGCCTTTTGTTTCTGTTTTGGCTCATCACTGCTGTGATAAATATTCATCACCTGTGTTAAGTCCGATAAGCACACAGGGTAGTCTAGATCATGATCTTGTGGCCGTGATAACTTCACATTGATCTCCGTTAAATAGTTTAAAATTGCAATTTTATCACCACGCTTTACACAAGCACCGATGTCCATATTAAAATAGTTATATCTGCAAGTGAATGCCAACAAAAGTGACCAATGTTTAGAACTGAAAGCGCGTTGATCGATTTGAACAACAAAATTCGTTTAAACGTGAAAAATCGCTACTAAAAGGGGGGGGTGGATTTTGTGCACGTGATCGTATATATATAGCCAACCATGTTTATAGTATACACTTAAACCTTATTACTTGTAAGAAATACAAATTTAGACTTAGGCTTATGTTTTGGCTCGGTAGTTCGGGGTGGGTTAGGCGATCCTGTTATTGAAGGAAGATCACTGTGCTGTCTGCTTTTATTAGCGCTCCCGGATCGTAATCTAGAACTTTTACTGGGAGGTCTGCTCTTGGTTAGTATATTTTGACTGGGAGGAGCACTTTTGCTTTTTGGAGAAGAGTTATAGTTTGGTATAGAGCTAGTGGAAAAGTTATTTCTATGGCTTGTTGAGCGACTGAGCACTTTTTCTCCCAGTAGAGATGTTCGTCTTTTTGGATATGACGTATTCCAGAGCTCTGGGGCGGATGATATTTCTGTAGCTGACTCAACTTCGTGGCTATCATTTTGTATCAACACATGTTTTTCTATTGTCATGGTTGTTGAGTTTGATTTGAAGCTTTTTAAAGTAGATGAGTTTTTGAGGTATGTATTCACCCCCTGCTGTATATCATGCAATTTTTTCAAAGAGGTAGACTTCTTCAATCCAACCTCCGACAACCTATATGAGGACGAAGATTGCGGTGGGCCGGCACTCAAAATCTCTCTCATGCTAATGACCAGGACGTCTGGGTCAAAATTTGCGGATGATGCTGACATCTGTTCCAATGATTTAATACGGTTTTGTAGTTCCCTTACTTCATTCTGGTAATTATTAATGAAAAGCTGTTTGGAAATGCCTATTTTACGCTCCCGCTCCAAATCTCCTTCAAGCATTGCCAACTTTTCCAAAAGATCATTGTTTAGCTGGTTTGCGACTTCAAGTTTGTTGGAAAGCATTCGGTCATTAGACTCCATACCATCATTCGCTATTTCTATTGAAACCAACTTTTGCTTGAGTTCTTTATAACGCTCCTCTGTTTCCAGTATCCTAGCACTTGAAGACTCATATAAATTATTCAACTCCTGGGTCAACTCAAACTCTCTAGCCTTTGACTCATTAAGCTGTGATCGTGAGATTTTTAACGCTGAATCTAAGGTAAGATTATCTCTTTCGAGAGTCAGAAGCTCTTCCTCCAAAGCTTGCTCCAATTCCTTGCTAGACTCCTGGAATTCGTTTAGTACCCCTTCAAGCTCTAACACCTTCTCTAAAAGATCTTCTTTTGAAAGTTCACTAAGCCTGCTTTTGCCATTCTGTGGCGGTGTCAAGGATCTATACGCCACCCTCTGTTGAGGCGTGGGTGATGGGCTAGACATGGTTTATGCTTCTTTGTTACACGATAATATATACATCTAGTCCTCCCATCCTCAATACGTTATGGTTCATATTTGGCCTGCGGAAGTTTATGCAGGACTTACCGCTATTAAGTTGGGGGCCCTGCAAGAGATTGTACCTATAGGGTTCAAAAGCTTAATTTATAAAGATAGCCTATGAGAATGATACTGATTGGCCGGTAGTATTAGAATGGTGAATTATAAAACCGTTTGCCTATATAAAGCCGCTTGTTTGAGGATTTTCCACATCATTTTTTATATAATAACCTACAATTTATTATTCATCAATTCCTTATCATCTTTATCTTTTTTATTCATTCTCATTTATTTATTCTCTTATACAGTTCCTTGTGAGCTCTTTGTTTTGTGAGCTCCAGCTCAAGTATTTCATCATCTAGCTCTTTAATCGCACTATAAGTCAGTTCTAATCTAGATTCTAATTCTAGATTGTAGTCATATATTAGCTTGCACTTTTCGTTTATTTTTGCTTCTTTTCTAGCCAGTGATTTTATTTTGAATTTGAGTGCTTTCACCTCTTTCTCGCGGTTAGATAACTCTGATTTTAGCAATTCTTCGGCATCTCTTTCCTTTTCATTCGATAATTTGATAAATTCGTCTCTTTTCTTCTCCAAAGAGTCAATCAATTCATTTTGCATCATCATTATTGAGTTTCTCAAGTCATTCAATAAAGTATCATTTGTAAACAACTCAGTTGCCTTAGATTCTTGCTGAAGATGTTTTATATGGTCTTTGAAACCGGGTGAAGACTTTGCCAGACTAAGTTTTCCAATTGCCAACACAGTCAGGTCTAAACAATCTTTCAATCTTTTATGTGATTCCGCGGCAATAGTGATTTCTGTTTTGATGTCTTCATTCTCAGATTTGTACTTTTCACCTTTTTCCTTTAACTCAAGAATTGTTTTCATCATTTCGTCAGTCACCAGTTTCATTTTATTTGCATTAAGCTGTGCTTGTTTCAATTTTTTACTTAAATACTGGCAATTTGCCATGTTGGTTTGGAATAGTTCCCACACCTCGCTCTCTTTAGCATTATACTCTTCCATGTTTTTCTTACTGGATTCAATCATATTAGCAACCTCTTCTTCTAGGGTCTTAGTTTCAACTATAGAAATAGTTTGGAACTCTGATATCTTTTCTTTCAACTCTCTTGCTGCATTTTCTTTGTCGATTGCCGCTTTTCCTACCCTTTGCTGTAACTGTAAATATTTTTGCTTTAAATCAGCTACTTCAATCAAAGAATTTACCAGAGTTTTCAGCACTGTGGTTTTTTGGTCTTCTAGTCTCACTAAATCATCCTGTTTTAACTTTAGGTCTTCCATGATGTGATCCAAGTGTTTGCATTGCTCATGTTTGCGCGCCTCGCATTGTTTAATCTCATTTTCGAGGCCCAAAATAGTGTTTGACTTGAGTATATTTTCAGCTTGGTATTCGGAGAAAGACTGTTGGTTAATTTCTAGATTAGAAGTCAAGTTAGCTATATTCTCTAATAGTCTTTTATTCTCGATATCTTTCTCTTGTGAGAGTTTAGTATACTCGGTACATTCTATTAACTTGGCTGCTTGTTCTTCTTGGGCACTAGCCAAATTTTTCTCTAGTGTCAAGAGATACTGTTTCTGGATCTCTGCCTGCTCTGCTAAGATTTTGCTATTACATTGATACAATTCCTGAATTTTGTCCACCTCCATTTTCAGGCTATTATCACGGCTTGTAGGAACATTTAGCAGCGAGCATGGCTTTTGTGAAGAGTTCTGTATATCAGCAATTGGAGTGCTAGTTAACAAGTTTAAATTCACATTTTCTAGTTGTATTACTTGGTTACTGAACGGCTGTTTGTAATGAACTTCTATCTCACCTCTATCTAGCGGAGGCCGCAATCCCCGTGTAACTGGAGTAGGAGTTAGAATTAGGGACGAGTTAGAGATGCGAGCGTTGCGCTTTTTCACAGTACTCTCAGTACAATCTGGCATATTATATATATCCTCAAATGAAGCATCTTTAACTTTCATTGTGTTAATCTCAATCATGATTAATCCTTTTATTGTATGTGCTTTGTTAAAAACTTTAGCCGCTCTGAACAGATCTTTTTGCAGCCACTAGAAAAACCGATGGAGGAACCGTTTTGGCTACAAATCATTAAACAAAATCAAGTACTATCCTATCATCCTTTGCACCTGGTTAATTGGACAAATATACAAAAACCACAAATACTCTACTAAAGAGCTTTAGTATCGTGATATTACATGAAGAGGTTCTAAATCGTATACCTCAGTTGGTTTTTTAAAACAAAGCAGTATTTGGATAAATTTTATTAAACCGGGTGTGGAATCTATACAAACACCTTACATAGATAATTTCTAGGGAACATCATATGCGTAAACATTCCCATTACCATGTGGTGCTGAAAAACTAATGTACAGGCTAGGGTTCACTAGCAAATGCAGTCGGACTTGGGCGCCCCTCACAAAGAGGTATTATCCAAGAAGAAGTAGTTGCCCGCAGACTTCTGTTCCTTGTCCATTTGCGAGTCCAACTTGTTAATTCTAGGCCTAAACGAGTTGGGGTCTCTTCTAAAAGTGACGTTCAAGTTCTTCAAGAATCTATTGCAACCAGTTAACAACAGTTCTGGTGTGCAGGCAGTGGCATCCTTTGAAGGCTGGCCTTCAAAGACAATGACACGGTCAGCCAAGTAAGTAGCCATGATGAAATCGTGCTCAACAACAAAAGCAGTCTTCTTTGCGTGAAGAATAAAACGACGAATAACCTTGGAGCAAATAATACGCTGCTCGGAATCCAAGTAAGCAGAAGGCTCATCAATCAAGTAAATATCTGCGGGTACACCCAAAGACAAGACAATAGCTACACGCTGCAACTCACCACCAGACAAAGTTTGCACTTCTTGGTCAATGATATTTTCAATCTTGAGCGGCTTGACAACATCGGTTTGGAACTGAGGGTGCAAGAACGCAGCACGAATCTTTTTGAAAAATAATTGACGAACGGTACCAGCAAACTTGGGCGCAATCTTCTGAGGTTTCATAGAAACATTTAATTTGGGAATCTCCTGCTTGCCGTCAACAGGGATAGCACCTGCCAACATCTTACAGAAAGTGGTTTTACCAGTACCATTTTCACCCATCATAACCAAGATTTCGGAATTGGTAAAGTCACCAGCTTGCACTGTCAAGTGGAAGTCACCTTGGGTCTTCTGCATGGTAGGATAAGCCATTGCGTTAGACTTGTCAAGAATCAAGTCTGCAGCAGAGTCTGCCAATCTAAATTGCAACGACTCTGTTCTAAATCTCATATTCTCTGTAGGAATGTGACCATCCAAAAAGATATTGATACCTTCACGTACACTGGATGGCAAAGTAACAACACCATAAACCGATGGTGCACCATAAAGGATACAGATAAAGTCCGAAAGATAGTCCAAAACGGACAAATCGTGCTCCACACAAATAACGTAGACAGTAGGCTGTAAAAGAGAGCGAATAATTTCGGCAGCACGCAAACGCTGCTTCACATCCAAGTATGAAGAAGGCTCGTCAAACATATATACGTTTGCATCTTGTACACAGGTCATACCAAGAGCAAATCTTTGCAACTCACCACCAGACAAGTTGGCAACATCACGGTCCAAGACACCACGTAATTCCAACACATCGATAATATAGTCAAAATGTTCAGGACGCTCTGACTTTGCCTTTAAAATAGCACCAACCTCCTTTACCGCTGCTTTAGCCAAGGCGCGAGGAATGTTGTCCACATATTGAGGCTTGATAATTGCCTTGATATTGTCTTCCAACACCTTTGTGAAGAAATTTTGCAACTCAGATCCTCTAAAATGTCTCAAGATCTCTTCCCAGTCAGGAGGATCATCGTAGCGACCCAAGTTGGGCTTCTGCTTACCTGCCAAAATTTTCAATGCAGTAGATTTACCAATACCGTTAGTACCTACCAATCCTAATACCTGACCAGGTCTAGGAGTAGGCAAACGATGCAACTTGAAGGAGTTAGCCGAGTAACGATGTGTAGTCTCTCCCTCCAAGTTGGTGGGTAAGTTAATAATATTAATAGCATCAAAAGGACACTTTTTAACACAAATACCACAACCAATACATAATGTCTCAGAAATGAACGCAATCTTGGATGTAGGAGTAACTTCAATACATAACTTTCCAGTCTTTACTACTGGACAACCTTTGCGACATTCTTGCCTGCACTTTTTTGGCTTACATCTGTCTGTGGAGACAATAGCAATTCTTGTATTCTTAGAACTCATCCTATATTTTAAGGTCTAGTTTCCAATATTATACTGTACTAACAATCAAGATGTATTGCACCACTGGTCAATTTTTCACTTCTTGTAATGCAACAAAAAAATTTTTTTTTTGCTACCAGAAGGGTTTATTAGTGATGAAATTTACCACAAACATTAATTATTGCGTATTTTTCAGAATATTACTAAATAACACGATGTTATTGGCTGGAAAAAAGTTTCTTCAAAACCACTAATAATTACATTACAGAAGCCTTATTCTCCATATGGTTTGAACGATAGGAAGCTATGGTGTATTTCGAAGATCCTCAGCTTATGTTTCTCTCACAGTCGAGTAGTTAGTTATGTGCGGGTAACACATTTTATTGGTCGTGGCTAAACCAAGAATGAAACTGACTTTGACAGCAACCGCAAAAAAAATTTTTGGCCAAAGTCATTTCCCACACCTCTCTACCCCCTGACTTGAGATAAACTCTATATATATCCCTCCCTCTCTCTCTTCTTACTCCCTAATTGTTGGGGAAATTCTAATCTATGTGAGCATGCTCCCATATCTTATCTACTAATGCGGACTTGGATCCCAGCTCAAGCTGCCATACCTCTTTCGGCTAATCTGGGGTTACTGCTGTTTTGTTGAACGCGATAATTATTCGATTTATTGATGGACATAGTCGTTGAGTACCTTAATGACGCGTCTTAGTATCAAATTAAATCGATAATCTTTGTTCAAAGTGTATTGGCTCTAGCAGCTTGTGATTACACCTAAAAAAAACACCTTATGAGATAGTGTCAGAGTGGTATTAAGGAATGGATGACGCGTCTGATTGAGACTTTTTTTTCAATTCTTCAATTCTAGATACTTAAGTGGGTATGTGATAGGTTAAGAGAGTGTTTACGTCTAATGATGTAAAGTAAGGAAACCTATATAATGACGAACGATGTATTTAGCGAAGATCATTGTTTTTTCTCCATTGAATGATTGCCGCGAAGAATATAATGACTATGATGTGATGATGATCATATTATTAAACAAAGCTGGACTTCTGAAATTTTTAAAAGAAGAATGTCTTCTTTATAATCATTATCATTATAAATGCTCCTATAACTCTTATTATTACTTACAGTATGCTATTGTAGCTGAACTTTTAAATTGCAGGAAAAACGTAGCAACTTCACTTGAGTTACTACTCTTTCATTAGGCTCTTTTTAACTCATATTGAGCAGTAGTCTCTGTACTAATTTCTCCCTACCGCGTTACTCGCTGTCGTCGGCGGCGTCTGAATGACAAAAAAAAAACTTCACGCTGGTGTTCTCTCTTCACGACTCCACCAAATATCACATATAGGGTGTATTTGCGGCAGGAATCACTGACCTACAGCCTTAGATTAGCGAGTTCCTAGGTACAGGAGTACTGTTAGCGGTCTGAATCTGAGGAATCAGGCAGTTTTAACAGGATTGTTTTATAATATAATTTTCCACCTACAAATAGCCATTCCATTCATTGTTTGGTTAAATATTGAAACTCAATTTAGGTGTCTCTGGGTAATCGCCCAATTGCTAGGTTTATAAAAGAGATCTGGAGAAGATGACCAAGCCTGTGCTCCCTGAGGAAGCGTCGCTCAATCCTGAGTTGTATGGATTGCGCCGATCGCACAGAGAAAGACGCGGACCAGCTATTATTGATAGTGATAGTGATATGGACGACGAGCAGAATATGCCTGTTCGCAAAAAGAAAAAGACTGAATATGGAGATGAATATGATGAAGATGAAGACGAGGAGGATTCTGATGAAGATAATGATGAGGAAGAAGATGATGATGATGAGTTTATGGTCAGGCTGAAACCACGGAAATCGAAAAAACGTCCCACTAAGCCAAAGACAAAGGCCAAGTCGTCTCCTCGGCCAGCTGAAATAAGGTTTTCATCTAGAAACAGTCGCCAAGTCAATTACGCTGTTGATTATGATAATGATGACTTGTTGGAAAGTGGTGATGAGGAAAACGATAATGATGCTCATGCGCACTCAGGAGATCTGGATGAAGATGGATATCGCCAGTACACACCAGAAGTTGTTGATTCTAATGAGCATAGCATAGAGACAGTAATGGATCATAAGCTTAATCCAGATAATGTTGAGATAACAAATGAGCCTAAATTAGACTACTTGTTTAAAATCAAATGGTCTGATGCGTCTCATTTGCACAATACTTGGGAAAAGTGGTCGATTCTCAAGAACACTAAAGGCTATCGTCGTGTTGAAAACTATATTAAGCAATTCATAATATATGACCAGGATATTAGATCCGATCCCTCCACGACTAAGGAAGATATCGAAGCAATGGATATTGAGCGCGAAAGAAAGCGTGATGAGCAAGAGGAGTATACTATTCCAGAACGTATCGTTGACAGTGAGCGTATTGAAATGGATGACGGAACGAGCAAATTGCAATATTTCTGCAAGTGGAAACGTCTCTATTACGACGAGTGTACATGGGAAGATGCAGAAGAAATTGCTAAAATCGCACCGGAACAAGTAAGTCGTTATCAGCAGCGACTTAAATCCAAAATATTACCTAATTTATCAGCCAATTATCCACTTTCGGGAAGACCTCGCTTTGAAAAGTTAGTCAAGCAACCTGTTTTTGTTAAAAATGGAGAATTGAGAGATTTCCAATTGACTGGATTGAACTGGATGGCCTTTTTGTGGTCAAGAAATGAGAATGGTATTCTTGCAGATGAGATGGGGTTGGGTAAAACAGTACAAACTGTTTGTTTTCTTTCATGGTTGATCTATGCTAGAAGACAAAATGGACCTCATTTGGTAGTTGTTCCTTTATCTACTATTCCTGCGTGGCAAGAAACATTCGAAAAATGGGCCCCCGATGTCAACTGCGTATACTATCTTGGTAATACCGAAGCAAGACGCATAATTCGTGACTATGAGTGGTACAATGCGAATGGAAAGCCCAAATTTAACACTATTTTAACTACTTATGAGTACATTTTGAAAGACCGTAATGAATTGGGATCAATAAAATGGCAATTTTTGGCTGTCGACGAGGCGCATCGTTTGAAAAATGCAGAATCATCTTTATACGAACTGTTGCGGCTGTTCAAAGTTGCAAACAGATTACTCATTACCGGTACTCCCTTACAAAACAATATCAAAGAATTGGCCGCCTTGTGTAACTTTTTGATGCCAGGAAGGTTTGATATTGAGCAGGAAATTGATTTTGAGACACAAGACGATGAACAAGAACAATATATTAAGGACTTGCAAAAGAAAATTCAACCATTCATCCTTCGAAGACTCAAAAAGGATGTTGAAAAATCCCTACCTTCCAAAACGGAGCGTATTTTGCGTGTGGAATTATCAGACATGCAAACAGATTACTACAAAAACATTATCACGAAAAACTACTCTGCTCTAAATGCAGGTAATAAGGGGTCTCAGATATCATTGTTAAATGTTATGAGTGAATTAAAGAAAGCATCTAACCATCCCTATCTTTTTGATGGAGCGGAATCTCGTGTTCTTGCTAAGGCTGGGTCTCAGTCGCGTGATACTATATTACGCGGTATGATTATGTCGTCCGGTAAGATGGTATTATTGGAACAGTTATTAACCAGACTCAAAAAAGAAGGCCATCGTGTTTTGATATTCTCTCAAATGGTGCGTATGTTAGACATTTTGGGTGACTATCTCTCTATCAAAGGCTATCAATTCCAAAGATTAGATGGTGGAATTGCGCTGGCTCAACGGAGAATTTCTATTGATCATTTCAATGCTCCCGATTCTCGAGACTTTGCCTTTCTTCTTTCCACGCGTGCAGGTGGATTGGGTATTAACTTGATGACTGCTGATACGGTAATTATTTTTGACTCTGATTGGAACCCCCAAGCTGATTTGCAAGCTATGGCTCGTGCCCATCGTATTGGCCAAAAAAACCATGTACTGGTATATCGATTTGTTAGTAAAGACACGGTGGAAGAACAAATTTTGGAGCGTGCGCGTAAAAAGATGATTCTTGAATACGCAATTATCTCCCTTGGAATAATTGATCATAATAAAAAGAGCGGCAAGACAGAACCACTGGCAGGGGAGCTTTCTCAAATTCTTAAATTCGGTGCTGGCAATATGTTTAAAGCAACTGAGAACCAAAAGAAGTTAGAGGATCTTAACTTAGACGAAGTTTTGGACCATGCAGAAGATCATGTAACAACACCTGAAATAGGGGAGCTGAACTTGGGTTCTGAGGAATTTTTACGGCAATTCGAAGTCACTGATTATAAGGCTGATGTTGAATGGGATGACATCATACCTCAAGAAGAGTTATCTAAATTAAAGGAAGAAGAGAAAAAGAGGGCAGATGAAGAATATTTACAGGAACAGATTGCAATGTCATCTCGTAGAAGGGTCAAAAGAGAAAATCAAGGTGATGATAGTCTCCCCGATGACGAAGATGACGAAGTGGAGGAAGAGATGTCTAAGCGTAAGCGTAGTACTGATCTGGGCGAACTTTCAGAAAAGGAGGTTCGTAGTATATATCGTGCTATACTTCGTCTTGGAGACTTAAGTGGGAAATGGGAGCAATTGGTCGAAGACGGAAGCATTTGCAACAAAAATCCGGTACTTGTTAAACATGCATATAACGAAATAGTGAGTACGTCACGTCAGATGGTTAAGGTGGAAGAGGCTCGCCGTGCTCGAGCTCTTGCCGATTTAGAACGCCGAAACGCTCAGCAGCAGCAAGCGGGTCAACAGAATAACCCTATGTGGCTTGCTAAAAAAAAGGAGAAGCGTGCTGTTCTTTTTGAATACCAAGGTGTAAAAAACATTAATGCGGAGCTCGTGGTATCTCGTCCCCAAGACATGCGTATACTTGAATCACTCATTCCAAAGAAGAACCCACAGTTATTTGAACTTCCGCGTATACCCAAACCAGTGGTCTCGTGGCTGTGTTCATGGCATCCTCGTGACGATGCAATGTTACTCTTGGGTGTTTACAAATTTGGCTATGGTCAGTGGACCCAAATACGTGATGACGTAGTGTTGGGGTTGCAAAACAAAGTCTTTTTGGAAAGCGGCCTGAAAAAAGTGCCAGGACTGGTCCATTTGGGTAGAAGAGTTGACTATTTATTTTCACTCATAGCAGAAGATTCTGAAAATGGATCCATGGGAAGTAATGGACATAGCCATTCGATGGGTGTTAATCCCAATAACCATAGTCATAATGCTGCACGCAAAAAGAGGCGCGTTGCCCGTACTGAGACTGCTCCTCTCAAGAGAGTATCCAGCAGTGAAGACAAGAAACGGAAGCGCATTCTGAGCTCATCAGCTACCAAGACTGGTTCGAAATTGGGTACCAAATCATCACCAACTCCTAAATCTACCAATCACCTTTCTCCGGCTCCAAAATCTGGGAAACCCAATTCCAAATTAACAAATAAGCCAGAACCAGAGATAAATGAGAACTTGGAATATGACAGTATGGATGAAACCTACTGCAAAACCACGCTCAAGCCTGTGGCAAAATCATTAATGCGTTTACACCGGGGCAACAAAGGCATGGAAAAACATGAATGGGCAAACACCCTTCGGACTGAATTGGTAACAATTGGTGACTATATTGATGGCAAAACAGACAAAAAGAGCCACAAGCACTTATGGCTGTATGCCAGTCTTTACTGGCCAGCGCGTGTTCCCAGTCGCAAAATCAATGACATGTATGATAGGTTGAAAGAAAAGGATCGTAAGAAATAAGCATATTAAGAGGCGTCTTAAGGAAAACATGTTTGAAGTTGTGTTGTGTCATTAGTCATTTGGCTTGCTTTTTTATATAGATGAAGTAGGCACTCGTGTATAGTAAAGGGTAATACATTGTATCTTGCTACCAAAGAAAATAACTATTGACTCAACTGAGAGCCAGAGGTATTGATAAACGGATAGGCTGATGACATTATTCGTAGAATATCAACAATTGTACAAAATGCCACGGAAGGGACGATATAGTTCATCAATGTATTACTTGCAATATCAGCAGATGGAAGAGACATATAGTCAGATAAGTTGTATACGACAAAAATGATGAATTCAATACAAATATAACTCATATTTTAAATATTCTGTTAATTTTAATTAGCAAAACGTTACTTGCATTTAATTATTGGCTAAACTGTGTTACCGATAATAAAGATAACACAATAGCATCAAATAGTACGAATAGAATTCATTTGAGAAAGAGAAAACTTATAACAAACCTATTCGATCTTTTAGAGATTATTTATGTTTAATTCAATTGCTTCGATAGCGGCCATATCAAGAGTAGCATATACTACACACTTGTACTAAAATATAATAATTACATTTCAACTATACCGTTTAAATACTCTGGTTAATTGTATTCTAACGGCCCAAGCAATTCTCTTCAACTTTTGATACCACCATTAGTAAAACTTCAACTTATTGAACATTTTCTTGGCCCTTGTTCTCTTCCTCCTTTACTTATACATTTCTCTGTATATTTTCCTACCCACTATTTATTTCCCGACCTTCTGCTCATCTCTCGTTATATTCTTTTTTGAGCCCATGGCACATAACCATATGCTAATGATTTCGTTCTGTAATTAATATACTCTATAAAGGCATCAGATAGCCAATACAAAAGCTGTTTAATTCTGATAAATTCGTTCCAAGTTATTGAATAATGAAGGATGTGTACCTTTTTCAGCCCAAATCTACCTATTTACTTAAAGTCATAAACAATTGCAATCCCATCTCATTGAAAGAGAGGGTCACGAGATTCTACTACCCCCACTAAGTTTTACCCATTTACATCAAAATTTGGCAAGACAGTCTTCTTTCAATTATCGCCTTCGGTCACTCTATTACTTTCTCTCTTCTATTAAAACCAGCAGTCTTCTTATCTTCGATCTCGTCACTATTAACCTTATTATCAAATCTTTTTTTGCAACCATCACCAAATTTCACGTAATTTTCTCGCTTAAAATCGTATTGTATAGCTTACATTCTACTCTATATTTATATGTACTTTATATTTCTCTTGAATTACATCTCAAAGCTGAAATCATATCGTACTCATTACACATCGATTTTACTTATTGTCTAGTTCCGGGTAACACCCAAAGAAAAATTTTCCTCATCACAACATCTTTTTTTTGGTTCAAAAAGAAGCGAACCATTAAGCGCCATCTGCTCTTTACACATCGTCCAACCCAAGCACCGTCTAAATAGTGTACTCTTTACCGATTGCACTTCCTAGACCCTATAATCTAGAAAATCCCTAAAAAAAACTAGAAAAACAACAAAAAACCCAAAAAAAGAGCAATGTCGGCCCCTGAATCTACTACTGCCCCAGTTGCCGCTGCTAAGGAGGCCACTACTACCCCAATCGAGGAGTCATTGGAGAAGTTGAACATTAAGGAGTCTGGTGATGAAGCTGGCGAAGCCAGCGGTGAAGCTGCTGCTGTTTCTGGCGATGCTTCTGCTGCCGCTCCCGCTGCTGCTACTGAGGAGGCTACCCCCTCCTTGTCGGAATCTTCAGCCTCGCTCTATGTTGGTGAGTTGAACCCTACCGTCAATGAGGCTACTCTTTTTGAAATTTTCAGCCCTATTGGTCAGGTTGCGTCGATTAGAGTCTGTAGAGATGCCGTCTCAAAGAAGTCGCTTGGTTACGCATACGTCAACTACCACAAACTGGACGATGGTGAGCGTGCTATTGACGAGTTGAACTACTCTCTTATTGAGGGTAGACCTTGTCGTATAATGTGGTCGCAGCGCGACCCATACTTGCGTCGTAACGGTGAGGGCAACATTTACATCAAGAACTTGCACCCCGAGATTGATAACAAGGCTTTGCACGACACATTCTCTGCCTTTGGTCGTATTTTGTCTTGCAAGGTTGCCACCGACGACATGGGACAATCCAAGTGCTTTGGTTTTGTTCACTACGAGACTGCTGAGGCTGCTGAGGCTGCCATTGAAAACGTCAATGGTATGTTGTTGAACGACCGTGAGGTTTATGTTGGTAAGCATGTTTCCAAGCAGGACCGTGAGTCCAAGTTTGAAGAGATGAAGCAAAACTTCACCAATGTTTACGTCAAGAACATCGATCTTGGCTTCACCGACGAACAATTCAAGGAGTTGTTTGAGCCATTTGGAAAGATCACTTCTATTTACTTGGAGAAGGACCAAGAGGGTAAGTCCAAGGGATTCGGATTTGTCAACTTTGAGACTCACGAGGCTGCTCTCAAGCTGGTGGAGGAGCTCAATGATAAGGAAATCAACGGCCAAAAGATTTACGTTGGCCGTGCTCAAAAGAAGCGTGAACGTTTGGAGGAATTGAAGCGTCGTTACGAACACGTTCGCTTAGAAAAGATTGCCAAATACCAAGGTGTCAACTTGTTTGTCAAGAACTTGGATGATTCCATTGACTCTGAGAAGTTGGAGCAGGAGTTCAAGCCTTTTGGACAAATCACCTCTGCCAGAGTGATGGTCGATGACCAAGGAAAGTCCAAGGGTTTTGGTTTCGTTTGCTTCTCTGCCCCTGAGGAAGCCACCAAGGCCATTACCGAGATGAACCAGCGTATGGTTTTGGGCAAGCCTCTTTACGTTGCCTTGGCTCAGCGCAAGGACGTGCGCCGCTCTCAATTGGAGCAGCAGATCCAAGCCCGCAACCAGATGCGCATGCAGAATGCTGCTGCTCTGGGTGCCTTGCCAGGCCAGGGTCAATTTATCCCACCCCACTTGTTTTACCAGCAACAAGGATTCTACCCTCCCGGACCCCAGGGTGCTGCTGGTAGAGCCGGTGCTCCCAACGGAGCCGGTGCTCCCGGTGCCAACGGCCAGCCCTTCCCAGGTGCCAACGGACCTAACCCTATGATGATGCGTCGTGGACAGCCATTTGGCGCACCCGAGTGGGCTCGTCCAGGACCCAACGGCCAGCCCATTCCTGTTTACGGTATGCCACCTGCCGGATACCCTGCCGAGTTTTCGCAGGGTATGCGCCAGCAACGTGGTAACTACTACCCTAACCAGCCTCAACAGCAGCCTCAACAGCAACGCAAGGGACGTGTTGCTAAGGATTTGAGTGCTATTATTGCCCAAGTGCCAGCTGACCAGCAGAAGCGTATTTTAGGAGAGGAGTTGTACCCCAAGATTGTAGCAACCGGCAAGGCTGTCGAGCCGGAAGCTGCTGGTAAGATTACTGGAATGATGTTGGATTTAGATAACCAAGAGATTCTTGCGTTGTTGGACAATGACGAATTATTCAACACTCACTTTGAAGATGCCTTGACTGCTTTTGAGGAGTACAAGAAATCGGCTGAAGCCGAGCAGGAAGCCTAAGATGGTTTGGTTGAAGGAATAGCTAATTTTTTTATTTAGAGTGCTTCTAGGTTATTGGGTCTATTGGAATTTTATTAAGTTGTAGACGGAAAGAAGTGAGAAGGAAGCGAGAAAGAAGCAGGAAAGAACGTGGTAATGACGATGGGGATAATTGGGTGGTGGTGAGAATGAGAATGGTGAGAATGGTAATATCGCCATAAACCCTTCACTTTTCACCCGATTTCAGCCCAAATTTCATCGTTACAATCGCATTTCAATCGTCCTTTTTAACTTCTTGCTCACTTTCGTTTCCTTATCATTTTTACTGTGTTTTCTCGATTTCTCCCAATTTCATCATTTTCATCAACTGATTGCTCGTGGTGTGATATGAAAATTGAAGAAAATCGCAAAATCCTCAGGATCCTCAAAATCCCTTTAAATTCCATAACCAAATGGTTTGAAGGTCCCATTAAATTAAGCAATTGATACTAATAAATGAAGTTAGACGAATTATATGCTTATCCGAGCAATGGTGCCATTGTATCACCCAGCGATTTCAGCAAGAATGCGAAGCTTAAACCTACAGGACGGATTATCAACGTGATGACGACGTTGCCTACTCAGATCGTCAAGAGGAATGACGCCAATGGACAAGAGATTTGGGGTGTTGAGGCAGTTCAGGGGCAGCTGGCGCTTTTCTCGCTGCACTTCTTTCTCTCGCAACAATCAGAGTGGGAAACCCATTTGGTGGGATGGACAGGGGAATTGGTTAACAAGTGCGATGGCGGGAAGAGTGGAACGGTTGTGAGTGAGAACATCAAGGATGATCCTCTTTACTTAGACGACGAAGATAAGCAGGACTTGAAACAGAAGATGAGGGAGGCGTTGGGGAGCGAATTGGTTCACCCAGTGTGGTTGTTGCGTCGTGACCAGCAACGGTGGCGTCGGTACGCAGAGAACGTGTTGTGGCCGGTATTTCACTACATTCAAGGCCAGCCGTCGAACGGAAAGGCAGAGAGTGATGCTTGGTACGATTATGTGCGGTTCAACGAGGCCTATTTCAATCGGATTAAGCAAATATATCGTCCTGGTGATGTAATTTGGATCCACGACTACTACTTGCTCTTGCTCCCGCAATTGTTGAGGATGCAGTTCCCCGATGTGTACGTAGGTTTCTACTTGCACGCGCCATTTCCGCTGAGTGAGTACTTTCGGTGTTTGTCGAAACGGCTGCAGTTGCTTGATGGGATGTTGGGCTCCGATATAATCTGTTTCCAGCTGGATCTGTTTCAACGCCATTTTATTTCGTGTTGCGCTCGTGTGTTGGGCTGCGATGTCACCAAGAATTCGGTATCTGCCTATGGTTCGGTGACCAAGGTTGCCACCTTGCCTATTGGCATTGATGCCAAGAGGATCGAGCAGGATGCGTTTGGCGACCCAGAAATAGATGCCAAGGTTCGCGCCCTCCGTGAAATATACCAGGACAAAAAGATCATTGTTGGTCGTGATAGGTTGGACCCCGTACGTGGTGTAGTGCAGAAATTGCAAGCATTTGAGATGTTATTGCACATGTTCCCGCAGTATCGCAACAAGGTGGTATTGATCCAGGTTCTGACTCCAGGGCTCAGCCAGCTGGGCAAGGTTGCAAAAAAGGCCAGTGAATTGGTTAATCGCATTAATGCTCAGTACGGCAACTTGAACTACACGCCAATTTTGCATTACCAGATGCGTATTGACAAGCAGGAGTACTTGGCTCTCTTGCGCGTTGCCGATTTGGCTCTTGTGACTTCTATTCGTGATGGAATGAATACGCTGTCCTTGGAGTTTGTCGTGGCCCAAAAGAACAACTGCTCTCCTTTAATTCTCTCAGAGTTTTCGGGTACCGCCGCAGTATTGCGGGATGCCATCTTGGTCAACCCATGGGACTCGGTGGGTATTGCCAAAACCATAAATGATTGTTTCCTCATGCTGGATGCAAAAAAACAATCATTGGAGCAGCGTTTATATAATAGGGTGTCGTCCAACACGATCCAGGCTTGGTCCTCGGAATTTTTAGGACTTTTACTTGAACAAGTTAGCAACAAGAATGTCTCACATCACACTCCCGCATTGAATCGCCCATTATTATTGAAAAACTATATGCAATCCGAGCGTCGTCTCTTTTTGTTTGACTATGATGGTACCCTTACTCCAATTGTTCGTGATCCTGCTGCTGCTATTCCTCTGCTGCGTTTAAACACAATTCTTGACACGCTCTCCTCAGACCCCAGAAATCAAATATGGATTATTTCAGGTCGTGATCAGGAATTTTTGGGCAAGTGGTTTGCGGCAAAACATGTTGGCTTGTCAGCAGAGCATGGGTGCTTTATGCGTGATGTTGGTGCTAAAGAATGGGTAAATTTAGCTGCTGCATTTGATATGTCCTGGCAGCAAAAGGTGGAGCAAGTCTTCTCGCACTACACCGAACGTACCCCTGGTAGTAACATTGAACGCAAGCAAGTGGCCTTAACTTGGCACTACAGATGCTCAGATCCAGAATTGGGTCAGTACCAGGCTGAGCAGTGTATTAAGGAATTACGTGAAGGAATAGCCCAGGAGTATGATGTTGAGGTTATGACTGGAAAGGCCAATATTGAAGTGCGCCCCAAGTTTCTCAACAAAGGTGAAATTGTGCGTCGCTTAGTGCTTAACCCACACGGCTCTAAGCAAGATCCATTGCAAACATCTAAACTGCGCGACAGTGCACCTACGCCTCCGGAGCAGTTGCCTGATTTTGTCTTGTGTCTCGGTGATGATGTTACGGATGAAGATATGTTTAAATCGCTTAAAGAGATTGAGGCATCGTGGGCTGAAAGCAATGCGCCCAAGAATTCATTTGGAAGCTATGGTGTATACCCAGTAACTGTTGGACCTGCTCTGAAGTGTACGATTGCCACGGCACATTTGAACGAGCCATCGCAAGTACTCGAAACCTTGGGTTTATTGGCTGGTCAAGTCTCATTGTTTGAGAGTGCTGGATCGGTTGAATTAGATGACAGGGGTCATCTTACCAATAGCGAATCTTCTGAAAGATCAAAATCGGCTATACGTGCTGCTACATTGAAGCGTGAACCAAGTTTTAAGTAGATATTCAAACCAACCCCCCTTTTACCCAGACTTTTAGGTAACACTACAATTTTTAAAGACAATAAATGAAATGATATAATTACAAATTATGATATAAATGCTTATTATCTTGAACTGCTATGATAGACAGAGTATCACACTCTTTACTTTGGCAAATACATTCAATAGTATTTTTTTGTTTTCGTAATTTTTAACGAGTTGATAAGTGCTTTTATAACTAGAGTAATAATTATACTTTGAACCTCAATTAATCCTCTCTCTTAATATACAGTCTGCGATATTTTGTTTATGACTGAGCTAGATAAACTAGAATTGTCTTTAAACTTTTTATTTACTTTAATTATATTCAATAATTTACTTCATTACTATTCAGCTTCTTGGCTTTTCATATTTTTTGTAGGTCCTAACCTTTAATATTCTCTATCTGGCTTCTGTTTTTTCCATTATTTACCTGGGCTCTTTATTCATTTATTTCGACTCTTTTAATCATGATGGACTGTATCTGCTTCTCAACTAAATTCACACCCTTCAAGCCTTGAACACATTATCTTCATCCTTAGTTCTTGTTTATTCGAGCCCGGAATCTTCATTTCTTTAGAGTTATGTGTGATTTTCTTTCGAATCACCGCTCCCCAATTATTTGCCTGTTGGCAATGCTAGCTCTTCAATCTTTGATATGTAATTGAATTTGTTTTTTACATTTCGTATTTTTGATCTAAATTAGTCCTACTAACATGTATAATAGTTCATACACTCGAAAACCATAATTGTTGATTTTTTTGAATCATATTTTACTTAAATCAAATGTCACCATTGCAGGCAACACTCTGGTTAATACTATCCCATGATCCAAAAGAAAAATCATTAATACCATTTAATACAAGTTAAGTATTTATTTAGTTCAAGTGAACTTATAATTCGTATAACTTAGATATGTGATAGTTCTAGCTAGTTTTAAGTGTAATGAGTTTAGGCTGTGCTGATATAGAGTGTACAAAAAAAGCTAATTGAAAGAGTGAACTGGGGATACAAATTTATTGCGAAAGAGCAGTTGGGCAACTATTTCTCTCTTAGTTTTAGCTCTTAGACACAAATTCCTCTCTTCTTCGATTATAATATTTGTTTTCTTTTATTTGATTTACTACCTTGTCTCAATATCGTTTTCCTTCAGATGTTCATGATATTTAATACAAAGTATATCATAATTCAACTACTTATAGATTTAACGACTAACATCAAGCTGCCCCTTTTCATGCTATTGCAATTCATCTGCTGACCCAATTCAATAATAATAGTTTTATTTACTGTATATTACCATTATCTACAATAGGAACTGAACCACCCATCCCGGTTTAAGTGATATATCGAAAATATTGAAATATGTTAATATAGCTCTAGTGAATAATAGTTTTTCAACAGTCGGCTAGAAGTCTATGTGACCTGATCAAACTATACGAATCAGTGGTTTCATTGGGATTACATAAAAGTAATCAATACACGGCCTATTCTGTACAATAGTAATAGTAGTTATCAGGTATGTGATTGCTTATGTAATTTTTTGACCTTTTACCTATCTATCTATATACATGATAATTATTTTTAGTAACCTTCAAGAGTGCATTCAGGTAGATTTATCATTTCTATTTGATATCCCATTGCCCTCAAAAGAGCTTAAATATACAGTTTGTAAGGCATTTTATACATTTAAAGCTTCTCACAAAATTTAGGATTCATATAGCTCGTAACAAAGCTTGTTGGTGTATCATATAAAAACTCATCCCTCAATGAGTTCAATTCTTCTTTCTCAGAAGTAAAGCAAGCCTTTACTTAATCATTTTTGTTACTCGCATTTACAAATGATAATGCAAAATCCCCATACACCAGATATGGACCATTGAATTATGAATAGTTAAGCCCTGGTGACTTAGAAAGAACTTAAAATTAAAAGCCCTAGCAAGTCTGTTTAGTTGCTCGACAAACGTAGGCTAATTTAAACGAAGTGTATAAGTGATAAAATAACTCATCACAGCAACCCTACAATTAGTAAATTAATTCGGTTGAAGCTGAAGAAATGAATCTGACTATCTATTCATATGAAGGTAATGAAATTTATTATACGACAAAATTGCAATATACGAGGTATTAAAACATATAACTGAATACAGGTATATAAGATTCATCTAGTATTTTATATCAATCTTAGTATCATTAGTGATGGCCATACATAATTTTCCTAACTCTTAGCCTCTCAAAAAATTAAGCAGCTCAATACACTACCTATAATTCTTCACTACTGTTCGTTATAACTCATTACTGCCCATCGCTATTCACTACTCTTTGTATTCTCTATCTTTATGCTGTTCCTCTTCCTTTTCCTTTAGCCGAGGATAAAACGGATGTTGGGTGCAAAAAAATTAAACATCCATACCGCAATAATCAAGAGTCACATCTCAACAAATTTGAGCACTATAACCAGGTATTCATATTAAACATCAGTAGCACAACTATGGGGATCCTTCAATGGGGCTTTAGAGCCAATGTTAAGTTACACATGGCAGATGATGAGAAGCTGGCCAAAATAGGATTGAAAAATGGCGGTTCTAAGCTGTTCCTGTCTTTCATATCAGAAGATATGAAGTCGGTGGTTGATCCTAGTAGTAAGTTGATTCTTGCTCCCAGTTTGTTCAATGGAACGTTACAGACATTGTATTATACGTCTTGGGGTCTGCTGATTAAGTTTCACGTGTGGTATGGTCGTGAGTTGTTTGAATACCATGACGGAGGTATTTGTCTGATGGACTGGGTATTAAGTCAGGACCAGTATGAGGTTGGTGCTGGCAAAGTTTCGGCACCGGAGGGAGCTCTCGACAAATTACATCCTCAAACAAGATACCTCAGCGAAGAGGAACTTGCTGAGCGCCGGGAGCCAAATCATGATTCCGAAGGACCCATTGTGATCGTATTGCATGGTTTGGCTGGTGGAAGCCACGAGCCTATGATCAAGTGTTTGGTGGAAAAGGTCGGCAAATCTTTGGGACTGGAGGGTGTGGATACCGTAGTGGTTAACCTGCGTGGCTGCTGCCGTACAAAGGTTACTACTGGTGAGTTGTTCAGTGCTCTTTCGACTGAAGATATTCATGAGGTGGTTTTAGACTTGAAAAGACGTTACCCCAAACGTCCTCTTTATGCAGCAGGGTTCCTGTTTGGTGCTGCTATGTTGATCAACTATTTGGGTGTCGAGCGTGAACCGTTGTTGGAGGCTGCTACTGTGGTGGGATGTCCTTGGGATTTGGTTGATAGTGCCTACCATATTGACTCTTCCTACCTGGGCTATTACCTCTTGAATCCATCGTTGACGCTGTTTCTCAATAAGCTTGTGAAGAACAATTGGGCTGAGTTAAATCACCATAATCCAAAAATTTTCAACAAAGAAGCCGCTAAAGAAGCTGCAAAGGCTACCAAGACATGGCAATTTGACCTGGTATATACCTGTCATACAGTAGGATTTAGTAATCCTTTTGATTACTATCGCGAAGCACTGCCGGTTAATCGTATTGGAAAACTTAAAACCCCTACCCTTGCGCTCAATTCAACTGACGATCCTGCTGTTGGTGTACGCTTACCCTTTATGCAAGCGCAAAATTCACCTTACTTTGCTCTTGTTGAGACTGATTTGGGAGGGCATTTGGGTTATGTTCAGCGTGATGGTAACTTTTGGTGTGCCGAGCTTGCTCTGCAATTCTTAGCCAAGTTCCACAAGGTATACAGGGCCCAGTAGATGGGCCACAAATGGCCTTATTGTTTATAAACAAACATTAATGGTGTAGGATAGATTTATAGTTTTGTCAAGCTTTAATTTGATATACTGAACTCATTGCATTATATATAAACAACAGAAAAGCGACGGAGGAATGATTTATAAGAAATAACAAAGAAATGAGATATAAGTAAATAAGATTTAGCAAATAAATAATACATAAAATGGTGTATATTTATACACTAATCAATTATATATGAATTTTAGGCAACGGACATTTATACGCTAAACATCTTTATTGGAACTTATTAACAATTTATAATATTATTACATCCTAATATCTACGATATGTAAACTATGTAACTATCTAAACATATCCACTTCGAAATTCATCGTAAATTGACTTTATCATCTGTTTTATATGTTTACTCAATTCCAACATTGAGACATAAAGTCTTTGGCAAATTGAGAATGTAGAGATATAATCGATTATTATAAAAGAGAATATTGAAATAAATAACTAGACTTGAACCAACAATTCTACTCCAAATCCATCAAGTTTTACTATTTTGTGGCTTTAATGTCTCAAGTATCAAAGTATGGAGTCAAAAAATTTAAATTAAATAAACCATATACCCAATTTTTTATTTCAATATCAGAAAACAGCTATTATTTTTGGTAACGAATGATTGCTAATTTATTGTACTTTGTTCATACGCTTTAGTATGCTATATTATTGCAAAAGACCAATCTCGAATATTGTATTGCCTAATTTATTCATCAAAATGCTAAAATATAATTTATTGGTCCTGCAATTGAATTATACTTATTATCGGCTCATATTTAGTTTCCGAGAGTAATGTTTGGATTAATAGCATATCAATTTTGTTTGCACAAATAATACTAAAATATCTGTTATTACCGTCCTAATATTCTATTAAATAATCGCCAAGTTCTAGTTTTAATCAAGTTCAAAATCATAAACCAATAAATGATTATAATGGAAAAGATCCTTCAAGATCAGGTGTCATAAATTTTTCAATGTCACAGATATTTCGGCATGATGTATTTGTAAATATTTGTTTTGTTGATATACATCTATATTAATTTCCCGATCCCAACTTATTTTACTAAAAATTATTTCATCAAATTGCTCTCACCCCCTCGACTCTTCATCATTCGTTGCTCAAATCTGTTATATATTATAGTTTAGTAATATGTTTCCTGTTTCAATAGACTATATTTTCCCCGAGAAACTATTTGTAACCAGGTTTACAATAAAATATTTAAGTACACAAGGAAGTATAATGCGCTTCACTAATACTGAGCAAATTTTATTAGTCGCAACTCTTGATAGTTGAACTCATTAATTTGTTAAATAAGAGAGAAAATTAAAGAGTTTTGGGATATATATGTTGTTTGGTTTTAAAATTGATTCACGGCCATTTATCAGTCTTTTCAGGTACTGCCATACAATAGCCATAGCAATCGTTAGGTTTTATTCTATGTCCTTGATACTATTGAGTCGGCAATTATTTACACTTATAAACACAGCAAACAGTTGAACTTATAGCAAAATATCTTCCGGCATTATCTCCAAAGAAGAATGCGTGCCATGATATTGCTTATATTGCTTATGTTATTAACAAAGTCATTAATTAATATAACCAAACGGTTGTAGTTAGCATTTTGGTTATATTAATTTTTTTCATAAAAAAGTTTCTGTTGTTATAAATCCTGTATTGATTTGAGGAAGTTCGAGAGGTACTCATAGTAGTACTTGATGAATTCCAGCCGAAGGACGTACACAAGTACTATTTTGCACCCAAAAAAGCAAAAAAAAGAAATGAAAATACCTATCTTTAAAGAAAGCCAGCAAATTGACGAGTTAAGGAAAAGTATGGAGTATGCTAAGACTTAGCTGAGTACTTTAAAACACTTATTTTTCTATCTATTTATTTATTGAGATTGTTCATTGTTATCAAAAGTGGCATTTCTATTGTATATATAAAAAATGGTTTTGCGCAAACTTTGCGAGTTAGTGGAGAAGATAAAAAAAGCGTTATGTTCATGATTTTAATATAAGAATAGTTTTTGATGGAGTGATTGTCTAGTTTGATTCTACCAATTCCAAAATAATCTCTGAAAACAAGATTGAGGCTTGTAAAAATACCACCTGTAAGTTCATTTCCGTATCAAAAAAATGAACCCACATATTTATTATAACTGCAATCTTCTATCAATAGAAATTTAAGGTTCTAGGAAATATTCTTCAGTTGGTATAATGAACCTTTCTTTGAGATAGAATGTTTCTTTTTTCAATCTAGTTACTCTGTGTTCAAAATGTTTATAGAGCACTATAAAACTATATCTATGGAATCAGAAGGTCGCAATAATTAAGACAGCAACTAATATTGAGGTATGTCCTCTTGGTATTATAGGCTAAGTGCAGGTTTGAGAATTTTATCTATTTTGTATACAGTTTTTGACTCTCTTTAATCTGTGTTAATGAAATTCGCCTGCAATCTTAGTGGATATGATCAGTTTTCTGAGTATAGCTTATATTTGCTGTATTTCAAATTACTTCAAAAATTCTTGATGCCACTCCAAAGGAGCTTTTATCAAGCTTATAACATACCCATATTCCTATGCTCATATTGTTTTCATATGTATTTCTTTAATGCCCCATTTTCTAGGCCTGAAAATATAAGCCATTATTCTAAAGCAGTCGTTTGGTTTAGAGACAATTAACTCTGCCACCAGAGAGTATCATTTTCAAGCAATGTGGTTTTCCATAGAGTAATGCCAAGTGAAATTTCATGTAAAACAAATAGAATAGTGGGTAGTTGAACTTCTAAATCATCTTGCTGTACAACTGCTCTTTAATTAATTCTCATCATATTGAAAAAAAAGAAAAAGCTTTCTTTTAGGGGGAACAAGCTACACAACTCCCTAGTATACAAGAAAAACTCATTAATAGTATACCTCATAGCCCAGCTCTGTCTATTATTGTCTCATGTGCTAAGAATTGCTTATATGGTATGGCACTCTCAAAATTTTGCAGCCATTATAACATCCATTCTGCAACAGAATATCAAAATTTGCAGCCAAAACTTTAACCATGAATGCAGCAGTGATAGAACTGCAAATGTAAAAGGAAATAAACGTTTAGTGTGGGTGAGAATTAGGTATCTTGAGTTTGTTTAGGCAAATTGAACGTGATTGCAGGGCTATTTAGTTTAGCTTAGTAAGAAAATTGGCTGTAAAATTGGCTGTAAAATTGGCTCTAATGGTAAAGTCACCAATTTACTTTGATGTCAATTGACAATCATTAAGTCAATTAGCAATATTTCTTGTATAAAAGAGCAGTATTAATGAGTACTCTTTAATACCAATCTTCATATTAATATTATAGTCATCTCAACCCATTTTGGTGTTCATTGCTATTATTCAAGCTAACTGTTCCATATATTTACAGCTATTCACCCCCGGCTATCCACAATAAATAGCCATTAAAATAGCCATTAAAATAGCCATTAAAAATAGCCTTGTACTTCAATATTTCTTCCACTTGAATATAAATATCCCTTTAAATTCTAGACTTCTTTAGATTTAAAGCAATCCTAATCAAGAGGCCCCAAAGTTTTATGCGTATCAAACTTGATTGCTATAACAACTGACTATGTTGCTTTTAATATATTTACGATTGATCTTCACAGTTTTTATTCACGATTAATCCTCACCACTTCCAATGCCATTGAATTACAGCTAAATATAATTTTCTTCACGCTAAACCCTATAATTATTCTTGCAGCCTATCCACACTTATCTAACACTCTATTATGTCAATTAACATGGTAAGCTCCAAATTTGCTCTAAATTCTCCATTCAAAAACCTCAATAAACCTCGCTTTTATTTCACTCTCCAATCACTATAAAGTATTTCGATACCCTATATTTTTCCCGGCAAAAGGTCAATTATGTCGCAAGTTACTTCTTCAGCTCACTCATCTACTATCTAAAACCAGCCATATTTAGCTGAAATGCTCAGTTGTTATGCTTTTTCAATTTTGAAAACTGGAAAAGAAACAGCTTCTCCAAAAAAGTACTTTTAGCCATCGTTCAGCCCTAATAAATTTTATTTAGGCTCTTTTTCGTTTAATTTTGGTTGTTTCCTTTTGCAAGACAATAGTTTTGGAATCAATGATCTTGGGATTAACGAAAAAAAAAACCGAATTGCTATTTGATTTATCACAGGATAGAGCACCAGAATGTTTAAACACAAGAGTCTTGCACTCTTTGATATCAAAGTCAAACTGCCATACAAGGATATAGTTCTTCTTCGCGGAAATGAATATGAGCTTGAATCAGTGCCATTTGAAGGACTGGTAAAACTTCTGGTACCAGAAGATATTCACGTTAAACGGGTTAGATTGACGTTGGACGGTGAGTTTGGAGCCGCTTTTCTGGTTAAAGGAGGATCTCATGTGGTAGAGAGACAATGTGTACTTAGGGTTGAGTGGAGCAACTTGTTGACTGATCCAGATGGCATGGTGATTTTTGGCGGCTATGGGGATTCGGTCGAGAAATTTCATAAATTGGATAAACGAGGATCTGTGTCGGGTATTACATCAGAAGGTCACCTGCCAATAAGCTCGAGTTTCCAGTCGCCAAAGGGATCTTCAACAGCACTTTCTCACTCTTTTGAAAGACCTCACTTTGGTCGAACTTCGTCTCAGCCGTCTCTTGCGAAACTACAGGGAACTCCCACAATTCTACTTCCCAAGAGCGGTGTGGATGGTACGCCGTTTGCTAATGCAAAGGAACTGTCACAGAACTCGTTCATTTTGCCAAAGGGTAACTACAGCCTTCCGTTTACAGCCTACTTGCCCACAAACATTTCAGAAACAGTAGAAGGGTTGCCCCCGGCACACCTTCTTTACAGCTTACACTGCACAATTGAGCGCGGGCGCTTTGAAAAGGCATACACTGCTCACAAGGTTATTCGTATTGTACGTACGTTGCACCCGCGAAATTTCGCTCTCACTGATACTATTGACATCAACAATACATGGCCTCAAAAAGTACAGTATTGCGTTCAGTTACCGCGAAAGGGGATAGCAGTGGGATCGGTGATCCCAATACACATTATAATTGTACCACTAATCAAAGGCCTTTCGTTCAAGTCATTAAGTGGAGCCATTGTTGAACATTTTCATGTTGTTACCCCCAACGAGGGAAGGCTGCCTGAGTGGGAGCGTATTGTGGGAAAGCAGCCCATGGAGGTGCTGCCCAGCAGTAAACTTGAACTTGACCAGTGGGTAATTGACACCTCATTTACAGTTCCACTGCACTTGAAGGACATCACTCAGACATGCACCCTAAAGAATGGCATTATCGATGTAAAGCATCGCTTGCGCATTTCTATTCAAATCAAGAATCATGATGGACATGCCAGCGAGCTTCGGGCAAATCTACCTATAATCGTCTATATCAGTGCAAACACGGGTCGTGTGATGGGGTGCCATTACGAAGTTGATCCCCAGGCTGGGTTTTCGCTTGAACGCTTCCGCGAAGACAACTTATTTAAACGGCGTGACGAGGAATCCGAAGAAAACAGCCACAATGGCACACGCATCACAGTTTCCTCGCCTGTTGGATCTACTCCTACCTCGCCTACATTATCCCCGAGTGTGGAGGACCCATTGGAACAAGATACCGACTTTGACGCACCACCATTATATCAGAAGCACGTTTTTGACAAGGTTTTTGATTTAAACCTTTTGCAAACACCATTAGAACAGTTTCGGAGTCAAAGCTTGTCGAACACTCCCAATATACTGCCTATTCCTTCACCATTGACCTCGAAAACTGGGTCTCCAGTGGGCTCTATGCTAAATATTGCTAGTCACTTTGAAATACCACGCAGCATAGATTCCAGTTTGGATGTACCTGAGACCGAAACCCCTCCACTCAAATCACCTCCTCTCGAGGAGTTATGCAGAGTACCATCTTATGGTCATGCGGTTGAAGAGGACGACGATCTGGAAGATATTATTGAGCCTTCGCCAACTTACGAGAATGACACTTTAACCGTTCCTAGTCCTGTTGCTCGACCACCGCTTCGCAAAGTGCACACTTGGAGCAACCACAGGTTTTCAAAAACAACACACACGGTGCCAGCAGCAGCAACAACAACAACAACAACAACAACATCATCACTGAAAACATCGTCAACATCACACTCGAAAACGTCTTCAATATCGCATTTAAAATCATCGTCAATATCACATTCAAAAACATCAACATCCCACTCCAAAACGTTGTCAATATCTCACTTGAAAACATCATCGCATTCAAAACTATCCTCATTGCAACCAAGGAGATCATCAACACCTTCCACTCTGTCTGGGACTCATAAAAGTGTATTACCAAAAATTCTCCACAAGAAGAAACCCCAGGGCTAACAAAAGTTCCATACTTGATGATAGTAATTAAACATATTAATATCATAAAAAATCTACCATATTACGATTTATTTGAACAAAAGGCCTGATTTTTGCTTTAAAACGGATAGTAGCTTAATGCTTGTAAAATGCTACAGACTGAGGCTCTTATAAATGTTATAAGCCGAAAACTGTATATAATTGTGTAGAAAGTTATAGATTGAAAGCATTTGGCTGGAACTTTTGATGGTTTTCGCAACATTTTAAATTTTACAACCAAACAATGTATGGTAAGAGGGATGCCTTTGAACGCCACCAGCTTCAGGCTAAGGCCAGCATGGAGCGAATGAGGAAAGAGAATAGATTGAAAGTAACATCAGCTCCTAAAAATCAAACTGTGGGCTTGGATAAAGGCATAGCGGTTAAGCTGAAGGCATATGTTGGTCGGCCAGCTCCTCGAAGAGTAGAAGATGATAATAGCCGAAAGAGATCTAAAACAAGCTCTAATGGCCAAAATAGACCCGAAATGATTGATATTAATCAAACGAGAGCCAGTATATACTCCATAGAGCAAAATGGAGTCAATAGAGATACAGGCAAAGAACGCCATACAAATAGCAACACCCAAAAGAAAACCAGCATAGACTTGGACACTCAAAAGAAGTTCAGAATTGATTCAAACGTCCAAAAAAAAGTGAAAACTGATTCAAGTACTCAAAGTAGAGCTATAGTTGGCTCAAATGTCCCCAAGAGAGCTAATGACGATTTTAATACCCCCCAAAGAGCCAATATAAACTACAATGTAAAGAAATACACAGCTCTGGGACCACCAACCAACTCGACATTGAAAAGACAGGAATTTACTATGTTCGAGCGAAACGCGTTCAATAATAGATTTAGCCTTGTCAATCGTGAGTTGATTGCTCATACACTGCCTGATTCCAAAATACACGGGGAAGTATTTCGGTTTTTTGAGTGGTTCAGAAGCACTCGTTACAGTTACAAGATCGCGGAGAGTAATATCAATAAGGAAGGGGCAAATAGTAACATTATTCTGCCACTAGGCGATGAAGAAAGCTTTGCAGATAGTTTGGTTAGCAACCAGGCAAAACAGCCTGTAAATTGTACCCATTCAGTGGTACTTAGCAGAAAGATTGGTCCATTTATGAATGCTGTAAAAGTACAAAACTTAGCTACAAGGGTGATATCACTAGTGTTATTACCACAGTTGGATGTTCTGTTTGAGCTTACTCCCAACGATCTACTTGTTTTGGCAGGCCCAACTACAAGCCAAAAGATGGGTGAAGATACAGTTTCTGTGTATTTGAAATGGCAGGTACTAAAGAAAGATATAGTGGATTCAAAACTGTAAACCGCGATAAAGAAAGATTTCTTGCTCCAAAACATTATTTGTGAATAGCCGTTCTTTGTGCTGGTTTATTTCAGGTTTGACCTGGGTGATTTTCGAACTTGCCAACGCCGTACCCTTATCATCATAGGACTCAGCAATTACCCGTTGAATCACTTTATTAACAAAGAAGGATGTTTCGAACCCAGACTTTTTTGTCTCGCCAATAATAGAGCGATTTCCATTATCATCAACTGAATAAAACCTCCACTTTTTGGTTTCAGTGTCTCCATTCCAGCTAACATATATGGTTGTACCACCCTGCTTCTTCTCGCTATATACTGCGACATCTTCCCGAGGTTTTCCAACCCAGTCAAACTTGAAAGCACGGTAGTTTTGTATAAGATCTCCCTGCTGACCTGAGTCAATGCGTGCATGGAAGATTGTATTCCCTTTAGGGTCAAACTCTGTCACTGCTCCAATAGAACCCCAGCCTACAAGAACGTTTCCGTTAGGTAATACTTGTGTGCTTCCTTGAGACTTTGAGCTTAGCCTTTCAGGCGATTTCCCTCTAAATAACAGGCGAACAAAATGCAGCTTGGTATCTACCTCGATTATTCTGCCGCTTGAGTATGCATTATAGTCTACAACATTACCTCCATTGTCTTCTGTTCCATGGGCAGAATTATCAAAAAATGAGATTATCTCGCGTGTTCCGTCTTCCAGTCTAGACAAAATTCTGGCATGGTGCTGGAACGAGAAGTTGAGCCCAGCTTCAAGTTGGAAATCAGAAGAGGTGATGTTTGGCAAGCCACCAAGTTTCCAAATGATTGAGCCATCAGTTCCATTAATTTTGTACAACGAAGCAGTATGGCGAGATGAGATAAGATAATTACCATCGCTATCCTTTTCTACGGAATTGATATGGAAATAGTCCCATGCATCACTTGAATTGAGTCCACGTCCTGCTTCACCCTCTTGAAATGGTAAAAGTGACTCGTTAGGAGATACATGGTCCAAGGAGGACCATTCAAATAGCACTTCCCCAGTCTCAATATCCAACTCTTGAAACTGAGCATCAATTATCCACTGCTGTTCTGGGGTTCCACCATATGGACCCAAGTCAAAAGGTACAGGATGGTATATTTCTACCAATGCATTTGTTTCGTTAACAACATGAAACTCGTGTTTATCAAGAAGACGATGGCTACCAGCGCGAACCTCCTTGATAGTTTCGTACTTTTGATCAAGGAATGTCACATGTCCATGCCCATGTCCATAATCCGGATTATGAGAGCCCTCAAATGAAAACAATACATCCTGCCCATGCAACCTGGCTGCTTGGAAGTTTACTGCCCAAATTGAAAAGTAGGTAAATCCTGACCAAACAAGCTCACCATCATCAGTAAATATATATGGTGCGGCTTGCCGTGGACCATGGGTAAGTCCAACGTGAAA
Organism: Wickerhamia fluorescens; assembly: GCA_001599155.1. Classification (NCBI taxonomy): domain Eukaryota; kingdom Fungi; phylum Ascomycota; class Pichiomycetes; order Serinales; family Debaryomycetaceae; genus Wickerhamia; species Wickerhamia fluorescens. Next base: position 1,817,207 of record BCGE01000002.1, on the reverse strand, counting down.
AAAACCGCTAAATGGTGTTATGAATAAGTACCCTGGTGCTGTTTTGCCTTGAGATGGGGTAGTGATATTTAGTATGGGAACAGAGAGATCTGGCCGAGACTTAAATTGCCAGTCTCCTAAAGCCTGCTGCACGATAAAAAGAAGTACCAAAAGCTGCATTGTTGATTGATGTTCGTATACTAAAATGCTGTTAATATTGACTATTTAAATAGTCTGATTTAGTGAAGCCAATATCAAAATGTTGCGAATTGCAATTAAACTGTGGAAGTTGCGCAATTATGGTAAATATAAATATTTGAAGCCACTGCAGCATAGTATTCGACACAAGGGCCCTTTATGATGCTATACACGTGTAATTGGAAAATATAAAGCTGTTAAATCTACTTTGGCGTATTATTTGTGGTGCTACGCAAAATGCTTAAAATCAATGCCAAAATGCAACAAAAGCAATTGAATTGCTGAGCAAGACGAACCGCATATTCATAATCATGAAGAACAACCTTTTGTACTGAATAGGGAAGTGTTGCAATTACATCAGTTGATTTTGCTACCGATTTCACAATTTTTGCAATCTGTCTATGTTTTAAATCCGTGTTAACCTCCAAGTCATATGCAAGATTATAATGCAAGTATCCTTGGACTATCGCCGAAACAGTGGCCACACCCCATACACTACCAATGCTTCTCAGAAGATACAACGTCAGGGTCAGAATCGCTTGGTTCTCACTTCCATGGGCAAAAACAAACGAGAAGAGAGACAGTGGATACGCCAATCCTTGACCAATATTAGCAGGCATTAGCAAAACACTTACAAGCCATGTGGGTGTATTAGCGTTTATTGCTAATGTAACCAAGTTGCCGAAGGCCATCAATACCGTTCCTGAATTTAATAGTGCTGGTAAGAGCAGTGCGTTATGATTCATAAGGATTCCTGTAGCCATGCTTCCTACTATTGTTGATAAGGAGGGTATTGCCAAACGAAGTCCTGCACGGGCGGGAGTATCGCCCAAGACAAGTTGGAACAAGAGTGGAAGTGCCACTAGGTAGGCATAGGAAACAAATCCCAAGAAGAATCCTTGAGCAAGAAGCAAATAGGCGAACCAGCTGCGAAACCGGTTAATAGGTATAATGAGCTGGCGAGTCGTCTCGCGGGTTTCAATGTATACAAAATAAGCGGAAAGAGCAATGCTGACAACACTGAGCAGCACTGTTTTCCAATCAAACCATGGCAAATAGTTACCACCAAGTGTCAATACAAGAAGCTGTACAACAAGTGCGAGAACTAAATAAAAGGAGCCAGCAATGTCCATTTTATTTAGAATGTTACTAGACAGCTGGAATCCGGGTTGGTCGCATACAAAATAGTATGCAACTAAGATACTAGCGATAGCAGGAGGCACTTGAACTGCAAAGCAGTAACGCCATCCCAAAGTATCAGCAATTGCGCCACCAAAGGCAGCACCGCAAACGGATCCAACCCCAAATGCCAAGTTCTGGCATGCTTGAAAAAGGCCGCGTTTCTGGGGTATAATTATATCGGAGTTGATTATCGTGGCTAAAGTCATAATACCTCCGCCCCCAATACCAGTTATAGCACGCAAAACATTTAGCTGAAACAAGCTTGTTGCTATTGAGCATCCTGCGCATCCAATAATGAAGATAAACAGCGCGAAGAGAGAGCACCAACGCCTTCCGAGCAAATCTGAAAAGGACCCATATAATGGTTGGAAAGCAGTATATGTGATTAGATACAGTGCAGTGACCCATGTAGCTAAATCAGTTGCTCCAAACTCGTTTCCAATAAGGGTATAAATTGACGCACTTACAGTACCATCAAACCCGGATAGAAATACATTAGAAAGAAGTGCAACCTCAATCCATAGAAAATGAGGAGTTGACAGGAATCCATTAGCTGGTATTTCATGTTCTACTACTAGTATCGGACCGTCTTTTGTTGAAGAAGATGTTGACTCAAGCGCTGAAAATGACAACAGCTCAGAATTTGAAGATAGCGAATTATGAAGCAAAGGTGTACTCTGGTTTGGAGTGGTCATAATTGAGATAATGATAATTGAGAATGTCAAGACTAAGTCACTGATATATTAAAGAGATGGATGGAAGGTCTTACTGTGGCTGAAGTGAACAATTACGCAATGACTTCCAAAAATTGCAACTAATAACTGGTGGCAAAAAAAAACTGTATGGAAGGCTTTATAGACTTCAGGTTCAAAGAGTCATCAAGAATAAGGAGCCACTTGAGGCTCAATAAATCTCGAGTGCTGGAAAACGAACTAATCGTAAAAACACAACCTTGATTGATAGGTTTATCATGTGACAATATTTAAGAATTATAATTAAGCGAGATGGTCAAAAAAGTATGATAAATGACATAGGATAAGGGTGGTATAATGAGATATATAAGGAGATATATAATGAATTCTAAATGATAAAGAAAATCAAGTGAAAGATATATGATGAATGATGGATGTCAAAATCATTTTTTTGGTTGTAGAGTTTCAGTCTTTGTGAAAGGCATCTCTCAGACATAAAAGATGGGATTTAACATTTATTTAAGAGAAGGGGGCAAGTAAAACATAAATAATATAAGAACCATGGCAAAAATTATTATTTATTTTTGTGAACCAGGACAACATTCCCAATAAAGATATTCTTCCAGTTAAACAATCAGCTTTTTTATAAATTCAGTAAAACGAACACTATACTGGTCGGGAGGGTTACAAGAAACAGTTTTCTTTGGGTGGATACAGGACAATGCCCCATACTCAGCTTTCTTTCTGATTGAATAGTTTGTGAAACAATCAATTATTCCAATGTAATATATCTGTGGAAGCTCTCGATTTCGTTTGTCTGTGGCACGAATAGAGCCATCATCCTCGTAAAGCAAGCAAACAGAGCTAGATTTGCTATTTAGCTCCTCTTTTTTGCACAAGCCAACAAGAAGTGAGTAGTCCATTACGTTTATTGAAACAAGAAAGTCGACATCCGATTCGAGCTGTTCAAGAAATAACTTCTGCTTTCTTGGACCTAATTTGAAACTTTCTCCCCTTTTAATCCAGTCGTTATCTTTATATGTCACTTGTGGCTCATGATGGTACGGCGACCTATAGCTGGTTGAGTTTCTGCCAAAGCTCGATCCTTTCAAATCATACTTTGTTAATGCATTTGACTGAACAGGAAATAAATAGTTCATAACAACAAAATAAGTGATGTTGTCTTCTTGCAGTATGCTGTAGAGCCCATAAATACGGCAAATTAGTGTACTAGGATTCAGCATCATATGGTGGTAGTACTGTCTTAAAAATGTGCGAAAGAGAGTAAATTCAGTGGCATAGATAGTCTTGATGATAAGCTGGTGTTTATTCGAAATGAAAAAGAATGAACCACTTTTTCCTGGAGAAGCCATAGCCAGGAATCCAGCGTTGGCACCAAAAGCAGCCAAATACTTTGTATCAGATAATCCAAAGGCTTCACGCAAGCGGCGGAATACCAGAGGAGAGTAGTCGCCAAACAAAAACGTCCGACCTTGTACGGGATCATTTCTTGTATGAGTTTCGGTATGGACAAAATCGTTATTCTGGGCATACAAGTAGTCAAAAAAGGGGAAAGTTTCGCAAATACTGCTAGACAAGAAATACAATAGCCTGGATTTTGGGCCGCTCTGATCGTGTTTTCCATTATATTGACAGTTTTCACTCTGGCTGCTTATGATGTTGCTGTTTTCACTCTGGTTGTCTTCACTACTCTGGTGCTCTATGGCACTTTGTTCCTCACCCAGAGCACTAGACTGATCCGAATTTTGCAGAGACAAAGAGACACAGACGCACTCCAATTCGGCCATCAAATCAATAATATCATCAGGAGTCTCTTTTAATAGATTAGTTACATCCTCAATGTTAATCGACTCCAGTGAAAAAGACCCAGCCGCCGTGTTTTCCAACTGTTGCATTAGCACAAAATCATAATCAGTCTCACTATAAAGAACCAGATCTTGAGTATCAACTGGTTTCATCGTATGAAAATACTTATCGATACAGGGTACTCTGAAATTACCTACTGATCTCCAGGTAGCTGGCGAGCCTTCGATAAAGTCATCTAGCTGACATTTTGCAGCAATTCGCTATATAAACAATGCCGCAGCCAGGCTGAATTACGACATGCACACGTGACAAAAACAAAGTCACGAGATAATGAGATCCGAGAGAAAACAAAGCTAATTCCGGGGAGCAAAATCCGAGAAAGATACCAATTCCGAGTAAGCTGTCCAAAGACACCAAATTTCCCTCCTAGAGCCCTTTAAATCAAACAGCTGTTTGAACAGAATACAATACAATGAAATACGGATCGTCATTATTCTGGGACAGCACTAGTCTGTTTTCTATGATTATTTGGAAAGAAAAAAAAATTCAAAAAAACTTCCCAAAACCCTAACTTGGTGAATACTTGCTGTTTTTTTTGCTTTAAAAAGAATCTGGGGCCTTTGAAGAGCCCTCTTTAACATCATCCGCTTGTAGTATTAATTGAATAGCTAGTTTACGGCGAACATGGCGTAATTTGTACTTTTTTGCACTGCTGGTGTGCTGAAATTTCGTTGAAAAAACTGAAGTAAAAATAGTCTTCAAAACCGAACCAAGTACAGTATGTCTTCCGTATTGAAGAAAATACCAACGCAAGAGCGTCTTAACCAGCTTAAGAAGCTCACCGCTACTGTTTTCGGACAGCAATGGAACCCAAATAGCGTTCGTAACGGATCCAAGGTGTTACGCGCTCCGTTGAAGGGTCCAGAGGTTGTTTCATACTATGGTGACAACGATGCCATGCCTACATTCAAAGACTTCAAGAAGTGGTTCCCTCAGTTGAACTTGGTTGACCCTAAGGAAGCCTACAGATTACACATGGTAAAGGACAGAAAGAAGAGAAATAAGGGTGCTCCCAAGAAGAAGAAAGAATAGTAGTCGAGCCGATTGGTAATGCCTGGGGAAGATGCATGAGTGCACTATTTATATATGTATATAGAAGTCAGACAAAGAGAGGTGCCAAATGAATGATTTTGCTTTGATCTTGTTAAAAACAGAGGGGATATGGTTGAGAATATATCACCTTTTCTTTCGTACAAATGTATCGGTGAGCTCACCGCTGATGTTTCCTTGAGAAACCTCTGTCATAGGCCGCTTTAGACCTCGTAGAGTGAAGGTGTTTGGCTCTGTACTTGCTAGTGACACCGACTCCACTTGATCGTGGAGATTGTGCAATACTGTCAAGGTTGTCGTTGCCAAGTTCGTTTCGGCCAGGGTGGTTACGTATCCAGCACGGATGCCCAAACGGCGTTTGAAGTACACAACAGTAAGCGAAGTCGTGCTGAAATTGTACAGTGCAATGTGGTTCAGAGCCACTAACAAAAGACACTGGTCCTCCTTGTCATTTTTGTAAAACTTCACCGTAACCGACATACGGAACGGCACTATAGCCAAAAGAGAGTAGTTCACGGCATGTTGTGCATCGAGCACAACACTCAAAAGTACCAACGCCCGCTCGAACTGTAAGCAAACGTAAGACCCACTGCTTGAGACGCTCTTGAGACTACTTTTGCGAGGAATTGGTTCGGCACTGTTGGAGTCAGAAGCCTGGTAATAGGTGATTCCATTGATACCCTCGCGCTGGTGCCAGATTGGGACAGAAGCACGATGCAAGGGCACGATTTTGCGGCTGATTATGCGTAACAAGCGAGTAGACACCATTATAAACTCAACATTGAGATCTGGGTGAATGCTGGTGACGAGAAGATGGTCCTCTTCGTTCTGTGAGATCCAGGCTGCGTAGTATGAAAGCGATGGAAGCGGAGTTCCGTCCAGCGGAGTATGGTGCTCATCTATAGTAGTGCCATGCTTCAAGTCTATTATTGGCGGCGACAGTGGCACCAATCCACGAGGCTCTAGTGCGGTTATCATCTTTAGGTAAAATCCGCACAAATGATCGCGGTCGCTCAAAATACAGAGGAAGGACCCCCGAGGAGACCACTGGACGCTAGGCTCTGTCAAGAGCGGGTCTGGAAGACGATACTGCAGCATCAACCTGCTAGTGGACCCGGTATTGACGAAATGGTAAACGATTGGAAGGGAATTGTACTCCATGTTAGTAGCGATTATGGACCAGACGCTGTATCTGGGGGAGCGAAACACCACGCGCTTCAACAATGGCTTGTCTAGCGTCCACAAGACATGTGTGTAGTCCAAAGAGTACAATTTCAAGGAAAGCAGATTTTGGGTGAAAACCACCAACTGCTTGCTGTTGACATACCCGCCTTCGGTACTACTTTCGCTTTGCAAGGGAGGAATCCACTGGAACAGCTCCAAGCCCTCATTTCGCGTTTGCGAGATCACAATTGGTTCATTCAACCCCGACTTTGAGCGCAAGTCAAAAACCAAAACCATAGCGTAGTTCTCCACCAAAACACCCAATTTAGTACTGCTCAAGCCTCTCTTGATACTCTCCCACAGCAACTGTGTCACCACCACCCTCGAGACCGTTGTTGGAGCTCCGATGAGCTCCATGTGGCGCGCTATAAGCTGCGATAGCCGCGATTTTGCGACAATAGATCCGTCAACAGACTTTTTAATCTCCAAAACAGCGTCATGGCCACTTCCACGTACAATCAGCACGTATTTGCCACACTCCGAGACCTCAATGAGCCGTCTTTCCATCACTTTTGCCTTATATTGAAGATGGCTGATGGGCTTTGGTGTATACGACTCCAAATCAAAACAAACAACGCCAAATTTATAAACAAACAAATTGTAAACAACTCATCGCAAGCTCATTGCAAGTGTATACCAGTTGATATATGACATTCTACTAAGCCAAGCATGCCACCAAAGAAGACCAGCACACGGTCTAAGACAGAGAGCTCAAGCAGTAGCTCGCAAGCGAAGAGCGTGGCGCAAAAAGCGCCAAAACGGCGCAAGGCCGCGGGGTCAGATTTGACCCATTTCCCTAACCTTGTAGCACCACTGGGGTTTGACGAGAGGAGAATAAGACTGGTACCGCTGTCAGGGCACGGCAGCCAGATATTAGGACGTAAAAACCGATTAAACGACTTGATGGAGAAAAAGGGAAGCGAATTGGCCAATAGTAAGAAAAGAAAGAGGAAGGGGGACGAGGAAAAGAAGGAGACGACAGGGGAAGCAGAGCCAGAGCAGTTCCAGAATTCGTCCTTTGAGGAGGACGATGGGTTCTTGTACAAACGCAGTCAAGAGGATACGGCAGAGAAAAAGCGCAAGAATATCAGCACACCAATAGCTCGATTGAAGGAGCAGATGAATGCACTATCGCGAGAGGTGGAGGAGGACAACGAAGAATTGGGATTGAACCGCTTATTGTCGCCTATAAACACGCTCAACGAGTCTCCTGGCGGGTACCTAGAGGTTCTGAAAGAGCGGATCACGTTGAACGAGCCGGATAGCCCCAGGAGTACCAAAAAAAGACCCAAGAACAACAAGCGACGTACGTCATACTACAACCGGGGTAAGCGAGTTCTGTCAATTGGCAATGGATTCGTGGGAGAGCCTCATCGCGATGTTAGTACAGAGGACTACTACAAGATACTAGATACCACGATGCCGGAGCCCGATAGGATGCGCCAGCTATTGGTTTGGTGTAGCAAAAAGAAAATGGAGAAGGACGAGCAAATGGACCGGGAATTGCGCCGCGAGCCGGGAGCAGTGCTGCAGGGAAAGTTGGCTGAGGACCAGACTGTCAATAACATCGCCAAAGTGATCAAGGAGGAGATTTTGGGGGATTTGATGGAGAAGCAGATATCGACAAGCTGGTATGGACTGCCCAACCCAGCAGACTTTGATGATGAGATAGAATTACCGCACAAGGAGATAATGGTGCCCAACCCTCTCAATATCACAAACCACAAGAGCATCAAGATTTTCACAGAGAAGCTAAAGCAAATAAAGAAAGAGCAACAGGAATGGAAAAATGCATACGATAAAGCAATAAATCCACTTGAGGACGTTAAGAAGACGGAGCCTGAGCTCGAAAATTCAGAGTCGTATAGTGGTGTCCTAGACTCACTGATTCTTCAGGAAATTCAGGTGAGCTGCGAACAGGTAGGCGCTACCATAAGTGAACATGCACAGCTGTCTATCGATAGCCTTTACCACGCAGCTCATCGTATGGAGCGAGTCCAGGAAGTTGTTGAACAAGTTCTGCAAAATACTGTGCGCTCACGGGTAGCAAACCTTGTGCGCTCATATATGGATCGAGAAAGTGAAGCGAGCAAGGCTGATACCAGAGCTTTGTTACGAAGCATTGCGCGATTACCCGAGTTCATTGAGCGAGAGCAAGGCTCCTAAAATAGAGGTCTAAAGCGTAGACTCTCTTATCACTACCGCTTTTTCGAAAGGAAGCTAGCTGAGAACATCTCCATAGCATAGAGATAGACCCATTGCATATTTTACCCGAGTATCAACAATTGTCGAAACACGAAAAGAGCTTAAGCAAATCTGCAAATAAATGCCAGCATGTCGAGTGAGAAATTGAAATCGGTGCAAAATCAGAAAGATACAAGCAAACGTGGCTAACAATAAGCATTGAACTATTTTCAATTTGAATAGTTATTATGCAAATATTAAGAAGCATGCATCGATATTGGCTCTATTGACACAAAAGAACGCCTCAGCAGTATAAAGAAACTTTTACCAATACTCATGTCTCCAGTAGCATAATTTGATTGACTGTCATAGCTAGGATGCTGGAAATCAAAGCTGCTACCTCAGATCACTGTAATACGCAGTTCAGCTTAGCAAGAGATGTCATCGTACTAACAATGTTCCCTTTTATTACAGGTAATAATAAGAGTGCTATCCATAATCACAAAGAAAGCCTGAGGTTACATCGCATTAGAATTGACCCAAGTATGCACTTCTTGTCCAAGCCAACCATGAACTTCTTATCGAAATCAACTATTTAATCCCAGAGCAGCATTCACGAAGTAACCAAAGTTCAACAATCAAAGGTCACAATTGCATCAAGAAAACAAAATAACTATCTACAACTATATGTTCCCTTTAGCAAGTCTCATAGGCTTTACTATATATCACAGCCTATACCTGGGCTTATCGCAGCCTAAGCTTCCCCATATTTTGTGTAATACACGACCTCAATCTGTCAAATCTTGATTTTTGGGCCTAACGGAGAATCGAATGGTGGATAGAACTGTTCCCATAGCAATGCGCTCATCCAATGAAGCCAATCCTGGTCAGAACAATGACCTGAATGAACGAGATAATCGGATAGAGGAAGTTAGTCAGCCGAAATATGAAAAGGAGGCTTTACCGAAAGACGCGGTCTGGTTTCGAATCTTGTACCTCAAGTATTTGCTACTTCTCCTTTCAACAACTTTCCTATTGTACACATATGTGAGTTTAAAACAAGCAAGAGCTATTGGAGAATTGATGTTGTCGATGAGTCTGGGTCTGGATACATACTTTTATGTATGGAGTATTACAGAGTCTTGCTTGTACCTCTGGGGGGTTGCCGGATCGTATTTCTTTATTGCAAAAACAGGGATCGAAGGGTTTGGTGACTACCCAAGCTTAATTGCATTAGTCAATTCCAGTGACAACAGAGCAGCATTGTCCCCTCTCAAACATTCAGACGAAGCATTTTACAACGTAAACAGCAGCTCAGTGGGGACAGTAAAGTTCATGAGTTGCAACCGGTACCAAAACCAACCGTATGTTGCAAATGGGTACATTGGCAGCAGGATTCCTAATGTAGGGCAAGGGTTTGCATACGATGACTTAGAGGGTGTTTACACTACAGAAAAAGATTTGCATTCTGGCTGGCCATTGTTTAATAGACGCTTCGCTGGTGCATTCGTTGCTGGGTTTTATGACATACAGCCCAGTACACCAGGAACTAATTTTCCTGAATTGTTGGAAAACGGCTATGAGTCTATTCTTGCCGCAATTCCTCAGTGGACACTGTTGGTCTTAAACGTAACAGTAGATAACAAGACGTTTACTTGGGATCCTCATGTGGAAAGAAGTTCTGTTTCAAACTACTCACAGTCGTTGTCACTCGCCCACGGTACCGTTGTTACCGAGTTTGTTTGGCTAGACACATTGCATGTTCTGATCACCGTCTTAGCTCACCGTCTACATAAATCGTTGGGTGTAGTGAATATGAACATTGCCAATATTGCAGACCACCTGGTACAAGTATCAGTTGAGAATAAGTTAGACTTTGCGACTTCCCAAAGATGCCGTTTGATAGATGTGGGCCACGACAGGGATGGGATTTACATGAACTTTTCCCCCGAAGGACTAGATCATGTATACGGGAGTATTTACTCATTCTTATCAAGCGAAATATCAGTGCGCAATACCAGCATTTCTCGCTCACACGTATCAGAATGGCTCACTTTAGACGTTCTACCAGGAAAAGTATTTAATGCGACGAAATATGTTGGAATCATAACATCAGACTTGGACCCTTTGGTTTACAACTCAAGCAAAACAGTAAACAATGCTGCAAAAAACATTGTTCTAAGACATCGGAAATCTTTTCAGGATGTTCTACAACTGCATTGCAATTCTTGGGATCAGATATTAAAACTGGCTGCCAAAATAACGTTTCACGGTAGCCGTTTGCTTACTTTATCCGCAAGAGCCTCGCTTTATCATTTAGCGGCAAATACAAGGCCACTAGCAGATGGTGTAACTGCTGCTATGCCAGTTAGTGGATTAAGTTCTGATAGTTATGGTGGCATGGTGTTCTGGGACACCGATTTATGGATGATGGGTGGCTTGCTTCCATTTTTGCCTTCACATGCCCACAGCTTTGTCAATTATCGCTTGTATACTCACGAGCAGGCAAAGAAAAACTTAAAACCAGGACACGGAGGTGCAATATATCCTTGGACAAGCGGAAGGTATGGAAATTGTACTGCCACAGGTCCTTGTTATGATTACGAATATCACATCAATATGGCCATTGCGTATTCAGCTTGGCAGGTTTACTTAAGTGGCACAGCTGATGACAACTACTTGGAGTCTGTTGCCTATCCTCTTATCATTGATGCTGCTACTTTTTTTGCAAAGAACTTGTTAACCTATAATGCAACTATTGGCCACTATGTTACTCATAATATGACTGATCCTGATGAATATGCTAACCATATAGATAACGGTGCATACACCAATGCCGGGATTTCGTCAGTTATGAAATGGGCTATTGCTATTATTGAACATTTGGGAGTAGCCAATAAAAATATTGAGCTATTCAAGGACATTGTGGGAAAAGTGCATTTACCAACAGAAAATGGTATCACACTAGAGTATACCGGCATGAAATCTTCAGTGGCAGTAAAACAAGCAGATGTAATTATGTTGACTTATCCTCTTGAAAATGAAATGATTACAAAGGAACAAGGACGTGCTAATATGAAATTTTACGCTGCAAAGCAAGTTAGTTATGGCCCTGCTATGACTTACCCTATATTTTCAATATTAGGTTCAACATTAAGCATGACTGGGTGTGCTTCTCAGTCATATTTGCAAAAGGCAGTAAAGCCATTTTTACGAGGACCGTTTCTACAATTTTCCGAACAAAACAATGACAATTATTTAACAAATGGTGGTACATACCCTGCATTTCCTTTTATAACTGCTCATGGTGGATTTTTGCAATCTGCCGTAAATGGCTTAACAGGAATGAGGTATGGATTTGAAGTGGACGAGGAGAAGAAATTGAGTCGGGTATTAAAATTTGATCCCATTTCTCTACCATGCTTACCGGGTGGTGTAGAATTCGGAGATATTAAGTTCAACAATCATTCCATTTCGTTAAAATTAAATGATACCGCATTCATAGTAACAAATAATGGGCCTATAAACAAATATGGCCAATCAAATACGATAAAAATTTTATTGGGGGAGAGAAACCCAATGGGTAATACGACCTACATTATACAGAATGGCGACTCTATGACTTTTCCGTTATTCGTTGCAGGGCAAACCTTCCAGTCAAGTATTTCCGAATGCAACCAGGCTACTTTTTTTAATATTACAGAAAGTGCATTTGGCGATTTACCTGTGATGATCAATGATGGCGACATATCTACTCACTGGCAAGCCCGCTACAACAATACTAAAAGTAAAATTTTAGTCGATTTGAAAGAAATGAAAAATATAACTTCAGGGATCCTTATATGGGGCGACAAGCCACCAAAGTCTTGGGCATTGCTGGCGTGCAGCACTACACATATAAAAAACACCAAGGAGATATTGGATACAGTCGAATTTAGGGAAGGCATTCATTTTGATAAGTTAAAACAAATAAAGTTTTTTAAGCTGGAGGAAATATTTCGTCCTTTGATTCGGGAGTCTGTGTCCATTTCTGCTCCTTTTGACATAATTGAATACCAGACAGTTAAAATACCAACCAGGCATAACATTACAAGCTTCAAGATTAAAGATGGCGTAAATGCTAGATTTTTGTTGATTGAATTTGAAGGAATCCACAATTTAGAACCTATTGCGGATGATACAGGAGGTGCTAAATTGTACGAGGTAGCATTATACAATTGAGAATACTGAATGTCGCTAGATCGATAATGTTCTTTGTCACCCTACGCAGGTACTAAAGCTAAAATTTAGAGTATTTCTTTGTTTATGCCAAATTCTGCAAAGAACTGCAGATCTTATGGACCGAGAAAGTGAATTAACAATGTCATTTTTGAATGATGGCATCATATTCAAATACCTTACGTGGGTTATCTTTGCAATTGATGTACATTTCCGTCCATGATGAGAGAGATATTTTGAAATTCATAAGATAAACATTTCAATCAAGATCAAGAGCAAGATCTCTTGATAAGTTATAAAAAGGCTCAAATCTCCAAATATATCAATTTGAGTTATATCATCACAACCATCACTACTTTATAATACACCTATGAAATTCGTTTATCAAGCTGCTTTATTGGGATTGTTGGTTTCAGCCAGCCCACTTGCTAACAACCTTGGACAAGACGCTAAAACTGTCCAGGGTGAAGAGAGAGACTTGCAATTAAAAGGTAGTACTGATAATGCCCTGGTTGGCACAGTCAGTGAGAGTTTTGCCAGTCAGCCTGCCAATGAAAAACCCTTGAATAAGCGTTGTGATGGCAAACCAGATTGCAAATGCAAGCGTTGTATGGAAATAATTGAAGGTGTTGTTAATATGATGGGCAAAGGCTGTGGTGAAAAAGGCTCAGGAGGCTCAGGAGGCTCAGGAGGTTCTGGTTCACCAGGCTCACCAGGTTCGCCAGGCTCGCCAGGTGCCCCGGGCCCACCAGGTGCTCCAGGCCAACCAGGTGCTCCAGGTACTCCAGGCCAACCAGGTGCTCCAGGTACTCCGGGTGCTCCAGGCCCACCAGGCGCTCCAGGCCAACCAGGTGCTCCAGGCCCACCAGGCAGTCCAGGTAGTCCAGGCAGTCCAGGTAGTCCAGGAAGCCCAGGAGGTCCAGGCAGTCCAGGTAGTCCAGGCAGTCCGGGAGGTCCAGGAAGCCCAGGTAGTCCAGGAAGTCCAGGAGGTCCAGGCAGCCCAGGAGGTCCAGGTAGTCCAGGCAGCCCAGGAGGTCCAGGTAGTCCAGGCAGCCCAGGAGGTCCAGGTAGTCCAGGCAGCCCAGGAGGTCCAGGAGGTCCAGGCAGTCCAGGAAGCCCAGGAGGTCCAGGTAGCCCAGGTAGCCCAGGTAGCCCAGGTAGCCCAGGTGAAGGCTCTCTTCCTCCATGTGCTCCAGGCACTACTGGGCCTGATTGTATTCCCGATTCAGGCAGCCCAGGATCCCCAGGTAGTCCAGGTAGTCCAGGCAGTCCAGGAAGCCCAGGAAAACCAGGTAAACCAGGCAGTCCAGGATCTCCAGGCAAACCAGGAAGTTCAGGCAGCTCACCACTGCCCCTCAACCCTCCTTACTGTATTCCATGTCCTTGTTAGGTCGCTATATATGCTACTTATATAAAGTATAGCTCAAAGTACAAAAGGTTTTACTTGCATGTCTATCAGTAGTATTAATTGTAATTCTTCTACATTTGTAAAGATTGATACTCATGCCAAAGAAAGCTTGTCCAGCACAACTCAAACAAAAAAAGGTTAAAGATATATAGTATCTGTATGAATGGACTGATCGGTACTTTTTTAATTACACTTGGTTGACACATTTAAATAGTCACATTCGAATCTAATACATGGCCTCAGCCATAGTGATAAGACGCTTTACCCCGATGTGCCAGTTACCAAGTGCTTCGCTGAAATTAGCAGCCAACTCAGCATACGAGGCCAAAGCCGTGGGGAAGTCCTTATTCTCCAAAGATGTACTGATATTCTTTAATACTTCAATGATACCTGTAGATCCTAAATCATCATTATTCAAATGGTCAAATAAAATGTTAAGTCTCAATTCCGCATCCTTGAGGTGCTTGGAATATTTTTCAGGGACATCTGGCTTAATTGTTTCCAAGACCTTCGTAAAATTTTGGTAGATACTTTGAGAGGCTGGAGGAATGTGACTTCTATCTCCAACTGGATGCTTTTGAATTTCCGGTTCGGTGGCAGCCTGTTCTATAACGGCTGGCTTGACAGCTGGTGGAGGAGCAGAAGCTACCAGAGCAGGTGTAGATGCACTGGGACGCAAACCACCTGAAGGAGGAGGGGGGGCATAGGCAGAATTAAAGGGTGGCTGAACAACAGGTGTTGAAACAGATCCAAAGTGTGCCGGAGGAGGAGGAATTCCTCCAGCCCTAGGTGGTGGAACCATACTGGGTGTCATTGGAACAGATGGCGTACTTGAAACACCCGATGCGCCCCCTGGGGGCAAAGCATATGGGTTTTTTGGTGGAGCAGGAGTAGTGCTTCCGTGTGGGCCAGAGGGTCCAAAACCAGTTGCATTAGCAAAGTTAGATCCAGGAGGTGGTGGCTGGACATAGCCTAACTGAGGTGCCTTAGTAGGAGCCGGTGCATATGGGTTCTTTTTGGGAACTGAAGGAGTTGAAACAGCCGAAGAAGAAACTCCTAAGCCAATTGTAGGTGTATGGATACCGCTAGGGCTAGGAGTTCCATCATTGGTAGAAGGAGGTGGCATATAACGACTATTGGAAGAAGAAACTTGGCGAGATTGGCCAGCCATTGGTGGTGCTACATTCGATGGGGAGCTTGTATGATCCACAGGCTTGGGCCCAGATGGATGGGGCAATGCACCGCTTGCAGTTCTTTTTGGTGGAGCAGCAGATGACCCCATAAATGGTGAAGGAGAGGCTGCAACAACAGCTGGGGCAGCGCGACGAGGAGGTGCCTTAGCTTTGAAAGTTTCTGGCAAATCATTCCAGCCATTATCATTTTGATATTGTGTTTTCAAGGGGTTAGGTGGTGTGCTGTTATTCAAACCATAGGCATTAGGGGGTGCACTTGGCCCCAAGTTTCCATTTGAATGTACACTAGAGACTGCTTCAGTAGCTTGAGGGGCATACGGATTTGTCTTTGATCTAGCATAAGGGTTACTAGTAGGATGAGCAGCTGGCGCCATATGAGGTTGAGGAGCGTATGGTTTTGGCACCGAGGTCAGCAACGATGAAACAGGAGCTGGCGATGCAAGGGAAGGGCCCAGGGGGTACAGCGGTTTAGTAACAGGTGGTATGGGATGTGAAGGGGTAAATGTAGAGTTACCATTTGGTCTGCTGTAGGAATTTGTTTTAGCAGTAGGTAAACTCTTTGTAACCACCGGTGTAGCCTTGGCAGAGGCTTTAGCAATACGCTCCTGTGCAGAACCAGCAAATGAATTGGGCAAAATTTGCAAAAACTTCTCGGCCAATTCAACTTCACCCACACCAGCTACCAAATTCACATATTCTAAAATTGCCTTCGAAATAGATTCCACGGAAGGTCCCGATAATTCCCCATCAGTTTTAGTAATTGATCTGTAGGTGGCAATTTTTTGAACAAAGTTGGACAAAGATTCAAGACGGGCCTCACTAGGAGAAGAAATATCAGAAGCTTTATCTGAATTCAATAAATTAGACTCGTATTCTGGTAACTCATCTAACCAAATATTAGCGAGTTTATCCAAAGCATTACCAGCCAAGTAAAACTTCATTGCAATATCTCTTTTATTCTTAGTGGTCTCCGACGCCAATATACGGTCACCAAGCTGAGTAACCTTCTTTTCAAAATCATTCAGGTCCGCAGAAAAGGATACAATACTTGAAGCAATCTCTTTCCAATGTGCTACATCAGCATTGGCCACGATATCATTAATGTCCCTAGAAGAAACATTGTAGATGAGTCTGGACAAGTTGTCTTGCTGATTATTTTTAAAATAGTGTTCCTTCACCAACTTTTTGGACTTTTCCAGACCATCCAAAGCCAAAACCAAAGCTTCTGTTAACTTCTCTTGATCTAAACAAGTTTCAATAGCCTCTTCTACTCTGTTGCTCAAGACTAATTGAATTAATTCCTTGTCTTCACTAGACTCATTGTCAGACATTATCTTGAAGCTGCCCTTAAAAGCAAACTTTTCTGGAATAATTTCTGTCACAGATTCGTTGCCCAATTTTTCAAAAAAGGATTCGTCGTTAGCTTCCGATTCACCAACTGATGCATCAAGTAACTTTTCAGTTTTCTCTTTTGATTTTTTAGTAGAGATTTTAATTTCTCCAATTTCAGCCTTCAAAAGATTCTCCTTATCATCAGATTCAGAGAATGCCTTCAACAAACGCCAATCTGCTTCGTCTGTTTTGTTAACAAAGCCAGCATCAATTTTACTATCAAGCAATGGCACAAACTTATCAGATTGCAAAGCTTCTAAGAGCTCCGAAGAAGTCTTGGGAGACTTGCCGCTAGTAACTTTATCAATTTTGACTACGGACTTTCCATTTTCATCCTGTGTAACCAGCACCAACTTTGATCCAAAGCCAAAAGCTACACTTGCTGGGCATTTAAGCCAATTGGGTGCTTGTTTGATGTCAAACACCGGTTGCTGAGTTTCTGTTGCTGAAATTTGGTTCCAAAATATCAGGTCATCATTGGAAGTAACCTTTGAAGACACGGGAGGGGAAGTGTCCTGAAGGGATTGAATAGTAATTTTACCATCAAACGAGGCAGTCGCAAAAATGTCAGGAGCAGCAGGGGCAAACTTGGTTTGAAATGCCCAATTTGCAGTAGTAGGATAGGCACCTAACTTTTGGCCCTTTATAGGGTTCCACAATAAAGTAACATTGTCCTTACCGCTGGAAATCAACAATTCTGGGTCCTGCTTACACCAGTCCAAAGACAAAACACCCTTGGAATGACCCTCTAAAATTTGTTCCGGGGCATTAGAGTTACGCAAGTCCCAAACCAAAATTAAAGGACACAAATCATTGTCACTAGCAGTAACTAACTTCGTGGACTGGGTAGGGTGCCATGCTACATGCGAAAACGTGGCCTTCCCTGTAGGCCCAGTGTAGCTCAAGTGTAAAACTTCACGCTTGTGCTTCAAATCCCAAATAGAGGTGTAGCCGCTGGTAGCAGTGGTGGCAAGAATATTACTAACTGAGTTATTCCACGCAACGCAAACAACCTGATCCATGGGTGTCATGGCTTGTCCAGGCGAAAAAGGTTCACCAAATTCCTTGGTGTCCCAAATAAAAATCTGGCCGCCAGCACCACCAGATACCAACACGTGGTTCTGAATAGGGTTGAATTGCAAAGACTTAACAGGTCCTGTGTGCTTGTCAGATTTATGTACCAGAGCTTTTTCAAGGTCTTTGAACTTAATCAACTTTTCGGGGTCCCAAATTTCTACTGTACCATTTTCAAACGCGCCTGCCAACAAACCCTTTGGTCTGCCTTCAAACGGCTTTGACCATGCTAACGCGTAAAATCTATGCTGCACTGGAGCCGAGAAGATGGGCTCATTCTTGTTAGTGGCTGAAAACGTGTCCCAAATATCCAAAGTAGTAGATGATTCGTTGCTAAAATCAACTGCTCCAGCAACTGCTCCAGTTGCCAACAATGGCAAGCAATCGGAGCTCCACGCAAAAGTGGACGTACGAAGAATCTCATTAATCTTCATTATCTTTCAATCTTTATTGTTGTCCTTGACCAACTAATGTTGTCAATAAGCCTTTAGAATAGTGGTGGCAATAGTGGTTTAAGGAGGTGGTGTGTAGTGGCAATTGTATCAAAAAAACTCACAGAAAAGTAGCTTTTGCCGTAAAAAGGTTAATGCAGAGGTATAGATTGGAGCTATACGCTCTAGATGTCTTAAATAATACCCGTAAAGTCGTTCTGATCTCAATTGATCAAACTATGAAGCTTTGCGGAAGCAATATGGAAGGGTTCTTGCTGTTGTTTTTTTGGTGTTTTGGCCACCATTTTCCTGCCACCGCATCAAAAAAAACATCCCTGTATACTACGTGTGTATACCAATTTCAGGGCCGTAACTGGAGTGATATCCGAGCATTAAAACGTGACACACAAAAATATTTCGAAAAAACTAAACTGATTTTTTTTACTATGGTCGATTTTTCACTTTCAATATAGGTGAGGAGCCAATACTTAAAACGTCAATATGTCTACTAAAGGACTTAATGCTATGTTCAAAAACCTTCCAAGATCTCCTGTTTTAAAACAGATCGGCAGGTTAAACCAAATAGCAGGAACACCGGAAACAGCATTTAAATTCGACCCCAAGCGGGTCAGTAAGATTGAGGTTCTTCTTGCTCAGCAAAATATTGGACGGTCTGTTGGCTTGAAAAAGTTTTGGAGATTGAACTTGCCTACCTTGAAGTTTCATAACGATGATGTTGCCTTTGTGTGCACTAGAATCAATATTGAGAATAAGGATGATTTTGCGGCTTGCCCTACACGCATCGTAGTTCATGGTACTGAGCGGGTAGAGATAAATTGCGCAGACAAACACTCTTCGGATATTCTTAATGAGCTTGTAAAAGTCACTGGAGCGCAAAGCATTTCTACAGACCATATTCCTAAGGTCAAAGAACCGGAAAGAGAATAGAATGAAATACAGTATGCAAAAAGTCAGAGGTTAGTAATTGAAAGATTAGAGTATGGAATGAGGAAAACATAACATTGACAACAATCGAATTATAGTGATTGCAAAACAAAAACTGGCAAATGGGTGAAATCTCATAAGTACCAAGTATAGTAAAATGCTATGGATTTGTGTTGATATTATCAAATTAAACGGTGTTTATTGAAGTAATAGCATTGAAATAATGATGTTATTGATCGAAGTGATTCCGCCGATTAAATGATTTTGTTTTCTAGTATTTCATTATTCTCAAATTGTGATTTATCATAAATTAAAATGCTTCAGTGTGAGAAATATTGTGATTGGCTCAAGACCAGAAATTGGTATAATTGGAAAACATTGCAGGTGTAATATCATTCATTTTTGTTTTTGGTTGGGTTCAAAATTCTCCATTGCTCAACATCCTTTAAAATTTAGTAATATCATTATTGTTATTGTTGTCATCACATATTCATTTTTTGATGTAACAATACTGAGTTTTCCAAAACAAGAGACTAAACAGTCAAATATCTTGTATATATATTTATATATATTGATGGTTCTACTTGTACATAATACCATTACATTATAATACAATATTCAGTAACAGCCGTGAAAACTATTTCTGGTTAAGAGGACTGCAAAAATTTGATCAAT
The DNA here is from genome assembly GCA_001599155.1 of Wickerhamia fluorescens. Lineage (NCBI taxonomy): Eukaryota > Fungi > Ascomycota > Pichiomycetes > Serinales > Debaryomycetaceae > Wickerhamia > Wickerhamia fluorescens. Next base: position 1,797,475 of record BCGE01000002.1, on the reverse strand, counting down.
GCATCCCTGCCCTTGAGTTCCATAAGCCTCTTTATCTTCCTCAATTCACCGATTTCATGAGCATCCACTGTCGGATTGCTTCCCAGCTCTATGGGTTGATCCTTTGTATTTGTACTCAAAGCAGCCTTGACCAATTCTTTGAAATCTAGTTTAGGCTGGACTGGGTGGGCAATTTGTAGAAGACCCTCCACAATTTCATTATCCCGTTGCAAATCCTCAACATTCCGCCGACGATCGTACTCTGCAATATTGCTCAAGGCCTCTTGTTTCTTTGTGACTTGATTAGCTTTATTCACAAAATCCAAGAGAATCAGCTTCTCGGGAACTCTATATATAAACGGCCCGGAAGAAGGTACACATAAAACATTAGCAAGCTCTCTTGAAGTCAGTGCGGAGACGCCATCTGGAGTAGCTCTATTATGAAAAAAATCCGGTATTCTAAAATTGGGAGCAACAGAATCGGACTTCTTGTTACTGGTAAATTCATTGGAAGTTCTTGAAAAATCCTCCAGTTCGTAAAATAAATAATCCTCCAAGCTTGGGCATTTCTCGTTCTTTAAAAAAGGTTGGTCGTTGTACTTGATTAAGATGTTGCTAAATGATGCGATTTTTAAAAACTGGTTCTGTAACGAGGAATCAATAACGGTGGTGTTTTTAAATTTGCGTAGCTTGATAAAGTCTTGTGGAATCAACTCTTCCACATGATTGGGGCAGCGCCACTTTTTACCAATTGTCTTGGGCCCAAATATTGGTTCTTCCAAACAATCTAAATGCCAGACAAGAGGGCAATAATCACAATGTGTCAAAAGTTGATGGTTTAGTCCAGACTGGCCACACTTGTGGCACAAGTAAGGGTTCCCGTTTTTATCATAAAGAGACTCAATTTCAAGGTCATTGTTTTTATTATAACCCAAAATCTGAGAACCATTGGCCTTGGAAAAGGAAAGCTCTTTTTTGAACGTTATATCGGTATAGTCTCCATGCGAATCAGTAGAAACACCAATAAACGTATTTTCGCGTATATCCTTTGGTATTTGAAACTCTATTGGATTTCTCGATTCCAGTTGTTTTAGCAATTCTCTAAAAATACCCATATGATCCCATTTTTGCTTGAGGCTGGGGTTTCTTGCCACGGTGCATTCTCGACAGAACCAGTCATCTTCGGGTGCCTCTTCTAAAGGAGGGTCACAGCAAGTGAAATGAAAGGACTTAGGACATGTCTCGCAGCAGAGAAATATGCCAGGTCCCCCACACGCGCTGCAAAAATCGTCGTTATCAGTTGTTGGTTCGTTCTCGTGCAGATGGCTCCCACTATGATTGTTCAAATTGGTAGGAGCAAGATTCGTGCTTGCCAACTTTTTGGGAGTAATCACCTTAATTTTTTTCAACGATTTCCCTGGCGTATAGCACAGATCGGACTCTCTTCGCTTGTGAATTATGGGAGAGCTAGCGGTGTCAACGGCTGGTTTTCTGCCGTACTTGGGAACACGAGGTGAAGACACTTTTAGAGGGTCTCGTATTTCACTCTTTTCTGTGAGCTCATCCGAAAGCTTTGTTCTCAAGTCTTGCTTACACTTTGCTTCCGTGGCTGCTGCCACCGCTGCTGCTTCTTCTTCAGAAGCAGCCTCATTTTCAAGAGTCTCGATGGTCGACGCTTCTTTTTGGCCAGCTCCATTTTTGTATAGCTTGCGAGTTGGCCATAAAGAGTCTTTTTTTATTTTGGCCGTAGGAAACGCTTCCAACGGAAGTCCCGTATAAATCGGAGCGGGTTCCGCCAACTCTGGCTCCGTGAATTCTCCATCCTTCCCCTTTTCTGTCTTCTCTCTTATATGCGGACTTGCTGTTAGAACTGGAAGGCTGTCTAAAATACTGTATTGTTTCTGTAATCGCGTCGTTCTACCTTCTGCTCCTGCTCCAACTCCCACTCCCACCTTTTTGCTTCGCGCCGTACTTGTCTTTCCATCTCCATTTTTGTTCTTGGGCTTAGGTCCTGGCTTTTTTCTTATCTTCTTTGGTGGCTCTGCTGCCTCTCCATTTTCTTTATCTACTGTTTCTCGTTGTGTTGAGCCAACTGCAACACCCGTGGATCCCTTTACTATGTCTCCGGGACCAGCGCTAGCCTCGCTATCTGCAATCCCCGACATTATATCCTACCTATTATAAGATATCCAGTACCCTCTCTAAATAGGCTTTTGCGGACTGAGCTTCGAGTTGCAACCGTTTGCAATTCCAAGCACTTTGAAGACGAATTGAATTATAAAAAAAAATTTGATGTCGAGCGCACATTCAAAAAATTTAACCAACCAACACTTGGTTCAGTATCTGCGAAATTTGAATTACGGCGCTGGTATTACAAGTTAATAACAATATTCCTCTTTAAATGGAGAATTCAGGTTTATTTTGGTCAGTTTCCTTTTTAGTAGAGTTTCGTACCATTAAATTGAACTGATATTCAAGCTGTAGCTCAGTCGAAGAATATAGAAAAAAACACAGTATAATTAAACGTAGTGAGTGAGTAGTCAGCACAGCGGGGAGTACTTGGGGTAATAGGAGTTATCATTGCGGTGGTGATGTTGTAGATGGCAGTGCTTTTGTAGAGAGTAGTGATGTAACCAATGAGATACCCATGAGATGATATGTTAGAATAACAAAGTGATAGCTGGCAGTGGAATTATCAGCAGTGCAATTATCAGCAGTGCAATTATCAGCAGTGGCAAATTTTCGTTGGCTATTACAAGTTGATGATAAATCTCAACGGTCAAATAACAGTTATCGTAATGAATTAGTCAATTGATGGAAAATCAATAAATAAATAGACAGTCAATAGATAAATGAGTAGTCATCAATTACGCTGTGATGGTCAGTTCAACTACTGAAATGTTAAATCATAACATAAAATCATCAATCAGGAAAATCAATTACAATTAAAGCGGAGTAATGATCAATTTAACCAATTTAACCAATTTAACCAATTTAACCAATTTAACCAATTTAACCAGTTTAACCAATTTAACCAATTTAACCAATTTAACCAATTTAACCAATTTAACCAATTTAACCAGTTTAACCAATTTAACCAATTTAACCAACTCAATCAACTCAGCATACTATAACAAATACCTCTGTTCATATCTCATCCTCTAAGCAGCAGTCTTTTTAGGAGCCTTCAATGGCTGCTCTAAAATACTGTTAATCTCATCACTCTTGATTTGCTTCTCGGTCGAATAAAGAGCAGGATTAAACGAAGGCACAGTGTACTTTGTAATTCCGTTCTTGTTAATACCAAAGGTGGTGAAAAACTGAGCAACATACTCACCCTCCTTTTCAGTCACTACTTCGTAAGGCAAAACAATCTTGTGGTTGGAAGGCTCAACTAACCCACCCCGGGCCTTCTTGGGATCCTCCATGCTTCTAATGTTCTGTGGGAAAGGACCAGTGCTCTTGGCCTTGAGCTCTGCCAAGGTCTTGTGCGACATCTTCATTTTGAGAGCGTACGAGTTGCCTGTCAATTTGTACAAGGAGGTTCTGAACTTGGAGGGCTTGACCTTACCATCGGCAGAGGTGGAAATCAAAATGTCCAACCCATACACCTCGTTCTCTTCAAACTTAACCGTGTCCATCTGGCTCTTGTTCTGCTTGGTGGGGTTGAGAATAATCTCCTTGGGCCCATACAAGGTGTTTCTGGTCTGGTTGTGGCTCAACATGCTTTCGACTGCCGTCGTCTCGAACTCCTTGGCAACCTTGTCGACAATGTTGGTCACATCCCAGTTCTTGTTGTTGGGCTTGAACATTCTGATGGCAGCCTCCGACGCGTTCCACGCCGCGTGGACCAAATCGGCCTTCTTCCCGGTCACTGGCGCAGCCTCCAGCGCTCCAACAACCACCGTCTCGGCAACAATCGATGGGAATCCGTCGATTTGGACTCCCAACATGATGCTCACAACATCTCCGTCCTTCAAAACGATGTTGGCTTCGTCCTCCTTGCTGACGGGTGCCAAGTGTGCTGGGATATGGTTGGGGTTCACGCACGTGGGGAAGGCAATGCCCTTGGGAGTCTTAGATGCCTTCTTGGAGTTGTAGATCTTGGACAATTCCTCCTCCATCAATCTGTCTCCCTCTACGGATATATCATAAGTGGTGGCTCCGTCCACAACCAAGGACTGAACCTTGTTCATAACTCGGTGCACGATTTCACCGGCGGTCTTGTACTTGGACACAACGTCCGAGTTGGCAATAGTGTAGTCTGGCGTAGCAGCGGTTTCTTTATGAAGAGGGTATTTCGTTAGTACTAGTTGTTGCACGTGTAGCCATTGCTATACTTACTGGTGGTGGAAGACATCTTGGAAGTAGCCTTTGCGGTAAAAAGAGTGGTGTCTGGCGATGGGCTTTCGGGCCATCTAGTCATTTTTCACTATACGGTGAAAAAAGGCCAAAATTCAGACCCCGACGAGGCCTCATTTCGTAGGGGTTTCAGGCCTGAACGAGCTGAAAACCCCCATCTTTTGCAGGCATAGACGCTCTGAACAGTATAAGATGGCCCAGTCACCCAATGGGACCAACTACATTGTTGTTTTGGCTCATTTTTGCGAGCTTCATGGGCCTTCTATGATTATGTGCACCCAAATCACTACCCCAGAATTGATGAAGGAGCATGTTTTGCCAGCCAGCTCAAAAATGCAAACCTGCGCTTCTTGCAAGTTGATGCTCCCCGAAGACGGCACCAATATGGTTACATACGAAGACGCGAAGGAGCTGCGCGAAAAGAGCCGGTTTTTGGAGGACCATTCGCTGGGAAAGGGCCCTAGCGCCGACCAGAGGGTCTATGTATCGACCAATTACCCGTTGTCTCCCAAACGGTACCTGTCGCTCACTAAGCTCGTTATGAAATCGCTTTCTATGGAGGCGGTTTCGGACATATCGAAACAGCTGTTCTTTGGCGATGCCGTTGACGGCTACTGCATCAATAAGATCTTCAAAATTCGAGACGCCAATGCTCGCGGCTCGGAGAGAAAGTACTCGTTAATGGCCGTCTCTGACCGCGAAACAGACTTATTGGTCAACTGGAACGTGGTTGGCATATATTTCAACGAGATCATCTCGCTTGTTCAGCATAAAGTGGAGGTTTCTGTGGAAGAATTGGCTCAGAAGCGAGAAGCTAATTCTGCAAGCTCTGGGAAGATTGTTCTTGATAACGAGCGGTATCTTCGTCGGTCGTTGATAAAGCCAAAGTCATTTGTTGAACTAACTGATGATGATATGATTTTCTCCAAATTTCATCTTTGGAGTATTGAACTTCTTCGCGATATATTGGAGTAGAATGCTTTGCAAAGACGCAAGGCAGGTGTTTTAGAATTAATCCGATTCTCTGCGACTTTAATTCTTCCAGTATTTTATTTCATGGCTCTAATCATGATGAGTGTTGATTATTACGTGTGATTATATTTGCAGTGTTGTAATAACAGTTATAATGCGGTGCTATTGTTGCAACATCACACTCACAACATCACACTCACAACATCACACTCACAACATCGCACTCACAACATCGCACTCACAACATCGCACTCACAACATCGCACTCACAACATCKCACTCACAACATCGCACTCACAACATCGCACTCACAACATCGCACTCACAATACAATAACAACCACAGTCAAATCGCATTACATTTCTATTCAACATTTTATACAAGGTCATAATCATCTCAGTCTCTATCTACAGTTTTAATGGCGATCTTTAGGACTGGCTCTGCAAAAAATTCTGTATGGCTAAGCTCCTTCGTATTATCCATGGATCTACCCTAATTGAGTTTAAACTCTTGATATTTTCCAATTCTACACCAGGCATCAGCATTTCGCTGCGATGTCTCAGCGTAATGCGGTTCGTATATCTTGCTTCTAACAATGTGGATTCTTCAGCACAGTGATTTCCTATCTCATCTTTTTTGCATATGTGATCCGGCACCCATATGTCCAAAACTGGTCTGAAAGTATATCCATTATGTTTTCTGATATACAATCCATGCTTATACTCTCGCCGAAGTATATTACGGAAGCCCTGAGGAACAAATGCATTCATGCCCTCAAAAAGTGTCAGGTGCAATGGGCCCAAATCCTGTAACGTATAAAAGTGGTTGTTGCGACAATTGTACAAGCTCTTATCATTAATCAATGCGTTATGAGTAGCAGCCAAGCTGCTTTTTAAATCCTGTTTGAGAATTGTATGGGAGTTTTCCTTCATTAAATACTCTGGATCCAAAACCGCATTAAATTCTTTCAATACGGAATCCTTGGCAGAAATGGCTTTTGAAGCATTTGTAAATGCCAATGCGGTTATGTCAACATAAAATCCTGTGTTTGTATCAATGAATCTTGCATCTATAGTATTTAACCCATTTCCATGCTTTCTGTCGTGAAAATTGGGAGATACGTCGACTAGATATGACCCGACTCCTAAGTTGTATCCTTCGTCCAAATCAAGATCGACCACTAAAGTTTGGTTGAAATTTCGAGCAAGAAGTATAAGGCTCTCCATTGTCACCTGGACATCAATGTCCAGGTCCCAGGGTAAACTCAAGCCATTCCAAAACCATCCGAGCAAAGTTCCATGTGCAAGCCAGGTTTTGCAGCCAACCTGCTTGGAAAACTTTAGCCAGCTCCTTGCTAGCCGATGAAGAATCGCCTTTCGCTCGTAATCAGAATGTTCGACTGTATTGAAGAATCGCCAATCATAATGAAACCCACGACTATCTTTCTTTATTACAGCCTCGTGAAAGTATTTGGAAAAGTTATTCTTTTCTTCAAGACTACTTTGGAGATTGTCAAAAAGCTGCTTGTCGAGACTTTTGTATCCATGATTGTGCTGACTGTTGTTTACCCGCTCTTCGAGGTTCACCATAAATGCATCTAGGTCAAAGATAAAATCTTGCTTATCCAAATTAGCCATATCGCCTTGGTCTGCTTCCTTCATTAATGCTCTACAGGACTCAAAATCTACCCTGGAACTCGACAAAGTCTGGCAAGCCTGAGAGTTCAATTTCTGGGCTAATTGTTCTACTTCATCAACAAGAATGATACTGGGTTCATTAACTGGCTTGTAAGATGAGGTCCGTGAAGCAGTTATATATTTGTTTTTCAAATATTCTATACTGTCTGTGGTTTCGTTCTTTTCTGAAGGCTCGATAGGTACTATTAAGCCTGTTTTATTCTTCCCCAACCCCAAAAACAATACTCTCTCTGGATTAGGTGCATTGTTTAATAAATAAGACTTTCCAATAAGCTTTCTTGTCTGCTCATTCAATTCAATATCAGTAGGTTTGTTCACCTTTAGACTAGGGGAACGCTTATCTTTCGAAGCCAAATTTGAGCGATCAGCATATTCGGCTTTGTTGGCTATACTTTTTTTAGAGTCTTTGCCAGTGTCTCTATCCGTGATTAAAGGTGAAAACAGGTCAGCTTTGAAGTTATTCTCCAAGTCTTTGAAGTTATTATTTAAATGATTCTTCAACTCTTCCTTTGAGTAATTTGTATTATTTAAGTCACACTTTAACCTTTCTTCTATTTCTTCACCAAACTCTTCACCAAACTCTTCACCAAACTCTTCAGTAAACCCTTTCCAATTACTCCACGAAAACGGTAAGGTCAACTCTGGATCAAGTATTCCATCATTTCTCTCCAAACTTTGGCTAACGGCATTAACCCATAGTGCTGGGAGTATCCTTGGATCAAAAGTTCCGCTAAATTGCTGGTACACTGTTGATTTTACACTAGTATCATCACCAAGGCAAGCACACTTGTTAGTAATATACGATTTGGACAAAAAGTCCTTTACAACAAAGGCATTATGTTCAAACTTATGAGCATCCTGTATCGTTATACTGTCTTTTTTATCAGCACTGGCCCATAGGAGAGCCGCTAGAAGCACAACTTTGCTAACTATAACAAAGGCAATGGAAATTTGAATACGTTTGTCCAACGCTATAGATGTTATTATACGCACTAGTCTCTGTAGACATGGAGTACCTCTTATACTGACCATTACACGAGTTCCGCCAAAAAATCTACTACAAAGTGGATTGGTGGTACTGGTTGTAGTCTCAGTGGAGGTTTATGAAATGTTTTTTATACAGCAATGGTTGACAACCAGCTACCATATGGTGTGATATACAATAATAGCTGACTCAAATAGAAATAGTAGAAACGGCACTAACCCGCGTTTTGTGCACATATGGGCAAATTTTGGTGTTCAGTACTAATTGGCTTGAGGCTTGAGGGCATTTTAGCCTAGATGTTAGGTAGAATTGGTCTACAAGTGAAGTCGAATTGGCCTAGTAGTTGAATGTAATTAAATCTAAAGAGCAATTTTCAACTATACATAGCAGACCGTCCAACATATATAAACTAAACAAGCATCGACTTCAAGTTTCCACTAGCTTGCAACAGTTGTAAGTCGGAGTTCCCGCCAACATGCTTACCATTGATGAAAATGTTGGGAACTGTTCTTTGGCCAGTCAACTCAGCTAACCCTTTTTGGATGGTAGAGCCATCGGAAAGAGTATCTAATTCGATAATTTTAGCGTTTTCTCCCAAGGATGAGAGCAACAGCTTGGTTTGATTACAATACGGGCAGTATGTCTTGGAGTAGACAACAACTTTATCTGAACCTATGATTGATTTTATGTCATTGATTACTTTGGGTGCAACAGGCTCTGTCTTGAACCAAGAGGTGAGGAATTCAAACATATTAATTTATACTTTGCAAGTTACCTGAGTGTATGGTGGAACCTCTGCCTTATATTTACGTCGATAGTTTTTTTTGGTACTGTGAATTTATATAGCTGGTATGAGATGAGAAAAAGACAATTTGAACCTCTAGTTTATAACGTTATTAAAGCTGCAATGTGTTTGTTAATGCTATATTTTATTATGCTGTATTTAATTTTATGGCTGAACAATAGTTTCTTTGCTATACTATGGTGTCATTTTAGCAGGATTAATATCATCAAATTGGTTATCATTGAAATCATGTGTTGCTCCCTTGTAAAAGGTTTTTGTTTATCAAAGCCACTTCTTTATATTCTTAATACCCCTCTACACGAATGCATAAAGTCTCTGCTTTTCGAAAGTATCTCCAATGGTAGAAAAATCAATAACCTCGATTGTGTCTTCACCAAGTGAATACTTTCCAGGTTTAACAATTCCATTTTCCCCTTCTTTGTCATAAAGTTCACTTAACGTAATGTTTGACATCATTGGTTTAATGTCTGGGCTTAAAGTGCCCACTGTTATATGGTGGTGTTTGACAAATCCTTCAATGGGATCGGTTGTATTGAACTCGGAATCGAATATGTTCAAAACTTCAACTTTTATGCAAATTAAATAATCTTGTTTAATTATCAATTGCTTTACTTTGATATCAGCATAGTAGTCTAGCCAAATTTGACCCTTTTTCGAAACATCCGGTTTATACTTCTTAACAAGCTCTTTCCACTTGGTTTTTAAAATTTGGTTGCCCTTGGTATGTGCCATATGTGCTAATGTAACATGAAAGCCAGGCTGAACTCTATTAAGCTTTTGCAATCGCATCCAGCAAGGCAGGTTTTGGGCAATTTCATCAATTTTAGCAATTACACTTTCGTAATCCACCAGAACGCCAAAATAAGATGGGTCCTTGGGTTCGTTGAATACCTTCGTGAATTCAGGCTTGTACTCTAATGCCTTTTGAAAAGCTTCACTAGTTTCGGCATCTGTGGGCAATTTTTCTATCAAACCAGGGAAGCTGTTATGCAATTCCTCAATGATTTTATGCACATTGGCTAGAGAAGAATCCTTTTCATCTAATTTTAAATTGATAATTAAATCAAACTCGGAGTCCGGATATTCTTGGGCATTTACTGGCTGCAAACGCCCCATAAAACCCTTCATAATTGCCTTAGCTTTATCTGCATCAGAAGCACACTTTATCAGCTGGTGATTATCTCCTCTCTTTTGTACTCTGCCATATGTTACCCTCCATAGCTTTTCTGTTGATATATCTCCAATAAAATTGACACCAATAAACTTTAAGTTGGTAAAGCCAAGATACTTGTCGCCCTTTGAGGCAAAATCTTGAAAGAGCTGCCGGCGCTCACGGTATTCCGAGTTGTTTCTATCTACCAAGGCCACTGGAGAATACACCAATCCGCGCAAGCTAGCATCTACGAGCTTGATCTTTGCTCCTCTGGAAATGTTGTCGTTTTGAATATGAGCCCAGTCTGGGAAGAGTTCATTCAAGGTTCTGAAAACAGTGGTTTTACCACAACCTATAGTAGCAATCGGGATCAAAACGTACTTTGTTTCTATGTTGTAATTCAAACCTTGTGCATTCATTCCCTCAGAAAGGGCCAATTCGTCGTCTAATTTCAACAAGTTTATACCATTTTCGATATGTAACTGACTTAAAAACAACTCACGAATTTTTATAATGCCGTGGCCATTGAGAAACTCTTCCTTGAGCTCAGGCTGACTTCGAAATAAATCGACAACAAAATCGAGGTATTTTCTGGTAATCGCAGCATTCTTTTTGACCTTGATATTGCTAGGAACAATATTGTCATTAATCAATCTGCGCGTGACCTCACGGAGCTGGCGATACAACAAGTATGGCTGTTCAAATTTGAACTTGAAAAAGTAATCATCATCTTGTAAGTTTTTGCAACGAATTACAAATCCTTCTACCTCCCTTCCATTGTAAGTACCTGTTTCTGCACAGTTCCACAAAAACTTGAACAAATCAGTGCTATTGTTATACCTGATGTAATTGATTGTTCTGAACCCCCACTCCTGGGCAAAGCGAGTAACCTCTTCCATAGGGACAGTAGAAAACTCTATGGTGTTGTAGTTTAATCCATGCAAATACAATCCTGAGTTGTCCTTGTTGTATGGTAATACGTGTTCCTCAAACTCATCGTCACAGAGTTCTGCCACTGCTGTAAGATTATTATCGTACAAAAATCTGCCTAGTTGGGGCAACTCGCGCTTTATAACCAGCAATTGGTGGGCTAGGCTTTCCTCACCCTGTATAGCATGGTTTTTGTTTACACCGTCTCTTACCCCGGTGGAATGCTTGGAACAAACAACAATGTCACCCGAAGCAAGACCACCAACAAATATAATGCAGCCGTTTTCCTTAAGCGTTACCTCGTATGGACCCCTTGTCGTGCTCTTGAGGGTTTCCTCTTTGGTAATTGGAAATTCTCCAACATTGAAGAACTTGTCATATCCCCTTACAATAATTTCGTTATCATTAACTGTAAATAATCCCCGAGCTCTACTTGGCAAGGTGATTTTGTCAGACTTTGAGTAGTAGTCCCACTCATTGAATTTCCAGCTGTCTATAGGCTGATTTGTTCCATTGACTATATTTGTAAATTTTTTGCATTTTCCTGCTTTCTTCAATTGGGTGGCCTCATTCAACTGAGCACAAAATCTGGTCACTTCTAACTTCGAGCATCTTTTGTGCTTGAAAGCAAAGAGTTTGGAGGGAGCGTTGAGTGTTTCTGCCGCAGCTTCATAAGCACGATTTACCTCAATATCACTGGGCTTGGTATTGATTATTTTTGGGCAATATTCTATCAATTTCTCAATAACAGTATTCAATGAGCTCTTTCCAATATCCTTCACCTTTATACATAAATCTGGGTATATTATGAGGCTATCGACCTCGTCTTCTAACTGTAATGATGGTTTACCAGCATCAATGTCTATCTCTATGAATTTTGTATGGGTATTGGTGCTGCACTCAAGCATCGAAACAAAGTCTTTTTCAATACGGCAATTTGAGTTGGAGCCATCAGTTTTGATCACCACAACCCCTGAGTTGGGCGCGCTTTTGTTCAAAGCTTCGGATTTGGTAAGCTCATCGTCTTGAATATACGTCCATTCAGGGAATAATATATGTAATGACTGCAATAAATTGTTTACATCACTAGATCTGGAAATAATAACATATAGATGGTTCTCTTCTGACATAGTTGGATGACGGGAGTCTTTGTAGGATCTTATATACACAGTATGGGTTAAAAAAAATACTACAAACACTGTAGCCCTGGATCATAGATGATGATATTTTCCTGTATATAAACGCATTAATACGTAAACCAATCTGTATAATAAAGACCTTGCACTAAAGACATAGAGGACTAAATATGAATACAAAGTGTACCATAAGGCTTGAAAAAGCAAGCACGGCTATAATTCAGAAGAAATAGCAGATGCTGTGTAGATTTGCAAAGTAAACAGTTATTGGTGCACTCTATACAATAAATTTGGTTTAAAAGACAATCAACTTGTACATACATATCGATGGTGGGGGATAAGTGAAAACAGTATTGTGGTGATTTGAATTGATTTATACATAACAGAAAAATATAAGCCTAATGATTAAAAAGAGCAGAGTGTAGTTTATTTTCGTTTATTTATTATGTGCGCTCTGATGTATAGTTAATTGAAGTGAAAGCCAACCTGGCGGTGACAGTGAACAGACTAATTTATGAAACATTAAAAACTAGTTCCTTGTTTGTGGCTTTTATAAATTTGTTTAAATCTGCTAATTTGGATTTTATATTTCAGTGGATCAAATATTGAACCTCTTTATATACTCCATAAATTGAAAGTGGAAATCTTTGAATGATTGAGATAATTGGCTATAGTATCCGACATCAAAAGAGTCAATTATTTTGAATGAAAATTGATAAAGAATGCCACAAATTCTTAATTTATTAGGGGAATGTTCAGATATACTCGGCAATGCTTGAATAGAAATCTAAATTCTTTCGCATTTTATTTATTAACCAGAAAGCCATTATCTTGCTGATTTTACTGCCCAAGAATTTTCTAATACCAGGTTCAAAAGTTCAATATTGATTATACTATTACCTTCTTTATATAAGATTACTGGTATTACCCACTGCTAAACTCTACATATTTGTTTTCAATAATAATCCAGGGATTAACGTTTTCAGGAGTTACCTCAAAAAAGTGAAGGTTCGATTAATCAAGTTTAATCAATAATATATTCATTATTTAAAAGTCGCTAATTTTGTGTTTGTATAAAGAAATAAACTTCGTAACAAAAACTGCTGTTTATAATGATCTATCAAATGCATTTATTCATTTAGTTAAAATAATTGTAACTGTATTGCATATTTAATTCATCATTTTTCTTGCTTTCAATCTATTAAATATTATATCCACATCGCCCACTTTCCTTCATATTCATCATTATTTTCATATTCATCATAATTTTCATATTCATCATAATTATTCTTTATCCCTTTGAATCATTTCATATCTCATGATCAAATCTATAACTATTTCATATGGAAGTGAAATTTGAATACTGAAGATACTAAAATAATATTGCCTCTTGCACCTATCATATTAATCTACACTTTTCACATTTCACTACTATCTCTTTTACATCCTGTTATTATATATATACCTTCACTATTATCTCTTTCACGCTCCTTTCTAAAAGAAACTACAAAATCTATAACGCAATCTTTCGTTTTCATGCATACCTAATTATTACCGCAATGATAATCAAATCTTTTGCTATAATACACAGTTTGATATGAAACAGCCAAATAGGCTTGTTTCACTCTTAATAAACGACGACACAAACAATGCAAGACGCCATTTAAGTCTTAATCTCTAATGGATCTTCAATATAATATTTAGGAACCGAATTTTAACTTACATGGGTAGTTACATTTTAAAATTATTCACCATATCATATATTATAGCAACAAATGCAGCAAACACAGCAAACGCAGCAAACGCAACAATTACAACCATCACATTGTAAACAATCAAAACAAACCCGTAATTGCTCTATCTACTCTTCCTTCCCTGTATCCAACCTCACTATGACAAATCATACTTGGCAATTCGTAAATTCGGCAATTATCATACCCGGTAGCTCACATTACAAATTCTCATACCCGGTAATTAATCCTACAAACTCATAATACAGGCTTTTTCCGCAAATCTCTTCCGTATCTTCCGGTTTACCTCCACCTAATCTCCATGGCACTCCTACAATTACTCATCTCATCCAATAATTTCACGGTTTCCCGATGGGTTCCAGCATCGCCGGTCTCTTGTTTGGCCAAGGGCTTCTAACCTCTTTTTTCTTCTTCTTCCTCTTCTTGACGCAATTTCGCAACCGGTTCCAAAACGGCATATAGTCTCTAACCATGCCGTCCATGTCCTTTGACGAAGCCCTTGACTTGGCAGAAATTGCTAAATGTATCATACTCTTCTTAAGAGATGCGTCCATGATGCGGCTTTTAAGTCCGGTCATGCATTGATACAAGCTATGACCGTTTTATTTTGATTCTTGGGATGGTGTATATATGATAGCGTTTGCGGCCATACAAGGCTGGAATAAAACCTGGTTTTTGGCCTTTTTAAGACACCTTCATATCAGATCGCTATATATTATATGAATAATATATAAATATCGAATAATTTGTACAATTGTTGGGTATCAGTAGTATCGTTATATCCTTTGATAGGAGATTGGTGTGAATATCTTTGATCTAGACGAAGCTCTCTAATGGATTCGTGGACTCCTACGGCGTCGGTTCCGAGCGCTACATTTATAAGTTCGGTAGACGCAAGTCAATACTCACTGTTACTGAATGCCTTGACGCTGGTAACGGCAGCAATGGCTACGGAAACCGCGCTTGGTCAGTTATATATTCTCTCAAACTCCGTTCGTGGAGCGCAGGCTTCGCTCACGCTTATGGAAGGCGCTAGATATATCGCAACTGCAACCGGGACTGCAACCGAAGCATTCCCTCATGTGAAAGAAGCCATGTTTAATGCTACTGTCAATCTCCTTGACTTGGAGGACTCCCAGAACTTGTTTGAAATGGACCTCAACCTCGGTGCAAATGTGCTATTTACCGTACTATTTGGTATATTATTTGTTGCACAGAGTCTTATCGGCGGATGGTCTCGCTACTGGTATTTTGGAGTGTGTTTCTTCTGCGGATGCGGTCTTGAATTTGCAGGGTACCTTACTCGTGCTTTAGCGCATTTTGATACCACCGATATCAACTTCTTTCTATGTCAAATTATCACCTTGACTATTGGACCGGTCTTTCTCATGGCTGGGATTTACTACTTGCTAGGAGTGATGATCTTGATACATGGAAGGAAATACAGTTTGCTTAGTCCAGTCTGGTTTTCCTACATCTTTGTTGCCTGTGATATAATCAGTTTGGTTATTCAGGCCGCTGGCGGAGGTATGGCGGGAAGTGCAGCAGTTGAATACGAGGACACGGACAATGGAACTCATGTTATGGTTGCGGGTATAGCTTTCCAGGTGGCTTCAATGTCGCTCTTTCTTTTCCTCTTTTTTGACTTTATCAACCGTACCTTCTTCAGGGCTAGTCCCGAAATCAACTTTACGGTCGGAAATTTCTTCCATATGTTGTTCAACACTTCGCGGGGTGCTTCAATGAAACAGCAGTGCGAACCTTACTACAGTATAAAGCATGCTCATGTTCGCGAGCTGAGACTTTTCAATTGGCTGCCTATTGTGGTTCTACTGTCTGCGTTATTTGTCTACATTAGAAGTATATACAGGGTGGTTGAATTGGCAATGGGCTGGTCTGGATACTTGATGACTCATGAGGCTTATGTGATGTCTTTAGACGCTGCAATGATATTCTTCGCGTGTCTCATATTAACGGTTTTGCACCCATCCTTTTTGTTTGGCAGAGAAAACAAAATATCCATGTTGCATCTCAAGGAAAAGGAAGAACCAACAGAGGATCCTGAACTAATCTCAAGCTCTGCTCCTGACATCAATGAAAGCAGTGCTAGCTACAGTCTTAGTGACGAAAAATTAGAAGGTTTGAATAGAAGGGTAGACGACTATGGTTTCATTGAGCCCGTGATAAGCTCTAATACATTCAATAGACAATCTATTGAAATACCTCGCGATATAAAACAACATGAAGTGAATGAAACTAATCACAACCATTCTATACAACATGAGCAGAAAATAATTGACCATAATTCCATCGAGCAGCATGGTTTGAATAGAGATATTCACAATTCTGCCGAACAACATGAGCTATTTACATATGATCAGAATCCCATTGAACGATATGAACTGGCAAAAACAGATCTAAGCTTCACTGAAGGTGATAATGAAGCATCAATGGCACACAAATAAAATAAAACATCAATTAAATACAATCGCATTAAAATTTTGCATCAAAGCACCTGGAAGAAAAGGAACAAAACATCTCACAGACTAAGTTTTGGGAATAGTCTTACAGCTCCATGATTATTGTACAATGAATAGGGCAAATTTAATTCCACATCAGTATCTTGGATTCATGGCTAGATAAATATTTACTTATTCAATTTAAATCTCAGTTTCAGTAAACCCAATACCAACTTTATTACCTCAAAAGCAAATTCTAATAGTCTTTATTCCCTAAGTGCGAGGAATCATCTTCGGAGCATCTTTGACGCAATGCGTACCAGCACAGCCACACAGTTTTAATTTACATGGATCAGTTTGTAAATCCTGTACTATTAAACAAGGATGAAAAAAAGGAATTGCTTTCATGTGATGCTTTTTAGTGGGCGGAATATAAGTGTTGTCTATTAATGTTCTCAACCGTGCAGAGTCCATTATTTATATGTAAATGGTAAATTATCACCAGTAGTATTGATCTGAAACGAGCATTGGTATTATAAATATATATATATATATATATATATATATTAATGTTAGCTAGTAGAGAAGGTGATTTTTGTAACCACCAGACTAAGAAAGCTATTTAGTCACTGATAAGAGATATATGTCAAAAACAAGTTTTAGTTTCTTTTACGTACGGCTCTCTTCGCCTCTACGCATTAAGAATTTGCAGCAACTATTTCAATATATGACTGCTTGAAGTCACGATTAGACACCACTTTTAAATCGCCAATTTTTGATAACATTAATTATTCGAAATCTTGCCGGATAAACCTTGTTCCTGCGCTATTTCAAGCCATAGTTTTGCAAACTGCACTTGAGTTAGTATTGAAAGCAAATTGTAGTCTCGTGATACTTACATGATTATTTAATTTATTTTCCGTGAATTCCCCAAGGCGTATCGCTTGTTGGCACCACTGAGCACTCTGCGAAGGCATATTTCTGTTTATGTCAGTATATGTAAATCATACATCAGCGGTTAAACTTACATTACCCAATCAATACCCTGGTTCCAGCAAGCATAACATAACCATTGTATTTCAGTTTCAGATAAGGCTGCTTTGTTGGTACTATTTTTTATGGTGGTGTAAAGAGTTTGTATATAGCCGTGGCACATAGCATTTTGTACAATATATTCAAAAGCAAGACGGAACCACCTCACTATTTTCATCTCCGGATCGAGCATACCAACTTGCAATCCATTTTTGATCATTTGCGTGATAAGCTCTTTTCCTATTCCATAAATATACTGTGTATCATGGAGAATTAATTCAACAAAAGTATCATATATGTTAAAAAGCTCATGTGGCTCAAGATATTGACAGCGGTCAATCACGATAATATTCTCAGTCCCCCCTAGTTTGAGTCCTGTCTGGAATTCAAATACAAGTGCTTGCATATGGCAAAGGATCCATGCATCTTGATTTGTTTTTCGCTGCAAAAATGCGTGCTCAGCAATCTCTCTAGATTCAATATTCATACTTTTCCAAGTGCTGATCATCGGTTTGGGTTCAGACAAGACGGTACTCAAAAGCATTATTATACGAGCACGAGTTTTCCATATATCCTTCATTTCAATATCATCGTTTACTATGACTAAATTCAGCAAGTCGATAAATGAAATAGAGAGAGCCGAAAATTTTTTGCAATAGTCTAATTTTTTCCTCTCCAAGGAAAACCATGCTGCTTTGTATGCTTCGCTACCAAACCATACCAAAGTTTGGGTGGAAAACTGAGGTTTTATCAGGTCTTTTGTCTCACATATTGATTCAAACCACACTATTTCGCGAACATGCTTGTAGACTTCCTCGAAAATTAACAAAACAGCGGTAAACGTGTCTTCATTGCAATTTTCTTTTAAATGCAGCACACTGATTTCGATAGCATGATTAACTGCAGAAGGAATGTAGGAATTTATTACATAAATGCTCTTGAACTCGCTAATAGACAAGCAAATATTAGCAATTGATTTAATGAACCTTAGTACCACTTCAAATATAAGTTGAGGGCTAAATTTATCATTAGTGTACCCTACACAACAGGCCAAAATAGAGGTGCTCTGAAACAGATTCTCGTGCTCGATCATTTCAATGCACTGTTTAGCTCGCAAATCGTCTCTAAGAGCTCCGTACCCACGAAATAAATACAACTGACTCATGTTGTCTTTTTGCTCTTCAGGATCCAACTCTTTATTTAAATCCAACGCATCCTGAAATCTTTCAAGTGAAAAGTTGCACAGTTGTAAAGAACGAATCACAATACGTTTCTCGAATCGTCGTGTCGAATTACAATGAAGTATGTGGTTCAAACACATATTCAACCAACTAATAGCTAGCCAGAATTTGTATGATTTGAAGCATTTAACACCCTTATTCCACAACAAAACAAGAATACTTTTTCTGGTTGTAATGGCCAATGGTTGTTTTAATTTTGTTTCCATAACTGGGAAAAATACGCGTAATTCTTTGATAACAGCATGCTCTTTTATATCCTGAACCAAGACAGTATTGATGTAAAATTTGGTTATAATTAAAAGCTGTAATAAACTGTGATGTTTTTCCGGATTCAACTTGTCAAACATATAACTTAAACACCAATTTACCCCAACGAAATGTTTGGCTGCAAATTTTTTTAAAAAATTCAAAATTTGGACGCAATTATGTTCAATATCCATCTCGATCACTAATTTTTGAACTAATTTTAGAAATTCTTCTTCATTTTGAACAGTATTACAAACAAGTACATACACCTCAATTCTATCACTAAAATTGCCTAATAGATAATCAGTGGCACTCGAATCTTCTATCTTTGAGGCCCACAAACACTGAGCTAAGGGTAGTTAGTAATTTTTTTTCTTTCAAGAAACAATATCAGTACATCAGTAACTGAGGGACATTACTTACCTAAGAGAAGATACGACTGAAACATTAAGTCGTTCGTATATACGGTTTTTGGGAGATTAGCTTCAGTCACTTCAAGAATACAGATCGAATATTTGGCCATTTTCACGGCAAGTAAAGGCTGTGACAACCCCGAAAGAGTTAACCCCGTATTGTAGATACATCTGCAGCATTCATAAAGAGTCCCAGGTCCGTTTGTTTTCAAAAGAAAATCAAGGTTGTCCTCAAGTTGGTATTGTTCAGCCAAAATGAATTCATTCTTCAAAACACCGAGTTGCATCACAAGAACTTTTAATTTGACAATGGTATCCTTCACCAGCCTTTTGGTTTCAAAATCCACCGCTTCAATTGGATCTTGCAATATTTTAATATAATGGCGTATATTCCCCATGACCATTGTTGCCAATCCCAAACATTGAAAATCAATAGCCATTGCCATTATCAGTACAAGGGAGGCAGCAGTACTCGCCTGGGTTTTGCTCGTTGGTAAATACTCACAGCTAATTTGTAAAAGCAAAGCCGCAAAGTACTTCACCTGAAGCTTCACTGGTACACCAGCGAAGCTGTTCTGAAGAAGCCCTTCGTGGTTCCACAAACCTTGTGCTTTGTTTTGTAGCAACACCGCCATCTCCGTAGTTATTGATGTTGCGTTAGATTTAATGCGCAAACAATAGGTGGCCAACCCAATCAGACGTGGTAACCCCTGAACAGCCTCGTCTACAGGCTTCACTCGAAGCTCGCTGATAAGCGAGCTTGCAGCATCTACGATGTTAATAACATAATCCCACTACCATCACAGCGTAGATCATACCTATAACTGTCCATATTAGCTGTATATATCGCTCCATGATGAATGTATATTGAATTGGGTGGCAAATATGGGACTTCCCTAACCAAAAGTGCTGCAAAACATTTTGGGCTACGACAAAATACAAAACCGTAAAACGTGTGTTTATTAAAGGAAGAAAATGTACATTACCACGAGACTGACATACTTTACATTGGTCTAGGAATCTTATGGGATAATCTACTTCTTACCGTTCTTAGCGGCGGACTTCTTCTCCTTCTCTTGCTGGTCCTTCAAGACTCTCTTGACAATCTTCTGCTCCTCAATCAAGAAAGCTCTAACGATTCTCTCCTTGACACAGTTGGCACATCTGGAACCACCGTAGGCTCTCTGGACGGTCTTGTGGGTCTTGGAAACCTGGGCGTAAGCTCTGGGTCTCAAGGTGCTGATACCAGCCAAGGCATTGCCACAGTCACCACACTTGACTCTAGAAGCAGCCTTCTTGACGTGCTGGGCAACCAACTTACCACCGGGGGTCTTGACGACCTTGATCTTGTTAGATCTGGTGTTGTCTAAATGAATTGTTAGTATTCAGAGTATCATTAAAATTAAATAGCTGTTTGGCGAACCTAGTGGGATAAAATAGCGGGAATCTTCTGTGTTGTGCAAAGTAGATAGATAATACAGTATATGGAAAGTGTGATAAATTGTTGTTGAGTATGAACCACTTGCAATGAATAAACCCTCAATACGTGAAGTCAAGTTTTGAATACATAGAATGCAATATTCAAATGGGATGAAAGCATGAATGTGCTTGCACATATGCAGCTATCGATCTTCTCATTATGCAATACGATAATATGTTCTCTTGCCTTGTGTACTGAGTTGGTCTATTCTTTTTCACTCTATTACTGGTTAACTAAGCATCCTCACCACATCCATTCAAACAGCCACGTTGATCTGATTCTCGCCGAGAAGCGGATTAAAACGTACATGGGTTTCTTCTTCTGTAGGTAACACGTTGAGCCATTTTTGAAGATGATTTGTATGCTGTAAAGGAAAACGTTCAAAAAGAGCTGTCGTTAACAAGACCAACTTTTTTTCGGTATACCCTGCGACATGACAAAATTTTCCAGCCATTTTCCGATGGGGAAATTTTTCAGTAAATTAAAACTGCATATAAATTATTGTATTATTACAACCACGTGATAATCACTATCAACAGGGCTATAGCCCTCAAAAGCCCTGGGAAATGATAAGCGAGTGCGAATGTAAAAAGAGGCCTAACCACTAGCTTTTGAGCAGAGAATATGACTAGATTTAAGTTTAATTATGTTTAAGTTGTTTTTGGTAGCATACAACTCTAACAATATGAGCAATATTGAAAATTTGAGTCTGCATAATATTCTATAATGAATAATTGTGAACCACTTGAGCTTTGTAGTGATTTGAATTCAATTGAAATTAACAAATTTTAATAGAATCGGTTGAGAGTTATGTAAGTTATCTCAATCAAAATACGTATTAGATTTTTTAGCTAATTGTGCTATAGATTTCACCCTCTGATCCTTATCGTAAACCTAATTTATTAATCATACAAACTCGATTTACAAACCCTTTACAATTTGGCATCATTCTTTTCAACAGCCACAACTTCCATTTCCAAGTCAACGCCCAAGGGTAATTCCTTGACGGCAACACACGATCTGGCAGGCTTGTGCTCATTGAAGTACTTAGCATAAACTGTGTTAAATTCACCAAATTGTGTTTTCATGTCAGTGAGAAAGATATTGGCCTTAACAATGTGATTCAATGAGGAATTGGCAGCTTCCAAGATGTTAGACACATTCTGGATCACCTGCTCAGCCTGCTCCTGGATACTGGGGTTGCCAGATAAAGGCTTGTTTTCTGGGGTGTATGGGATCTGACCCGATACGTAAATGAAGCCTATAACAAGTGAGTTAGTATTCGAAATATCGGCTATCATATAAGCTAAATTTAACTTGTAAGTACTTACCATTGACCTTAATGGCTTGCGAATAAGAAGCAGCCGGTGGTGGGGCGTTTGCTGTTTTAACCTTTAAATAGTTAGTTTGGTGTTATCTTATGAAAGCGCAACCTATAAACGTGTAAATACTCACTGGAGTAATAGTAGAAGCCATTCTTTTGGGTACAGAGCTAATTGATCTTGCAATTGAAGAGCGCAATGAAGTGGAGAACATGTTGCTATAGTTTCCTGCCAACCTTCAATTTCGCGACTTCGGGTTTACCGTACTTTTTTTTTGCCGAACGTCAATCATTCTGAATCACTAATGATTGCGCCGCATGGATAATAACTATTACACAGTTTTATTCTTGATAAGTATGACTACAATGATCTTCTATCTAGAGTATCTCGTTTTATCTAGAAAATACCCTTTTGCTCCAACTATCTTTTCTTCATCTTCTTTTTCTTCTTGGCCTTCTTCTTTTGTGTTTTTGTTGTTTTAGCCGTGGGCTTGTTTGCTGCTGTATCGCCATTAAGAAACTCAGTGTTGAACTCCGGCTCACAATATTCTTCCTCTTGTATATTCTCTTTAGGCGTTACTTCTTCTGATACTGTATCCTTCAACCCTGTAGATACATCTTTCTCGAACTTGTCAAATAATGTTTCGGCAATATACTCAATTTTGCAAAGCGTATTGAATGATTGGAAAAAGAAGGAAAAGTCCTGGTGTACCTGTCCCAAGTAGTTTACAGGCAATGTGCTAGAAGTTTCGCATGGCTTGCTACTTGCATCTAACATCGCTCTGAGATGCATTTCGATTCTCTCCACAAATAACTCGATGATGCGAAAGTGATTTTTATTCTTTTCAAGATCCTCATCAATTTGGCTTATGGTTAGTGTCGAGTAGAGCTCAATTAAGTCATTGAGCTCTTTTTGAGAAAATATAAATGCTGTTTTCTTTTCAGACAGTTCATGCTTTTTTGAAGAAGAATCAGCTTCGTTCATAATACTATCACTCGTCTGACCAGCCTGCTTAATTTTCACAAACAATTGACGTGCATCGGGCACCTTACCAACCCAATTTATTAAAAATACTTGCAAGGCACCACTGTAATCGTGAATGTTATCAACGCCTTTGTGCTTTTGGGACCTCAGCAAATCAATGAAACCAATATTAATAAGTTGGTTTATCATCAAACACAACAATACTACATACTTTTTAGCAATTGATTCAGCCAAGTATACCTTGTAGCCATTATCAATGTCAACCCCATCAGTCGTTGATAAATACGCGCTGCTGTTGGTGAGGAATTCATGCAATAGCATCAGTTGCTCAACTTCACTAAGAATGATCTTATCGCCTTTTCTCGGAAGTTTATAGGGAATTTGTCTTTGCTCGTCACCACGAAGCCCTGCTAACAATTCAAACACATAGTCTATTAAGAGTGCCGATAGATTAATATTATGAGTTAAAACCCAGACTAGCACTCTCCTGTAACCCTTGCACATTAACATTTCATCAAGAATACATCGTGCTAGTTTGTTGTTATTGTGTAGCAACAACTCAAAGTTTAAAATTTCAAAGATGGGAACGATTAATTTGTTATTTTCTTGAGTAGTTTGTATAGCTTCTTCTGGTGCAGCTGAGAACAAGTGATGAAAAATTGTATCAGGAGTTATTACACTACCCTTTGTATTGTCCTTTGCTATAGTTCCATCTTCTTCGGATTTAATAGCTAGCATTATTGTATTTAAAACAACCTGGCCAAGGTTGTTTTCTGCATCCACATCACCCTCGATTGAGTTTTGACTTAAAAACTTAAAAGCATAGTGGAGTTCTTCCCATTGAGCAAAGAAAATGTCCGAGTCTTGTTTATTTTCGAGCTTTTCAAATTCTTCTACCTCTTTTAAAAACCAATCTTGGTAGTATTGATTTTCTCCTCGAGGAACATCACGCCAATCACGCCCAAGTTCATCAAACTCTATTGACGCCAGTTCGGTAGATCTCATAGCTACCAAACTGCGTTTTGTATTGCCGGATATTGAAGCAGCTGGTCCAGTTGGATCTTTTTCTAATGCAATCTCGTCTTTCCTTAGTGTTGGTATTTTGGTTTCCGTCCCCTTAGAAGGGCTATCTTCAACTGTGTGGTCAACATTTTCGGGGTTTCCCTCAGAATCCAGCCATACATCTCCATCAGAATCACCGTATTCATACTCAAAAATATATCGTATATCTTCGTCAAATCTATCATCATACTCTAAATCGATCAAAATATCACCTAGTTCTGTTCTGGGTTTTGACTGATTTAGCCTTCGAGCCGCCTCCACAGTGTTTCGGGATTTTTCTGGACCAGCTTCATACTGGCCAGCTGTAAATGAAAATCCCGAATTTAAAATCAAAAGAGCCACAATTACCAACCTCATGTCGATCAGAAGTGCCCCTCCATTAATTTTTTTGCGAGCAAGAGGTTGTAAAAAGTTCAACAGTGTCTCCATCTTTATATCATAGTCCGCATCTTCAGGTCGGCTTGAAAGCTCTTCATCAACCCGTGCTATGCTTTCGTCACCTTCTTCATAAAACAGGGAAGGGTTTTGGTTGATGACCCATGCCAACACATAGCGCACGGCGCTAGAGCCTTTTAGTGTTTCCTTAACTATTGCAGGGGTTTCTTCTAAGCGGTCCCCCAAATGGTTTTCAAACTCAATTCGCCGGTCAATTTCCAATCCGAGGAGAATGATGTTGGTATGGCATTTCCACATCTTGAGAAAGTAATGCAAATATGGGTTGAGAGTTACGTTATAGTCGCCTTGAGGTGGTTTGAAAAGCTTGTAAATACCCACAATTAATACACATGCAATAGAGTAAACCAATTTGAAATTCAACTTATCATCCTCGCCCCAAGTTGGTAAGCTAGGGGTCCATTGTGGAATATTTTCAAGATAGTGATCTTCATCATTTTCCACGTACCTCAAGTTGAGCTCATCGTCAGCATTGATTGCTTTATGTATGCAGCGCAAAAGGGTGAAGAATATCATGGATAGCTCAAATTTTATTGACTCGATATCCACCTTATAATCATCACTGACTGGGGTCTCAGGTTGGTTCCTAATATAAAATGTGTACATAACAGCAATAAGCAAATCCGAAAGACAGTCAAGGCTGAGTACGAATTTATCATTTTCTTCTGGTTGTGTAAACGGGTCGCAGAGCGACGCCACTGTTGTGAAGAGATGGTTTAACGACACATCATCTGTAGGGAGATCAAGTAACCTGCTTAGTTCCGAATGTCTCTTAATAAGATCCTGACCCGGTGTACTAATCGGTAATGGAAACTCAAACTCCATTACCTTTTTATCTTTATCAGTCTCTATATCCAGCATATCATTTCAAGTAGCTCTGGCTTTTCTTAAATATGACATTCTCTGTTTTGGAAAAAAACAAATTTTGTGTTGCAAGCCGTTGTGGTAGTACCAAAAACATGAATTTGTAGAAACAACAGAGTTGAAAGTGGAAGAATAAAGGACTGACATATATTAACAGTGTTGAACAACTAATACTAGGTAATGTATATATATAGCTATAAACACTAAAATAAGACTTAACTACAAGAATTAGGATTTCTTGTGTTCTTGAGAATGTTTAGTGGTAGAAGGCATTTCTTCTGAAGACTTAAAAATGATAGCATTGTGGGTTCCAAAGTAATTAACTGGTTCAATAGATGCAATTGATTACTATGTAATTTAGCCTGGTTTGAAATGTAGTTAAGCATTGTTGATTTGATCAACCCTGCCACGGGCTTGATCATCATCACGATTTGGTGGAAATTGGTAAATACACCGTTATAATAAGTGAAATGATGAATACACCAGACACACACACAAATATCGAGACTTTTGCTGAGTCCCTGGCTGTAGCGTTTACTTTTCCTAGGCATAATATGCGGTTTTAGATTCTTTCTTCTGTCCAATACAAATTGCAGTGTCGAGAACTGTGTAAAACATCAACAACGCTTAGTATTCTAAAAAACGACCATCATGAACAAAGCTTAATAGAGACGCAAAAAATTAGTTCTAGAAACAAAAGGTATGTTTTCCGAATAGGCTGTTGGCATTACATAGACGACATCACTGCTGTTGGAAACTGTGGTTTTTACGAAAATGTTAGAGCGGATTTCTTTGAATTTTGCCGATTATGCTGTAAATATCCAACAAATTCCTTCAGAAAACTCCAAAAGAGCTGTCAAGCGACCTTTGGACGACAAACATCATTTGAATACCAAGCCAGATATATCCAAAGCGTGTTTTAGCCCAAGCCTTTTCCCTTGTACCTATTACTTGCACGTACAGTTCTTTTATGTATACTAAATTTCAGCTGGTAGCATCAGCTAACCTAAGTAGCTGCAAAAAAATTATTAAATACCCGCGCAAACGGAAATCCTGTTTAACCTGCTATAACTCAGTTTTAAGACAGATTTGCTATACAAACTTGCTAAATACATACTATGAGATCCTTATTACCCACAACTGTGATATACCATGTTAACAAGCAACTTAGAGCAGGCTCAAATATGCTAATTGGTAATTGTTTTGAGGGTGACCGAGATATCGTGCTAATCACCGGCGGCGCTGCTGGACTCGGGAGAGACATTGTCGAGCTATTCGCAGCAAAGAAAGCAAGAGTTGTTGTGTTAGATATAAAGCTACCACTGAGCGATGCCAAGATCAAAGACGTGATTTATTACAAATGTGATGTAAGCGACCGTAAGCAAATTTTTGAAACACACCGAAAGGTTAAACAAGATGTGGGTATTGTAACAATATTAATAAACAATGCTGGAATCACCTGTGGCAAGACATTATTGGACATGGGGTATGAAGACATCGAAAGAACATTAAGGATAAATTTGTTTTCCAGCTTTTACACAATCAAGGCATTTTTGCCCGATATGCTCAAGATACAAAGGGGGTATATTGTCACCATTGCATCAGTTTTAGGATATATGTCACCGGCAAGGTTAAGTGCGTATGGAGCATCAAAATCGGGGTTGATTGCGTTACACGAATCTTTGACGTACGAATTGGGATCACCTTCATTAAACATAACTGGAGTGAAGACCCTATTGGTCTGCCCTGGTCAATTACAGACACGGATGTTTCTGGGAGTCAAGTCGCCATCAAAACTTTTTGCACCAGAACTTGATCCTAAATACGTGGCTGCTCGTATTCTCTCAGCACTCGAGTTAGGAAGACGAGGCGAGATCAGATTACCTTTATACGGGAATTTGTTACCACTTTTTAGGGCAATGCCGTGGCGTGTTGTGGAGATTGTTCGGGGAGTCTCGGGAATTGACAAAAGTATGCGTACTTTCAAGAGTTCATCTGGCCAGGTCGTTTCGAAAACTGGCTCAGATGCATTGGGGCCGCATTTAGAGTATAAACACGTATCCTCTGAAGAATCTTCGAAAGAGGCTGGTATTTCTAAACCCTAGCTTGTATTAAACAATACATGTACTCCTTGAAAGCAAAGCTTTTATTGCGTAACTAACCGTGTAGATACTGATGCAAATTGAAGTTATGCGCAAACCAAACCGTTACGAACTCAGAACTGTGTTCCGAAATAGTAAGTGGCGCCTTGTAAAGCTGAAATTCACGTAGAATGCTGGACGAAAAGAGCTCAGACATATTCTTTTCGGCAATTTCATTAATTGATGTGTATAGATTCTCAATAATATCAACCTCAAAAAATGATTTCAAGGCATCCCCAGTTAGTGTGAGAACAATGGAGTTTTCCGGTGTTAGCAAAACTGCTTGGGAGTCATCTTCAACTGGCAGAACGTCTGTGAGAATTAGCTCCATACTCCTTAATTGAGGGTCGGTCAATTCGAACTTATTTGAGGCTTTACAGAATTCGTAAGATTTGGCACATACATGGGCCCAGTTTGAAGGATTAGAGCCAATCACATAGGCTTTAACCCTGTAAATCCTGTTATCAATACTATCATTCAATTTGCGCAATTCGCCAATCGTGTAAAGCCTGTGAGCACGAGAAGCACTTTCTTGCACAGTCGAATTTTGTTTAGGCATAGGAACAGGATTCGGGAAATGAGTTATGGGACTTGAAAAATAGTCATTTTGGAATTCAATATCTGGAACAAGCAATTCATTATCTTCTGATTCATTCTTAATAGCATTCTGCCCAGCCTGGGTTAGAGATATATCTTCGGTCGATGCGGAACTAACAAACCTACGAGCCTCCAGCCGGTCAGGTTGTAAAATTGGCTGAGCTCTGTTGGGTGGAGGTAAATCCTTGTTGGTATGTGAATACGAATGTACAAAGTTATTATCTCGACTGAGCTTATTGGAGTTCATCTCAGCCCAATACTTTCGAGGAAGTACTTGCTTGGCCACGTCTTCAATTTTAGTGAAGAGCTCTCGCGGTAAGTTGGTCGCAAGTTTAGAATATAAATCATGCATATACTTTTTGGAAGCTTCACTTCCTTCTTCTGGGTTTACGAGTTCAATAGAGCCCGTCTGACCTTCTAATGTGCAATTGAATAGCTTCAACCTTACTTGGATTTTCAACAATAGCAACTTGTCAACAAGCTTAACCAGTTTGCCATTATTGCGAATCAACTCTGCTATCCCTAATGGTGACGAATACTGTGATTGATACGTTCTCTCGATTCCGTTGAGTTTGTGGCGAAATACGTCTAATTTAAGTACTTGGTCATCTTCTAGCACACAGTCATGTATGACGAGTGGGGGACGGTTTGATGAGATTTGTCTATTAGTGGTAAAGTCGGTTACATGTAGAATATCCGGACTCTTGACTCTACTGTTGAGATCCACTCGTAAGGCGTAGCAGTAAATTGTTTTCCAGTACCTTAAGCTATTTTCCCCCGTGATCTCAGGGAAATCTCTTATATGGCAGAGCGGTGCCTTTTCTTGAGACATATACTAACCGTGTTAAATTTGTTATGTGTGGTTCGTGTCACTCGATCAATTCGCAGGGCCTTCGATGATGTTGACAAGTTGTGTATCCGAAAAGAGAAAATATATAATTAAGCGCGGTGCAACATTTAGCTGCAATTATGTTTTTTTGCAGTCTATTTAAGCGAATAAAACATACTACAAGGTAGTAGCCTACGATCTGTAATCACCGTTAATTGTAACGTATTCGTGAGACAAGTCACAAGTCCAAAAACTAGCCAGCTGGCCGCCACCAGTCCCCAAGTCTATTTCAATTTCTAAGTCTTCATCTTGTAGGATGTGGGAAGCCCTTTCTTCGTCAACAAACTCAGGTTCACCATTGACAAGCAACTTGAGCTTATCAGAGCCATCAGCAGGCACAAATGATACGTTTGTTTTGAATGGTATCACTGAGTCTTTCGATTGTACGTTTGAGTAGCCAATTGCACACAAGATGCGGCCCCAATTTGCGTCTTTTCCATACATAGCAGTTTTGAATAAGGAGGAGTTGGCAACGGAAGACGCAATTGTTTTAGCGTCTTCAAAAGATAACGCGTCATTAACTCTAATAGTGATAAACTTTGTGGCACCTTCCCCGTCACGAACAACCAACTGAGCCAACTGCTGAGCAAAGCCGGTTATCTCGCCTTGAAGCTGGTCAAAGGAAGCGGATGTTTCAGAAATAGTATTTCCACCAGCTGCACCGTTTGCAATGGCAACAATAGTGTCGTTAGTAGACATGTCGCCATCAACCGAGATACTGTTGAACGATCTCTCAGTAGCATAAGATAACATTTTTTGTAATGCAGTAGGAGCCACCGGCGCGTCGGTCACAAAGAAACCCAACAAGGTCGCCATATTTGGGCAAATCATCCCAGCACCTTTTGCTAAACCTGCTAAAGTATACACATTTCCCTCCAATTGAAACTGCTTGGTGACCAATTTGGGAAATGTATCAGTAGTGCAAATTGCACGGGCACAATTGAGCCAATGCTCGTGGGTATTGCCCATATGCGATTGTGCCAACGTGGGAATACCCGCCAATATCTTATTAATCGGCAAAATATTTCCAATAACTCCAGTAGACATAACTAATGTTGAATTTTGAAAGTTTCCAAATTCCTTATCCGTAGTATTTATCATCTCCTGTGCATCCTTCATGCCCTGCGATCCAGTAACTGCATTGGCATTGCCACTGTTGATTACAAGTGAATTGATACCCTTTCCACCTTTTTCATGCAAAACTTTGTACGATATCTGAACTGGCGCTGCTTTGAACTTATTCTTGGTGAAAACAGCTGCAGCAGTTGCGTCTTTCTCGTATGTATTTCTTAAAAGAGCCAAGTCTAATGAATGCCCATCCTTTTTCACCCCACAGTGAATACCTCCGACGGCAAAGCCTTGGGGATAAACCCCTGTTTTGGGAACAAACCTTGCGGCCTTGTCAGATAGGAAGCGTACCGAGAAAATTCTTACACTACGCATACTTATTGTTAGATGTTAGTCTCTGGGTTATAGCTGGTGAAATTTATAGTGGAATTTTGCACCTGTTTGACTGTTATCTGCTAATGGGTCATAATATTATGGACTAGACACGACCTTAGATAAATTTTGGTAGAGACACATTTAAGCCACCAGTACAGAGGAACGGTGATGATTCAAGACAATAGTCAAATTTGAAGCTGAGTATATGATTCTGAAGCCCAATGTTTTCATTACTAAACGTGCTGTACTAGGCTCTTTATACCGGGTTATACGACTAAGTACAGCTCCGCAATCCTTTGAACTTTTAGTCGAGCCTCGCAAAAGTAGTGATAATGTACTTGACTTGAACTCATGGCAAGTCAGTGAAAATATCTCAAAGAAAGATGACATAAATCGACTACACAACTTGCAGACTAAGCGGATGGTTAACTTTTTTTTCCAATCTGTGTTTCACAAAGACTTTGGCCGCTCGCGAAACATTTTGAATCAGTTGGGTAACCGTATTATTATTTATTACAACCCCAAATTGACCTTTAGGCAGGCAAATCAGTTTTATTCATGCTTACTGCTTCTACTTTCAAGCTTTGTTGCATCAAAAAATGCTATTTATATTCAAAATGTTAAGCTACTTGTAGAAGACTTTTGTGAGATTGAAAAGAAAATGGCTAAAGTGGAACTCCCACAGAGTATACAAGAGTTGCAATCAGAAATAAGAATGAAATTCATAACGTGTTTGGTGAGATGCTACGAAGAAGTTAATACCGATAGAAAAAACGTTAATTCAAAAATTATGAAACAATCAATTGCCAAGTATATTCGTACTGTTTTCAAGAGTCTTAAATACAATCAACTAGACTTTTTGGAAGATACAGAGGATATCAAAATCAGAAAGGCTTTTGCTGAGATTTGTAAATTGAACAAATGGAAAGTTGATTTTAAAGAATCGACAACAGCAACCCCGATAAATTCAACAGAAAATAACGAAACAATCAAGAATCTTACCAGTATAGAGAATTACAAAAACAAGAATGGCCTCATAAGCTATGAAACATTGTGCTATTATATCGAGTCTACCAGATTTAGGGAATACGATCATCATTTTAATAGTGACAAACCAAAGCTTTTTCATATTTATGATAGTCTTGGGACACAGGAAAAAATAGAATTTAAGCAAAGGTATATCGAATTTAATACTTCCAAACAATTGAATATCGAGGATCATTGTTTAAATCTCATACACGATCTCGATCCAAATTCACCGAACACCCAGTATCCAAAAGTAAGTAAGTATGCTGGCATAAATCGGTTCCGAAAATCTCATGAAGAAATGATGCACTTATGGTTTGAACGCAATGTTAAAAGTTTCGAGGACTTACTTTTAAAAATAAATAATCCGTCGTCAAGCTTGGACGAAAACGAGCAAGTTTTATCAACATACTCCACGTATTTAACTATGATACCTGTCCGAGTCTTGACGACCATTATTACATCAAATATTTTGTCATTGACAATGTCTTCTGCATCTGGCACTGTAAAGTTGTTAGATTTATCAAAAAGCTTATCGTTGATGTTTATGCGTTTAATATCTCTTGAACAGAAATATAAGCATCTCAAAAGGCATCTAGCTCAGTTCTTTGATCACAACGACGATGGTTTAAAGCTATTTAGTAGCATAATAATAATATTCATAAGAAATTGCACATTTTTGGTATCGGATTCCGATTTAGAAAATTTGAGGAGTTCTTTAAAGCTCAATGAGGAAGAAATTGATCCTGAGTTCATGTCTCTTGATGAATCAGGAAATTACAAAGCTTTTAGGTATATGTTAGTTCGAGGAAAACAAGCGAATTGGGTTCAAGGTGTGGTTAAAATTCATCCTTATTTACTTCATGAATTCAAAAGTTTCGACTTTTCATTTATGTGCAAGTCTTTGTATTTACCCATGCTATGCCCACCAAAACCCTGGACAAATACCACAATTGGCGGTTACTTAAATGACTTGAAGCTGGTATTAAGCACAAAAGAAATGCAGGTCTCTATGGAATACTTAAATAAAGCTCAGTCATCAGGGCAACTACACTCAGTTTTCACTGGACTAAATAATCTAGGCAAAACAGCTTGGGCTATAAATCCAAAAGTTCTAGCTGTTTTTCATGAAGTAATGAGTTACAAGAATGGTTTCTTGAAAATACCACCACCTCTTTCTAGCTTAGAGCAATCTGAATCCGACGCTAAATATCTCCAAGAGATGGCAAGTTTAAGAAGCAACTATAACTCTGTGCATACTTTCAGTAGATCTTTGAATGCCAATGGTGATATGTTTTATCTACCCCACAATTTTGATTTTAGGGGTAGAGCCTATCCCATGGTATCAGTCATGTCGCATTACCAAGAAGATTTAGTTAGGGGCAATATGATGTTCTGGCATGGAAAAAAATTAGGCTCTCATGGGTTCGACTGGTTGAAATACCAGCTAGCGGGAGTATATGGTGAAGATAAATTAAACATGGACGATCGCCTTAAATTTGTTGAGGAGAATTTACTGAAAATAATAGATTCAGCTAATAACCCATTAAATGGAGAAGGGTGGTGGAAAAGTGGTGATAAGCCATGGCAAACTTTAGCTCTTTGTTGTGAAGTGCAGTCGGTTCTCAAATTTCAGGAAAGCGGCGGCAATATACCAGACTTTATTTCTAGAATTCCGGTTCACCAAGATGGGTCATGCAATGGACTACAACATTATGCAGCATTAGGAGCAGACGAAGAAGGCGGAAAAGCGGTAAACCTTGTTCCATTGCCAAATGATGAAAGGGGTGATGTTTATCTGAGGGTTTTAGAAATTGTGCGAATTAAGATTTTAGAAGAAATTCAAGTTAATGGTAGTAGTGAAATTGCTGAATCAACACTCAAAATACTAGACAGGAAATTAATAAAGCAAACAGTAATGACTACTGTTTATGGTGTGACATTATTCGGTGGTGCTAATCAAATCAAAGCAAGGATAAAGGATATTACACAGAAAAACCAACTGGAAATACTTTCTAACAAAATCCTGAATAATCTTATTGAAAACTTGGAAAAACATGGCCACCAAATATCAATTAATCTTTCTCGGCTAGTATTAAATTCTATCACTGAATTGTTCACTGGAGCACAGTTGATTCAAAGGTGGTTGGTTGAAAACTGTTCTCGAGTTATCTCTTCTATTGATTTGGATTCAGTGGATAAAATCACAAAGATGCAGCCTGAAATTGGTTATGACTTCTTCAAGCCAAAGCTTTTCAAACCGATGATGTGGACTTCAATATCGGGATTTCCTGTGGTTCAAGTATATAGGAATTTGAAACAGAAAGATGTTCCCACATCTTTGCAGAGCATAAAGATCAACATTCCAGCCCAATTTGCGCCTATCAATAAAAGAAAACAATTGAATGCAGTGGCACCAAATTTCATACATTCAATTGACTCTATACATATGTTGATGACTTGTTTGGCTGCCGATATACAAAAGATTGGTTTTGTATCAGTGCATGATTCATTTTGGACATATCCAAGCGACGTGGAAAAGTTATCACATTTGTTAAGAGAGGAATTTGTCAGATTGCATTCAGCAGACATTATTGGGGAGTTAAGGAAAGACTTGGAGTACACCACATCACAATCATTTCTGTTGGTTTGGATTAACAAAAATGATTACCCCCAACTTGTAGAGTCTATCAAAACCATCCGTGGCTCTTATGATTTAGGCCAAGATTGTAAAAAATCTTTACAAAAGCTTAATAGAGCCCTTTATCACGAGTTAAAAATTCAAACAGAGTTTGCGTCACAGGAAATTTCAAGCAAGTCCCTGAATGGCCCTACAGTTTTGGAATTGATTGATAAATTCAAGCCTGAATTATTCTCAAAAGCCCTAGGGTCTGGTCTACTTATAGAACTTTACAGCGACAGAATGAGAGAAAGCAAATCTCCAAAAGTCTACTGGAAACATTCGTCATTTATACCAGTGTTGGTACCAGTAAAAATTCTTCAAGTTCCACCAACCGGAGACTTGGATATTAAGCTGGTGCTAAACAGTAAATATTTTTTTTCTTAGAAAGAATCTTTTGTACATAGTATAGCATCCAGATCAACATGGAAAACAATAATTATTTTTTTATAATATTGCGACAGTTTCCAGTATTACTCTTTTATCATACTTTCGAGTTTCCCAAAAATTTTATCGCGGTATATGGCTAGCTCGTCAGTTTTGTCACTCTCAAAAAATGTATTCCTCTTAAATTCAAGGTCACTTTCTGTTGGATAACCCAGTGATTCACCTTCAAAATAGTTGTCTTCTGGTAAATACTCAATATCTTCATAATCTTGGTAATAATCTTCATCGAGATCGTTCTCAGCTTCATCTTCATTGTATTCCAAGCCACTGCTTAATGCGCCTGCATCCTCATCGCTGGGATAGTCATTTTGATAGAAATCTTCTGCGTTTGAATCTTCATCGTCAGAAAAAACCGTGGGCTTATTTTTTAGGTCTTCATCAGATTGATATAATTCATTCTCTTCATCATCAAAAAATCGAATGTAACCAATTTGCAGCTGAGGATGATTCGCCGAAGTTCTGGGCTCCGTACTAGAGAGGAGGTAAACATCATAGACATAATCTGAAATTTCATCTATCACCGGTGCGGTTTCCGGTAAGGATTCTTTAGTATTTGAGAGCTCCAGGACCAGGGCTGAGTTACAAACATTAGGCTTACCGCGTTTTCTTCTGCGCAGCAGTGGTTCTTCTTGTGATACTGTAAGAAATGAGTTGACCATATCGGACAATTCATTGGGTATGAATGTGTCTTCTATCGTTTGGCGTTGTGGTATAATAAATTTTCTTGTGGGGGGAGCCAAGTTTGAGGCTATTTCCTCTTCTTCCTCTTCTTGCAGTCTTTTCTTTCGGCTTGAAGCCTGTGCTTCGGATAAAACAGACAGAATAACATCTTTATCATCGTCATTTGTCCCTGCATCGTCAGTGCGACTGAGAGTAAAGTAAAAGTTTTTTGTAGTAGGTTCTGCTTGGGGTTTAAGTCGAGGCGATGGTGCACGCGAAGCCACCGGTGTTGATGGCTTAGATCGTTTGACAGCGCGAGTGTCTTCCAAGATCAATGCCTGTAGAGGATCTTGTCCTCTTTTGCGCTTGATTCTAAGGATTCGGGGTGGTGTAGCGTACATGTTAGTGATATGGTGATATCTGCTATCAAAAAAGTAAAAAAAAAAATAGACCCGATAAAAGACCAGTAAATTTACATATTGAACTAAAGTGAATGAAATGATAAATCGAGATAATACGTAGTTGGTGTATATTTATATGCAAATTATACCATAAATTTGTCAGAATGTAGCGAGATAACCTCAGAACAGCCAATATGGTGATTTAGAAATAGTTTTGGTTGTTGAAACATAAGTCTTTGTGAATATCGAGTTTCATTTCATTGGTTGTGATGACAACTCATTTATATTTGGTATATTGGTAATCATGATTTGATTATTATTTCAAATTGATAGTTGTTATTGGTCTTCTTTATCAATGAGATCCATTTTATTTTGTGGCTGGTGTTGGCAGTGATGTCCATTTAGTAATATTAATGGTTATCACGATTTTAAAGTTTGACAGCTTTGGCTTTGATGATCCCGCTATCTTCACAATTGACAATTTCATAATATGAGGAATACCAGAGTATTATTTATGAGTATCATAGCTCTATAAGTTGCTGGCTTAAATTATTTTTGGAAATTCTTGTGATACCCCAAGTTCATCATAGCTCCCACCATTTTTTATCCTGGTGAAATGTGAAATGTAGGTGAACAACCGAATACACCTGTTCAAATCGCAATTTTCATGGTATCTCACAGAAATCAAAAATCATTAATTGTTGATGGTAGTCTGTATACTAAATGAAACAGCTGGAAATGTAGTGATTTCTGCCAAAACATTTGCGTCGACCCCAAAACTCAGAAGAATGCCTCTAATGATGCCACAGGGAAACCAAAGGTATGCATTGGCCTTGACCAACGTATCGTGATGACCGCGAGGACTGTCCAAATTGCGAATAAGCGCATAGTTGTTGTCCAATAGCACAAACACACCACGGTGGTTGGTGCGAAGGTTGTCCATTTGCTTCCCGTATAAGCACTTCCACACATCTCGGCATACAAACTTCATAATGTCTAAAATACCAACAATCTTGGTATCACGCCCACCGTCGCGCGCGCTACCACTCTTGTATAATAAAAGCTCTGCAAGCTTCAAGCCTACCTCGAATCCATGTGTCTCAACGCGTAGTGTTACTTGATCTGATGACAAAAGAGGTGAATCAAGTATATGTACTGGCGGTAATTGGGCACCTTCTCCATCCTTTTTGCCAGAGAGCTCATGAGCAACCCTAATTGATGTGGGCACAATTTCGTGCATTAGTAATTCAAGACATGTTTGATTAACATATGACTGCGTATCAAGGCTGTCCGTAGTCATAACGTGGTGCTGCTCTTAGATCATATAAAGAGCCTGATGTCCGAATCTCACTCCTCCTACTGTTTCCTGGCTGTGATAACAAAATATGCCTGCACAATACAGTATATCGTTACAGTCTACAATACAACATGTGTGAGCTACAGAGCAGTAGTGCTGCGTTCCGAGGGAAACACTACTATTACATATGGTGTGCCCCTAGTACTACACAAAGCACTTGTTTGGCAGCGTGTCCCCTTGGGGAGTGCTCCTCTAGCTTTATATAACATAGACCTAAAGTTACGCATTAAATGGGTAACTTTCAGTCTGTACTTTAAAATGATTTTGCGGTTATCGCACAATTGACTCATTACGCTTTTGACAGACTGTGTCTATGTTTCAGCTCATACAACTGGTTAACCGTCAGAAAATGTTGTCCTTCTAACCCAGTATCTAACACTTCCCTCTTCTCTCGTTCAATATTGGTCGCATTTTCAAAAAAAACCACCCACTTCGTCCAAACATATAGGCTTTACGGCTTGTTTTGCTGGTTTTACAACCAAATAGGGCGTAGCTACAGACGAAAAAAAAGGGTCAAATCAAAAATCCGCACTTTTTTTCGGTGGCAAGAGTGGTGGGAGGGGGCAAAAATTGTTAACCATGTGGGAGACCAACTAGAACCTCTCATAAAACAGATACTGCAAACCCAAAACCAAAATTCTCTCGAAATTAGGTCCAAACATAGTTAACATGACACTGTAGAGCACACCATATACCCAATTTCTGTTAGAAACAGCGCTTTCTCTTATTTAGAGCGCAGTTTCTAAAGGGCGTGTACCGTGACCAAATAGATTTTTGGTAAAACAAAACAAAAAAACTGCTAGATAAACTGGTGTTGGGGGCACGTACGTACAGCGCCACCGTTGCAAGCTTGATACACAGTATCCAAAAAAAACCCAGCTACAGAGTAGACACACGGACGTACTCACTCACAAGACAGAAAGTACACGGTCTTTGAAGTCTACACTAGAGCCCAAGTGCTTAATAAGCTTGACTTTTTATACAACAATAACCCCCTCCTCCAAGCCTTGTGTTTGCCATTGAGGCTTTATAAAGCAATATTCTGTGACTGCCAGCGAGAGATAGCTTCTACAGATTGATTGATTGAAGATTGAAGGTTCTACAAAGACTGAAGACTTCACAAAAATCGAAGACTTCTGAAGGTTTTTGAAGATTGGTGAACATTTGTCACCTCCACTCCAGGTATTGTTAAACACTGCTATACCAATATCATCTCAGCCACAGTCTTATTAACCCAGTATCTCAACAGGTGCTTATTGCTCACAATAAACTTCTACTGTTGATATCAAATTGTGCTGTTTAATTTTTAGCGGTACAATTATTGCTACACCAAATTTTAGCCAGCCGGACTTCAACCTCTTAATTTTATCACTACAAAGCGCAATTACTTGTGTTTATTCAGGATAGCTTTTCATAATTCGGCTTGGAGACTTTGTATTACGCGTTTTTAATAGCAAAAACACGTTTGAATCTGCACACATACACATTCCGAACCTTTAATTTCACTGCATCCATGGCTACTATGGCATCAAAATCAAATATGGGCTCGTACCACGCGATGCCATCTTCCGGTACATCCCTCGTTTCACAGGGACCTTCTCCTCTGACTCAACACCCACATACTCAGCCCGCCCAGCCTTTTCAGAACCATCAACATTCTTCCCAAGTACCGCTAGGCAATCATATTCACCAGAATTTACAGCAGTACTCCCAGGACCTTGCAGTTCCTCTGCTGGGACTGCAGCAACTTCACCTGCTGCTGCATCTGCCACCGTTGCAAGCTCAGCAATCTGCAATTCAGCAACAACAACAGCAACAGCATCTGCATCAACAACAGCATCAGCACCAGGTCTCTCAGCATCCAACACAGCAGCTGCTCCAACATCTTCAGCAACAACTGCAAATTGGGCACCACCAACAGGTTCAGTCGCAGGGACATAATCACTCAATGATGCCTCCCTTGCCTCCCCTGTTCTCTTCCGCATCTGGTTCTACTCCTGCAGGAGTACTGGCGTCATCTACATCAGTTCTCAAGATTAGTAATATTCCATCCAACCTCACCCAAAGAGAAGCCACCATAATATTTGCACTTGTAATTGATGACATTGCCAATATTGAATTGAAGGACTATACTATTTTTGCATATTTTAAAAATTTGAATACTTGTTTAACTACTGCAAAGTTATTAGACGGCAAGTTCATATTTGGCAGTGAATATCCACCCATTGTGGTTGAATACGACCTGTTGTCGTTAAACTCTCCGAATCTGCAACCTATAAATAATGCATTTTCTTCGTTAAGATTAGGTTCAAACACAAATATATCGCCCCCTCATTTGAACCATGCTCTCCATGGCCTTGGGACTACTAATCACCAAAATGCTGGCCAAAATGGAAACAATACGCAAAACACGGTTGGAAATAATGCAGTGGGTGCCAACGGCTCGCAGGTACAATCCTCAGGCTCAGGAATTCCAACAGTCCCTGGAACCGCCGATGCTCCATCCTTTGATAGTTTCCAAAAAAGACAGTCAATCGGAAATCAAAGATCACGCTTTGTTTTTAGTGACCCGTTTGCTACTAACACAAACCAAGCGGTCAAAAGTACAGCTGGTGGAACTGGTGTTGGTGCTCTGAGCAACAGATCCGGTTCCGGCTCGGCTGCTGATTCAGCAGCTCCTCATCATGGAAGTGGAAACACTACAGGGCCCACAGGGCCCCTGGGGCCACCGGGCGCTATAGACCTTAGTGATTTTACTGGAAAATCAATTCTTTTGATGGAATCACAAAATGATGCTATGGAGTACGAAAACTTGGTGAGAGATCCTTGGGGACAAGCATCTGCTTCCAATGTTTCAGGTGCAGCTATGCCTCCTTTGGGTTCTGCACCACAAACCCCCAGTATAAAAACTGCACACAATGCTTTTGATTGGAATACGAGTACGACTTCTAACAATAACCCCGGCCCAGGTTCTAGTGGTGGAAATTCCAATGCCAATGTTTCAGCTCTGTCTAATGGTGCTGATCGCAGAAGAACCTCATCTGCCTTTTTCAGTAACAATGTTGTTCCTGTAACATCTGGCAACGCGCAATTACACCCATTAACCACAAATAACTTTGGAGGTCAAAATGTACAGCAGCAAGCATCACTTTTGCAACCTTCGCAATCATCGTCTTCGACAGTCTCTGCTCCTAAAGGTCCCACGGCAGCGGGATTAGCACAATTGAGTATACCATGCACTTCATCGAATATTCAAGCAGCCTCATCAGCTAAACTGCAGCATTCGCCGGCCACGCTTCCACTCACATCATCCGGTCAAAAAAGTACAAGTCAGTCTCAGCAAATGCAAAGGGCACAGCTGCTGTCGCTGTCTCAACAACAACAACAACTGCAACAACTGCAACAACTGCAGCAACTGCAACAACTGCAACAACCGCA
The DNA here is from genome assembly GCA_001599155.1 of Wickerhamia fluorescens. Classification (NCBI taxonomy): domain Eukaryota; kingdom Fungi; phylum Ascomycota; class Pichiomycetes; order Serinales; family Debaryomycetaceae; genus Wickerhamia; species Wickerhamia fluorescens. The sequence continues at coordinate 1,757,070 of BCGE01000002.1, read as the reverse complement.
ACAACCGCAACTGCAATCACAACTGCAACTGCAACAACAACAACAACAACAACAACAACTGCAGCAGCAGCCACAACAACTGCAACTGCAGCCACAACAGCAGGTTGCAAATCAACAATCTCTGTCAACTTCGAGACTGCAGTCTACATCAAATATCAAGGATGTACCAGACTTGTCTTTATTGGCTCGTGTTCCACCACCTGCTAACCCAGCTGATCAGAACCCTCCATGCAACACTTTGTATGTGGGAAATCTTCCACCAGATGCAACTGAGGCTGAACTCCGTGCGTTGTTCTCACCACAAAAGGGTTTCCGTCGCTTATCATTTAGAACCAAGAACCAGCCTACAGGAGGAAATCAAAACGGTACTACAACTAATCATAGCCATGGTCCCATGTGCTTTGTTGAGTTTGAAGACGTTGCTCATGCTACTAGGGCGCTTGCAGAGCTTTATGGGCGGGCACTTCCAAGACCCAATGGAGGCAATAGCAAGGGTGGCATTAGGTTATCGTTTTCCAAAAATCCGTTGGGTGTGAGAGGACCAGGTAACCCCAGAAGAAGCTCAACAAACCAAACACCTGGATCCAACGTTACGGCGGGCACTTCCAACATTGGTCAAGGTTCCATGAATAGTTCGAACGGAGGTATAGGTAATTACGGTTATCTGAACTACCACCTGAAATAACTGCAGTTGAGTATTTCAAAGCAAAAAAATAACAACTTATTGTTAACCTTCTATTCATCGTCATGTGAGCTCCGCGGACTCGCAAATAAGAGTTTGCTTAATCATCTCTCATCTTTTAGTCTTCACATTAATTCTCATATTCCTTCTTTTCTTTGAATCTGTTTTTATATTGTTTTATTTACATGCTGCAGTTGATGCAACTATTTCTTCACTTCCAACTTTTTCCAATAAGTTGGCACTAAATGGTTTGTAGTACCGAGATAAAAGCATTTGTATCAATTTTATTCCATTTTGTGGATCTTTTGTATAGATAGGTGGTACTTTTTTTTGGTGTTGCCTATTGGTAATAGAGGGTATACACAATTTTTACAGCCAGTTTTATTTGTAGAATTGCAACGGAGAGGACGGCAAACTACTGAGGCTTCGTTATAGGTTCAATTATTTAGTGACTAGGCAAATATATAGTAGCAATGACAAACAGTGCTTCGAGCAAATTACATCAATCAGCAAATGCTGCAAATACCAAGGTTGGAAACAAACTTACTAGTCGTAATGGCAAGATAGCGGTGTCCAATGGGAAGCGGCGTGGATCGGGAAGTAGAGTACAAGGAAGCACACAGAGCGCACAGTTGCCAATTGACACGAGCGGGAGTACGATTTGTGCTGTTGTTCCGGCTATTATTCCAGAAGACAAGTCATTCGCGGCTTCAAAACAGCCAACGAATCCCAGCGTTACACGAAACGACAATGCGCTTTTCTCAAACCTCAGCTTAAAGCAGACTGGTGGAAGTTTTGAAAATATCGACTTCCTTAATTTTCAAGATGAAGCTTTGGAAAGTTCTGGAGACGACGATCTCATGTATATACTAGAATTCAAATTAGTATGAATTGGTTTATAAGTCGAATTGGATTAGAATGCTATTAACTAGTGTAAGCTGGCATTGTTGGAAATAATTGGTTTGGCTGGAATAACTGAAACGATTGGCGTAATTAGTATAATTAGTATTGATATGGAAACTACTTAGCTCAACGCAAGCACAACTTCAATACAAAGTGAAAGATTACCAGTAAAAACATACTCAAATCTGTCTAATGGTTATATCAAGTAAGAGACTCAGTAAAAGCATCAATTGTGCTATTTCTGCTTTTTCAAGTTCACTAAATCCTTGGGATTGGCATACACTTGAGTCAACCAGTTCGATTCTAACAAATCCTCACAAGAAAGCCTTTCAGTGGGGTCCGGATTCAATAAACCGAGAATATATGGGCGTGAATCATAATGTAGAGACTTGAAAAGAGCCATAGCAGGGTTGCTGCCAAATGTAGACGACTTATCGTTGAGCTCATTAATTAGCCGTTGGAGCTTTTCTGGGCTCTTTGGGTAATGGCTTTTGTATTTGGAATATGTGCTGCTCTTCGAATCACTATGCTTGCAGCTACTCCACGGGGTCTTCATGAGGAAGATATTATAGTATATAACACCCAATGCCCAGTGATCAAGAGCGAACATGCGTGGTAAAGTGCACAACTCCTCTATACTATCCTCTATGGAATTATTTTCATACTCAAATAGCTCTGGTGCTTTAAAACTAGTGGTGCCACAATACAACTCCGAGGGATTTGCTATGTAATGAGCGCGGCAGGTGTCTAAGTTTGACAAGTCCATGCTGTATCCAAAGTCGCTGATTTTGATGATCCCATCATCATTGATTAAAAAGTTCTCCGGCTTGAGATCGCGATGTGCAATGTTATGCGAGTGAAGATGCAGCACTCCTCGAAGAATCTGCTTGAAAACGCTGTCCTTGATGCTGGCAGAAACTTCGATCTTGAATCTCCGTAATGTCGAGAGATAATCCAACAAATCGCCGCGCGATATAAACGGAGATACTAGAGCAAGCTCAAGAGTTCCCGGAACAGTTGCGATGTCAAGAATCGAAATAACATTTTTGTGAGCGCCTATCTGCGAATTCACATACTCCCTCCTTACCATCTCTTCATACGAGTCCAAAGACTGCTCATCTTTCCGTTTGATGATCTTTATCACAACCGTTTTCGTGAGCTCCTTGTCCGCACCTTTAAGCACTATGCCGTTTGCTCCCTCGTATAGCGGTTTATTGCATGTTTTCAAGTAGTCGACCGATATGACTGGATACTTCTTCCATTCTTCCGGTGCATCTTCGTTCAATTCATTCGCTCCCATCTCAACTTCGGCCTGTCCTGCTATATCACTTGCTCCCAGCTCTAATTGCTCATTATCTGGTAACGGCGCAGTCGTGTTTTGCGACTCCGGAACACACATTACGTGTTGCTCCGATTTATAAGCTTGTTGTGGCTTTAACATGTTAGTATTCCGACCCAAATACTACTCCGATCTACCTGAACCATGCGATACTATTGGTTATAGTGAAATTGTTGATAAGACCATGGAAAAAAATACATTTTTCATCTTCCAATATATACCTGACAGAAGTAAGGAATTTTGGCATTCTATAAGGTACCAGCCAAGACGTACGAAAAGAGACAGAGAATGGAAAGAAGTGAAGAATGAAACAGACAGAATTGGTTGCGACTTCGCAACTTTCTGTGGTGAAAAAGCGGTTTTTGTAGGTAGTAAAAGATCAAGGTTTATCATTTGTAACTATACTGAGTATAATATGTATCATGAATAAAAGTATTGAAGGCGAATTGGTAGCCTAAAAGTAAGATCGGAGCAGTCTTAGGTTTAGTAAAAAGGTTATTTTCTATAGAAAGTATCAAAAAAGATTTGCGGAATGTTGAAAGTTAGAGGAATGCTGATTATATTGAATAGTCAGCCGATCTAAGATATTCAATTATTACTATTATCAATTACTGCTATTAATTGACAACCAGACAGATCAGCAATAACCAAAAGCGTCATCGATAGTAAAAATTGGCATTTAAAATCAAAATGATCTTCAGTTATTGAAATATCAGCAAAAATCTAAAATCCGCTTCTTGCGCTATCCTATTCAAAAACTTACTTCTTGGCACCATACTTGGAAACAGTCTTTCCATCGGGAATGGTAAACAATACTGCAGGCTTGCCATCCTGAGCTGGTTCATCAACTCTGTAGTAACCCTTTCTCTCAAGCTGGATGATATCGCCAGCCTTCAACTTACCAATGTTGTGGTCACCAAATGCCTTGGTGTGGAACTCAGTCACAGGAGTGAGGAAATCTTCAAAACTATCTCCATCTTCCAACTTATCCTTGGTGATCAAGTGGTCAAAGTCAACCAAGTCAAGGTCAACCTTGTCCGAGGTGTCAGCCAACCAAGTAATCTTTTTGGAAGTCTTGCGGAAGTCTCCCTCCAAATGCAACTTGGCCTCAATAGACTTGACGATGTCACCTTCCTTGTTCACCTTGGTAATAATAACATTACCCCAATCCATGAAGGTGATCTCTTCATTTTCAGTCAAGCCAGCAGCATCAGCCTGATCAATCAAAGTTTTGTTGGAATAAATAACAGTCTTGGTACCAACATCGGGGTTCTTCTTGTGTTTGGGCTTTTCCTCCAGCATAGGCTCAGTAGGACCGTTGCTCAAAAGCACTGGGACAGCATTTTCAGCCTCAACCGCAGTAAAACGAGGAGCAACGGGATCAATCACCTTCTTGTTTAAAGCCCAAATAACGGACCAGTCCAAGTTGATAATGTTCCTGGAAGGACCCTGTGCAATAATAAAGTTTCTCAAACCCTCAACAGTCATTCCTCTTCTTCTCACACCTCTAACAGTGGGGAAACGAGGGTCATCCCAGTTGGGGACAAGCTGTTTGTCAACAAACCATTGCAACTTTCTTTTAGACAATAATGTTCTAACAAAGTTGACTCTACCAAAGTCCCAAATAGAAACCTTGCGCAAGTTCAACTGCTCAAGGAACCACTGGTACTGAGGGTTACGGTCTCTGTACTCGTTAGTTCTCAATGCATGAGTAATTCCTTCAATGGAGTCAACTACTGGCACACAGAAGTCGTAGGTGGGATACATTTTCCAAGCAGTGCCAGTTCTGTGGTGAGGTGTCAAGTTGCATCTGTAAATGACAGGGTCTCTCATGGCCTTGTTCAAGTCAGTATGGTCAATCTTGGCTCTCAAACAGTTCTTGAGTCCTTCCTCAGTACCATTTTTCATTTCTTCGGTAAAGATCTTCAAGTTTTCTTCCACAGATCTATCTCTTCTGGCAGAAGCATCACCAACCATTCTCTCCTCTCTCATCTTCTCCAAAGGAGTGTCATCACAGTAAGCCTTGCCATCCTTAATCAACTGGATGGCCAAATCATACATCTCATTAAAATAGTTGGATGAGTAGGTAATCTTGTCACCCTTGATTCCCAACAATGCCAAGTCCTCAATAATGGAGTCTTGGAACTCTTCTTTTTCCTTGGAAGGGTTGGTGTCATCAAATCTAATAATCAACTTACCCTTGAACGCATGAGCAAAGTACTCGTTCAACACAGCAGCCTTGGCATGTCCAATGTGCAAGTATCCAGATGGCTCAGGAGGGAAACGAGTAACAACCTTACCCATTTCGGCACCGGGCAAGTCAATTTCAAAATTAGCCTTGTGAGTTTCTTTCTTACCACCATTCTTGGAACCCTTGGCAGACTTTCTCAACTCAACCAACGATTTAGCCATAATGTCTACCACCCCCTCAAAACGCTTGTCTTGTGCCATCAAGTTGTACCATCTAGAGACATTGGCGTAAACACTGTTTTTAATTACAGATCCCATCAAAGCATTGGCTCTCAACACACCCCAAATAGCCACATCTGCGACTGAGTAGTTGTATCCCACAATGAAAGATCTAAAGTTCAAGTGTGCATCCAATTTCTCCAAGTCTGTAGCCAACTCCTTGAAGTTCTTGACATATAACTTGTCCAAGGCAAACTTGATCCATTCCTGCGACTTAGCATATTCTGCCAAAACTTCTGGGAACTTCTCTGAGAGGTATTTTAATGCCTCGGTCTGTTCAACAATAGTCTTGCCCTCTGGCGTAACCAATTTGATGGAGACATCACCGCTGGCAGCATCAGCGCTCTTCTCATCAACGAACTCAATAGGGATCGAAACATCCTCGTTGCTTGAATTAATAAATCCAACTGCAATCAATGTTGGGTAGGCAACATGCTGGGCTTTACCAGCAACTGTTAAGATAAAAGACATGGCGGGTAAAAAGCTGTTAACAGTGGCTATCACCTCTTTTGTAGATGGCTTTCTCCCGGTAAATAAGAGGCAAAAAATTTTGTGACCATACCGAAATTAGTTTCAGCACGTGATGCGATTCGACTTACGGTTAAATACTACTATGAAGATGCCAGTACAAGAGCCACTTGAGGTGTATAATGGACCCCAGAGCAAGGAGGCAGCACTCTCCGGAGATAGGTGGGCTGAGAAGACCCACAGCGAAGAGATCACCTTCCATTTTAGTTACTGATGCTCGAAATAACAACGTTAAGGGTGCAAGAGCACCATTTGCTGGGCACAATTACAAGAAACAGCAGCAACAGGAACAACAGCAGAGACAGCAGTTACAACTGCTGTCTCTACTGCTACTGCTGCCATTATCACATCAAGGCCTGGGACATAGCTTCCAGCAACATCAGCATCAGAGTGCTTTACAGAAAAGACTAGCCTTTCGCAATAAGTATACCGACATATCTGTGGATAAGTTGTTGAGCAACTCCAGTGATATTCCTTCTGGCCAGAGTCGCTTACCGCTGTTAATATCAAGCACTGCACGGACATCATTATATGGGTCTACTGGGTCCTCCTCCCCGAAATCACGGATCCAGATGCCTAATGAGCAGGACTCAGGGTTGCGCAAGAATATCCGTAGTATTCCCAAGCTTTCGCAGTCATTACCTACCAGAACATCAAAAACTTCGCAAAAGTTAGTTTTAATTCCTGAGCAGCATCAGCGACTGGGATCTTCTTCACCTCCGCCTTCGCCACCACAAATACAACAGAATGGGGGTGTTACTGCAGATTTACAGGCACAAATCAACCGGTCTCGGTCAGAATTAATGCCCAAGGAAGCTCGTGCGCACGAGTTTAGCCGTATGACGGCTTACTTCATATGCGACCAGTTCAATCTCACTTCTGTCTCAAAGTTTCTTCGCGATAACCATGGGGTCAAGCCTCGCATGTACGACGAAGCCCTATATGTTCCTTATGCGCTACCATTACTACCAGGAACAGACGGTTATCGTGTAAAATCAAATAATTCGGCAAAGCTCCTCCATAATACGCGCTACATGGAGAAATTGATAAATCGCAGCGAGCAGACAGATCATTTGTACGAATATTATTCTGGAGTTGAAACACCAGAAGATGCAAACAACTACTCTATGGACCCGGAGTTGGAAAACTTTGACGCTAGTACTCCATTTGACCCATCAGAGCCCCAGTTTTTTGCTCCCCCATTAGAGCCTACTGCTATATCTGAAGAAAATGATGGGGCCGTTAATTTTCAAAACAACCGTATCGACATCAGCAATATTGCTGGACCTCGTATTCAAGAACAGCTACTGCGTAAGCCAAGTGCGAAAAACAAGAATCCCGTTAATCCACTTGAAAGCTATTATGTAAAAGAACCTTCCCCAACCCACTCAATTAATAGCCAAGCAGACTTATCTAAACATCATGCAGAGATGTTTATTTTGGCGTATGGAATTGTTGTATTTTGGAATTTCTCAGAGATTCATGAAAAGAATATATTGGCTGATTTGGCGTTTGCCTCAGACGAGCCAGAGCCACTTTTAATCAATCCCATAAATGAACAGGACATAGAAACGGAAGAATTTCATTTTGAGTACGACAATCAAATTCATCGTCCTCGTATTTACAATGATATGATTACTTTGCGCTCAGGGGACCACTTAATAAAACTTACCATGTCGCATGCCATTGCTCAGCTGACAAAATTGTGTCTTTTTGAAAGTAGAATGGTTAATATTCTACAACTGATATCGCGGTTACCTAAAAAATTGGCTCTAACCGGACGTCTTGGACTCAAGCGAACCCAATTATTGAAAAAATCCGGCAAACTATTCAAACTACGTGTTGATGTGAATCTTTCAAGCTCTATTTTAGATACTCCGGATTTTTTTTGGTCTTTTGAACCTGCTCTACACCCGCTTTACACTGCTGTTAGAGAATACTTAGAAATTGATCAGCGAGTCCAAGTCTTGAACGATCGGTGTAAGGTTTTTTTGGAATTTCTGGATATTGTTAGTGACAGTATCAACGAAAACAACACCAATAGAGTAACCTGGATGATTATCGTAATAATTTTTATGAGCTTATCCGTTAGTTTATTTGAATTTGTCCTACTGGTGATTTAGTTAAGATATAGCCATAATAATGATAGAATAGAGAGCCATCTTACTGACTTCTGTATAACGGCCTATACCAACCAAAAAAAAAAAATGGGCAGGCTTTAGTAGTGACAATTTGATGGCTTTAAAACATGCTACCTTCTAAGCATGCCCCTGGTGGGCTCAGTATAGGGGACCAGAGTAAAACTATAACCACTAAATCTCGAAGATCAAAACATCCTGTTGAATATATTATCAAAACCATTGAAGATAAAGTCAATGATGCAGCTGCAAATCAAGTCTCTGGTTCAGCAGATACTGATGTTGAAATGGTTCCAATGGATAATAACAATGAGATAGATGCCATTTCGGAATACTTGTCATACACGAGAAGCTGTGGAAACGTTTTAGAGGAGGATGCGATGGAGGTTGACCAAGAAATTTTTCATAACGTAACCCAAACGCAAAACACAGCACTATCTTATCTCATCGTGGACACAAATGTCCTTATATCTAACTTGAATATTATTGATAAGATCAAATCAATAGCAGCAAACTATGGCTTGAGAATTGTGATACCAAATACAGTGGTTAGGGAATTGGACGGCTTAAAGCTGTGCAAAAACAAACAGGATATTGCTGGAGGGCTTTCTGAACAAACAGTTGGAATTTTAGCTCGATGGGCGAATACTTGGGTCTATAACTCATTGACTAATAATCGAGATGTAGTTACTGGTCAGAAACTTTCACAAAGAATAGACAAAGATGCACAGAAAGATGATGCGATTCTTGATTGTTGTTTATACTTCAAGGTACATTATCCCAATTCATTAGTGGTTCTTATGTCTAATGACAAAAACTTGTGCAGTAAAGCACTCATCAATGAGATCAAGACAGTTAGTTATAGAGAGAATATGACTGCTGAGATAATCGCATCCACCATACGAGATGAAAGTATTATTACGTTTAACAGCCCTGTTATATTTGATAGAAATGACCCATTAAATGATCATAACGCGAAAAGTTTACAATCTACATCTAACAGCTATAATACAACTAATGATTTCGAACTGATGAAGAATCATTCAATTACTAGCAACCATGGAATAGTTAAAAACCATGGGATACTTAACCATGAACTAGCTAACAATTTTAATACAATTGGCAGCCAGGACACAATAGTTGATAACCCAAATTTTCCCTCAAAAAGGCCTGAAACTATATCAGTGCCACAGCAAGATCATCTTAAATCCACTGAGTATACGAGCTTTGGCTTGGGCTTTGTTGAAACTTGTCAAAAGGTTTATGATGAAATACAAAAAATCCTAATATCTGTAACACATCATTGTATGTGTGCAGTATATGGTGAAGATATCAGTCTTTTACAAGATTATGAAAGAGAAGCTATTAAGAGCTTTGGGGACTGTGCGAATTTGATTACTCGCTTTTGGATTCCGGTGTTTCTGGAATATCTACGGGGCTCACTGCAGTTTTCACAATTTAAGGCATTACTGGGAAGTAGCAAAAAGGTACCTTTAATGATTAATGTACCAAAGACTGATGCAGAATTGCGGGAGTTTGTTTTCTTCTGGTCGGCGACGTTGGAAATATTATACCAAAAAGTAATGGATGAAACACAGCAAAAGGCCCTCTCATTGCTTATCAAAAGATGGAAAGAAATGTCCTTGATAACATCTCGTCAACCAGAAAATACTTGGCTTTCCTAAGGGTTGCACTATAAATCTCACAGACCGATATTGAGTAGCAAGCTGTTATTGCTGGGTACTGCAAGGGTATCTGTTGATTTCAAAATTAACTACAGCAGGGTTGTTGAGAATAATTCAGGAATGAAAACACCGGGTCGCGCAATAAAAAGATGCTTTCCATAATTTTAATATAGCTGAAAATTATGCTCTAATTGCTCTTGATAGACCTGTCCAAGTTATGATCAGAGCACTAAGTTAAACAGGTTCTGATGCTTTCAAGTGGATGCATTTTTTAGTAAAATCTTATGTGTGTAATTATAGCTTTAGTATAAGCTTATTACTTTTCGATTTTGAGCAATAAATATTTGATTTGGTTTTTTATATTCATTTTGGACTAGGCTTTAGAAGTGCTTACTCAATTAAGACTAAGCTTCTATTCTATTCAGCTTACTACTACGCAATTTGTACCCCAGAAAAACATATTTTAATCACGTGGCTACACTATAACATGCGCAATATACAATTATGGAACAAAATCTCAGTTAAGATAGTACAGTATATTACATACACGCTTAATTGCACTTGCCTTGCTAACTTAATGAATAATCAGCAAACCATTGGTTTACTGAGAATAGTTATGGCCATAACGAAAATATGTTCCACAATTGCTACGACTTAACCTCTTTAAATATCTTTGTAGTACATTTTGTATGCCTGGGAACCTATTATTTTAATGTATGGCTTCTTTGTGTCTTGTTCGATCAGTTCATGATCAATAGATATTCACAAACGAATCATGCTCACTATGTACAATATCTAGATTCCTTTTTCAATTATTTTAACTTACTTTTAAGGCTTGCCATGTCACTCATAATCTCCAAAAGCGCAACCAGAGTAGGGACTTCTGGTAGATGTTCTTGTTTTCTTCATATATAACAATGTAGAGATATAAACTAATGCCAAGCCATAAATTCAGCTGTCAAGTAAATAATTTTACTACTTTAGATATAATGACATTATTTCATTGCCAAACTGCTGTCGGGTATCATTTAGTACGATGATAGCTGGTGTTCCAGTCATCAAAGGCTTAAAAGATTGTTGAGACTAAAAATCACTCTCATCTTCTCAATTCCAACAAAGTCGATAGCTTGAGAAAATAAAATTATTACCGGTTCCAACCTATTATGGCTCAAGCAATATTGTGTGTAGCTTATTTTATTACTATTGGATCAAGGGTCAATGCCATTCGTTTACATGTTCATGAATCTTTTTTTAGAATATCAACATTTATAACCCTAAGTCATTTTCTCGATTGATGGCTGATCAAGTAGTATTATATACAGATCAAGTGATAGATATAGCTCAACGAGTTATTGATCTTCTTGAAAATAAGACCAAAACTATTAAAAATGGGCGGATTTTGATATCCATCGCAGGAATCCCTGGGTCTGGCAAGACCACATTCGCAACGATTCTTGCGCTGGAGCTAAATAAAAAAGTTGAGTCGGTAGTCTTGCCACAAGATGGATTCCACTACTACAGATCGGAACTAGAGCAGTTTCCTGATCCCAAAGAAGCTTTCCGGCGCAGAGGAGCACCATTCACCTTTAATGCCAAAGCATTTTCTCAGTTTGTATCAAGGCTCAAGGATCCAGAACTTTTCAATACGCCGCAAAAAGCTCCTTCCTTTGATCATAGGCTCAAAGATCCAGTTGAAAACGAAATAATCATTAGGCCAAGCACAAAAGTCGTTCTCATTGAAGGAAACTATGTATCTCTAAAAGATAACTATTGGAATGATATTGCCAACATGGTTGACGAAACTTGGATGGTAACTACCCCCATAGATTTGGTCAAAGAACGAATTATAAAGCGTCACTTGGAGGCCGGAATATCCAAAAATTTTCAAGAAGCCACTGAGCGGGTTGAATCTAACGATTTACTCAATGCGAAATATATTCTCAATAATTCCAAACAAACCGACGTTTTAGTCGTTACACGGTAGAAAAAAATGATTACAACAAAGCAGTAAACTGGTGTTCTGTTCAAACAGAGATATAGAAAAGTGTACTGTAAAAGTATGATCAAATTATACAACAGCAAAAAGCTGTTTATGCAAAGTATAAAGTATACAGGAGAAAAGAAAGTTCTACTAAAACATTGTAATGCTTTAGTTAGTTCAAAAGCATTCAGGCATTATTGCTTAATTAGCACTGACATTGTAACGCATTTTTATACCCATTGCTGAAAGTTCAGAATCCAAGTATTTCAAGACAAATGGAATTGCAACAGTTGTAGTATTCTCACCGCCAACGAACTTTCTACCCTGTCCGTCTTCCCAAATATCAGATTCGTCAACATACTCACCCTTTTGAGCATAGGTTTCCAATTTGTCAGCGCATCTACGGCATCTGATACTCGCCATCGAACCAATTCTTGGAACTGTTGTTTGAGTAGTCAAAATAGACCCACAAGAACGACAAATTGGGGTCTGGGTATAATCGGAACAGTTTAATAACCTGTCCTGTAATAAAAATGCAGTACCATGACCAATCAAAGCATCTCTTTCCATTTCACCTACACGAATACCACCGGATCTCTTTCTACCCTTTACTGGCTGCATGGTCAACGAGTTCACGGGACCAGTAGATCTTACCTGGAACTTGTCATTAACCATATGTCTCAATCTTTGATAGTAAACACATCCAATGTAAATATCAGCCCTTAATTCTTCACCGGTAGCACCAGAGTACATGGGCTCGTTACCATGGTAATTGTAACCCGACTTTCTCAACTGCTCACCAAAGAAATCAGCAGGCGTATCATCTTCGCTAAAAGTCCAAGGTGTAGAATCTTGGGCAATTCCATGCAAAGCACCAGCCTTACCAGCTAATGATTCCACGAACATACCAATAGTCATACGAGATGGGAAAGCGTGAGGGTTAATAATAACATCAGGCTGAATACCGGTCTCTGAGAATGGCATATCAATCTGCGGCCATTTTCTAGAACAAACACCCTTTTGACCGTGTCTGGATGAGAACTTATCACCAATAAGAGGTTGTCTTGTGACTCTGTACTTGATAGTGATATGCTGTCCTTCTTGCTCACCACTGTCGTCACCCAATAACTTTACTTCTTCAATATAAGCTGGCTCTGACGAATGATAAGTTTTGACCTTAGTTTTACCCAAAGTGTCATCATAATATGCCACAATAGGATCACCTTCCTCGACCTTTACACCAATCAATGGCAATCCATCTGCATCCAATTTCTCTTTCCATGACTCGGGCCAGGCATCATCACCAAAACCAAAATGTTGAGTGATAGGGTCACCTCTTCTTCTAGATTGAGATAAGTCAACCTTCTCTACCTTGTAGACAGTACCATATCCAAATCCTCTCTCGTCAGCTGACTTGTTGATAATCATAGCATCGTCCATATCATAACCAGTATAAGAAATTACTGCAACAACAGCATTCATACCATTTGGAAAGTTATCCATACCATAATCGTCATACAACTTTGCCTTCACAATAGGTGTCTGGCCTGTTTGTAAACGATATAATTTGTTGTCTGATCTGTGGCACAAAGCAACACCGGGAGTACCCATAGTTTGTTTACCCATTTGACATTGGTACATATTTCTTGGAGATTGGTTAAAGTCCGAAAATGGTGTCAAGTTAGCTAAAATAGACAAGATATTAGTAGGGGAGAATTCAACATGGCTGTGAACATTGTTTTCGATTTCTGCTGGTGTTACTGCAACATTCATGTAAACTTGTTCGAAAGGACCCAAAATATCAGTTTTGTCTAAAGGCAAGTACTTGGTGGGTCTCATCATTCTTGAGTGACCACCAAAAATAAACAAACCAGGATATTGACCATTAGTCGAGGGGGGTACATAACCAATCTCCAAATCAACTGGTAATCCATGACCTCCCTCTACCTTCCAAAATCTTAAAGTGTCTGCAACAATTTTACCCTGTTCATGAGTTGTCCAGCCCACGATTCTACCATCTAACTGGACACAGCACAACTTAGGTCCAGCGGCAAAAGCGTGAGCAGGAGAAACACCTAGCTGAGCTAATGCTTTAGGAACCTGAGACACATCAGAAGCCTCAGTCGCAATCTTACACTTGTGCGATAAATGGTTCAATAAACCACAAGGAGACCCATCAGGGGTGTGAACAGGACACAAAAATCCCCAGGACTCTGGCAACAACTTTCTGACTGTAGTTGTTTTTAACTCGGCAAAGAAAGAACCTCTATGGACCATTCTAAAGTGAGATATGAATCTGTGGAAATTAATCTTCTCGGCAACAACTGTGTAACCGGAGACTTGTTGTAAATCCAACCCAGACTGAGAAACCAAATTACCAGTAGATAAAAAGTATTGCAACTTCTGACCAATGTTTTCATTAGTTCTCAAAAAGACTCTAGACATATACTTCCTGTCATTAAAGTTGATTGTTACACCACGATTTATATCAGATTGGATCTGTAATTTGATGTTTTGTAAATATTCATCAATTTTTTCCTTGATGATCATACCATACAAGAAACCACCTAATAAAACCTCTTGATGCTGAGTAGCGTCAGGGTTATCAGGAGCAGAATCGCCAGCAACCAACGAATACAATTTTCTGATCATGAACAAAAGCATTCTAAACTTATCGGTATTATCGGGCAAATGAACCAAGACAATTCTCTTCAAAACCTCTTTTCCAACATCAATATCTGAAACATCAGGTGTGGCACCAAAAACAACTCTAAACTTATCACCCAAGTAAGCCAAGGTCTCCTGCTTTGAGTACAATCTGTACAGCTTGTAAGTTCTCAACAACAATTCCAAACGATCGGTCAAAAAGGAGTTAGAAGTCTCAGCTCCGACTATACCATCAAAGATTTCACGATCATTGGTCTCAATTAATGCCTTCAATATCATCATGACTGGTACCAAAAACTCATTTTTTCTCCAAGAGAATCTGAATGTTACATTTCCATCATTCAAATAATGTAAAACATTAGTTTGCGAGGTCTGATCAGGTCTAACTGATCTAATTTGTATACCAAACTTCGTATAAGAAGCGCCTCTGTTACCAAAAGAAGGACGAATAATAGCCATAGGATGGTTACGACGTTGAACAATCAACATACGAACTAACTTCTCAATACCATTAACAATAAAGTACCCACCTAATTCATCAGACTCCTCTTTGTGTGACACCAACTCGTCAGGAGAGAGTTTCTCCAAGTGGCATCTGTTACTTTTCAACATAATTGGAACTTGGCCAGCCTCTCTGATCTCAGAGATCTCTTCACCATCATTAACGCTCCAGGTAACCTTCAACATCAATCTCGATCTGTAAGTTGACATTCTTTCTCTGCACTCTGAAGGTAAGGTTTTTCTATTCACTGACAACTTATCAGTTGCAGAAACTGCTGGCTTCGCTAACTGAACAGATTCTACTTTGATACTCAACTTATTACCCAATCTATCGGTTTTATTGGAGTCAAAAATGGTTTTCGTTCCAATGTCCTGGACTGCGAGGTTCAACAAGCCGCCATCAGGGCCATCGGTCAACGCATTGAATGACCCGACATGGGGAGCAACTGCATCTTTTAAAAGAGGATATGCACTCTTGTCCTTTGGGGGATTCTTGAAACGCTTTTCAAGTTCTAGAGTTCTGAACTGGGCCCCCATCGTGACGTCTCTGGTGGTTTTGCAAAGATGGAAGCTCCTTTGAAAGGACAAATTTTTTTCCCTTTTGCATCTCGAAATCTAGAGATGAGATCACGTGTTTATGGTCATGTGCTATACTTTGCTATATTATGTTAATGAATACTACTATATGCCAGTAAAGATACTAAAAAATGGATGATTATCAAGCCTTATCTTTATATAAAAGTTACAGATAAAGAAGGGGTATCTTTAGTGTATCCTAAGTGTTTTATACCTACCTCTTAAAAGCTTGCATCCGTAATTGCATACAAAGTAGTCACGAGATTGTGTCGGATTTTACATTTCTCTGGAGGTGGGCATACATCTCTAGCTACCTGTATCTCACGTTCAAGCCACCCCATATCTCATACCAATGGCCAAATCACGATTTGAATATGTTAAAGAATTTGAGCGAGAAAACTACTTGCTTCCCGAAACACATTTAGTAATACGCGTAGACGGCAAGGGGTTTCATAAGTTCAGTCAAGAATATGAGTTCAGCAAACCCAACGACTTAAGAGCTTTGCAAGTAATGAATAGAGCAGCAAATGCAATTATGGAATCATATTCGGATATTTTATTGGCATATGGGGATTCTGATGAGTACTCGTTTTTATTACGAAAGCTGTGCTGTTTGTACGAACGCCGAGAAATGAAGTTAATAACAATGATCGCATCATTGATGTCTACAAATTATATGTACCAGTGGAACCTAGAATTCCCGGAAAAGCCCATTAAACCAACTCGCTTACCGGTATTTGATGCACGGGCAGTTGTCTACCCTAATTTTAATATCGTTAGAGACTATTTTTCGTGGCGACAAGTTGACTGTCATATTAACAATTTATACAATACCACATTCTGGGCGTTGGTAGAAAAAGGAGGTATGACTCCACAAGAAGCTGAAAACAAACTTATCGGAACAGTTTCTGGTGACAAAAATGAGATACTCTTCTCTCAATTTAATATTAACTACAATAACGAACCGGAAATATTTAAAAAGGGAACAATTCTTATACGTGAATACAAAAACGTACCTGAACCTAATGAAAACCACCTTTCTGCGCGGCAAAAACAACGCTTAGAGAAATCGAGACGCAAAGCTTCGATCAGTACTCTTCATGTTGATTTAGTCAAGGATGATGGCTTTTGGGAGTCACGTCCATGGCTAGCAAACTAAATATATAACAGCTAAAGCAGAATTCAAATTCTTATACAATATAATACACCTATAATAAATAATCATGTAATTGAAGCAGATATATATTAAGCGAATGTAAGCATCTAGCTAATTAGAGAGAGAAAAAAGACAAAAATAAATTAAAGGTCACTTTAGTTAAGTAACTAGAACTAAAATTAGGCTGTAAAAACCAATGAAGATGCAGGGAGTCAGCATTTCCCCGATAATAAAATAACCGACATCTGTAAAAACTCAAATCATTATATGATTATGGGTTGCTGAGTGACACGTATAAATACAAACTTCGCTTGGATCGGTGTAACGCAAGATTAAAGGAAATAGTGAAGAATAGTAGTCATTGACATTATTGGGTACATCACTGGTAACCTTTAAAAAAACTCTTAATATCCATTTAACATAAACATGCCAACCAACTTACCGGATCACAGTGATAGGAGAATGTTGGTGAAAATATATCCTAAAACTTTGTAAACGAATTGGCAAAAATATTGCAACACTTGAGTAAAATGTCGATCGAATTAAGTGATTGTTCGAAGGTGTATGTGTGTATGTATGCGTGCTTATGTGTGGATTGTGGTGCGTTTGAGTTTATGAGTTGTTTTTTTTTTCTTTTTTAAAAAAAATCTTGATCCTTTGCTGTAAAACTATTATATGGAGTCCAAGTTAAATGTAAATTGTGTCGCTAAGTGCATGAAGGGTCGATGCAGTGGATGGTTCAGAGCATGAAGACCCAAATGAACTATTTCTGGGGAGTTGCAGAACAGGTGAGTTTTTCAAAAACACATCGCTATTCATCGTGCTGCTATCGACATCGGAGGCCAGAGATGGCTCTGCAGGAGGACTTCCTGAAAAACAATAATTGGCCAACAAGTCTGTATAAGACAAGGAATTGAAAGGTGCGGGTTTTTCCATTTGCTGCTTGAGTCTGTATGATTGAGAATACCGCGGTGTCTTTGTTAAAACATCATTTGTAGAAAAGGATTGCTTCAAGTGGGGTCTTGTAGGTGTTATGAAGTTTAATTCATCAGATGTATTGTAGCTAGAGGAAAAATTTGTTGGAGTTGCTGGTTTGCTATCCGTGTGTTTGTTAATCAACTTATCCAATTTTGGAACATTGGTTGCTTCCGTGAAAGAAGTGGTGGAAAGAGTCTTGGTATCATTGAATTTTGGAGTGTTGTTTGTCTTTTCCATTGTAATTATTTTAGAATTTGTTATTCCTTTGGTTATGGGTGTCAAAGTTTTACTTTCAGATGACTGCTTGTTGTTGGCATCGTAATTGTATGTACGAATTCCATTACAAGTAAGAGAGTCCAGTCTACCTCCAGATTGCTTTAATGTGAAGTGGTAGTTGCAACCCTCATTATTATCCCAGTACTCCTGACCATTGGTACTGTACCTGACACATAACTGCAAATAAAGTGGGAGCAGAGAAACAGATGAAGTTCTGGTGCATGTCAACGAGTCAACTGAGATTTCAACTTTGAATTTGTCAAGGCGCAGAGCCCCTACTTGTTCTTGGCCACAATATGTGGCCAGAGAAAACAAGAGTGAGCTGTTCCAATTATCAACTGTTGCACGAACCATGAAATGCTTCTCAAATGCCAAATTTTGACAAATGATATACAAACAGAGATGTGGCTTTCCACTAATCATATTAATCAGAGGCATGGCAACCTGAACGGGTTTGTGTTCCTGAAGAACACGAGGAATATCGTGGAAAGACAAGGCTGCCAGTTTCCAAGTAGAATTAGTTGATTCTGATCCATGAGTATTGTACCAATATGACAATTCTTCACGCTCCTCATCTTCTGAGGACGACAGTGAAAATGGTGAATCCTCAGCATCGCCAAACACTTCTTTATTGCTGAATGTAAAATAATCAATTCTCTTTTTCCGGTGGCGTGGGCTTGATCCATTGAAATCAAACTCATAGCCAAATCCTTCAACCTCCTGAGGTGAATGGACAGGTGAATTTTCCATCAGAACTGCACTTGGGGTATCCTTACCACAAAATGTCTTTATATTGGCCAAGCGCAGAGCAAAACGAACCAGCTTTCCAAATGAAGGCAGACTAGGTGATGCAGGTACCAGGTACTGGCCCATGGAAGACAATTTGAGTGATGACTTTAATATTTGGCCCGATTTCTTGCGTACCAATGCTGGCAAGCAAGGAGACAGAGCAACGGATTGATTGAAACGATCAAGAGCAGATTGCCCGACTTTGGAAAAGTCAATCAAAGTATTGGCTGGGCTGATTTGAGTATTTGACATCAGACGAGGTACTGAATTTGGTTCAAAATTGGAAGCAGTGTTTTTGAGAGATTTATCATCTGGAGTAGTGGGTGTGATTAATTTATCAATAGTAATAGTTGGGTTGATAGATTTGCTGTTTGAACTGGCCTGAGATGCTAATGTAGTTGAGTTGACATTTTGGGTAGTTTCAGAAGTAGATGCAATCAATTTAATGCTTGGAGCAGTTTGAGTAGTGAATGTAATAGTGTTGGTATTGGAAATGGTTTCAAGAGAATGGGACTGAGATACTGGTTTGGCACTTGGGGTACTAAGTTTGCCAATCTTTTCTGCTTTGTCAAGGTTATTATTGTTATCAACTTTATCAGATACCAAGTTAATACTCTTTGAAGACGTATTTAATACTTTGCCTGTTGCCGAATTTAAAGCGCCGCTGTTGGCAGAGCAGGCACTTGCAATATTCTTAGGGGCTTGGGTTTGAACACTAGTCGTGATACCTTTCAAGGATATCAAATTAAGTCCTATCCTTTTGTTAAGAATCGTACCTTCGCTATCCAATGAAGTGTCTTTACCGAGCTCATGCAACCTATTTTTTGTATTTGCACTATTTTTTATATTTTTAGTTTTGTGGTTGTTGCTGCCGCTGTTGCTATTGCGGCATTTTGTGCCGCTACTGCCGGTGCTATCATTACCGGCACTTTTCGCAGCACATTGAAATGGTGGCTGATTAATTGTTTTGCTATGTTTTGCAACTCCAGCGGCTAATCCGGTGGAAGAGATTCTACCAGTCAGAGCAGGGCGAGTTCGAGAAAGGTCTCTTTCATGAAGGGTATCCTTCAGGGCAGACTTTATTTCACTATAATCCGCGCAGCGTGGTAACACCAACGTGCTGGTAGTAGTGTAGGACATGTTCTATAGTTATACTAGTTAATTTGCGTACACGCACTAAAGACAAGGGGTGTGAGGGGGAAGAAGAGCTTTTTAAATCATTTTTGAAGTAAAAGGAGCGTAGAAGAAAGAAAAAATAAAAAAATAAAACCTCTGATAGAGAACAATAACGGAAGATGCAGTCATGCAGACATTTGGAGGACTCGCGTCCATGTCGCTGGAATCATTTGCGTGCGTCGTTCGGAGATGTTGGGTGAAGAGGCAAATAGATACTGGGTACGATGCTCAAGACTATGCTACAGACAATGAAATTGGCCACAGTTTTAATAAACAAAACTAATAGGAGAAAAGCAAGTTAGCAATTAGTAATAACAAATAATAGAGAAATAAGAGAGATATATCTACAAACTAGGGATACATACCCCAAGTTTGCGTATTACCCCCATTAATTTCCCCTTGCCAGCGCCCCACTTGGACCTAGCTCAACAACATTAATACCACTTTTGAGGATCATTTGAAGTTTTTCGTGGTGTGATGCTGGGAGATATTTTCGCGTCTACAGCATAAAAAGTAGTAGGAGGAAAAAGATGATTATGAGCCACTGATAGAAGGGGGAGGGGACTCGCGGGGGCAAGAACATTCTCTTTTCTCCCCATGGAGCTATTAAGCTAGGGATAACATACAGGAACAAGGGGGCTCGGCCGAAATGTTTATCTAGAAAGAATATTAAGTTACATAACAAGGCTCACTTACGAATAAAGAGCAAAATGGCAGCAAGTGATCGACTGTTTAGATCATTTAATTAGAAAATTGTTATCAGCTGTTTGCTACCTATTTTCTCATAGAAAGTGTTTGAAAAGAGGAGGTGCGGTATGTGGAGATATGAAGATGTGCTTCACTGTACAGCCAAGTCTTCTAGTGGCCCTTTTTCTCTAGTGCCCTGCTCTTTTAAACCAGAAGATGCACCCCACTGCGACCCTCGCAAATGGAAAAAAAAGGGAAAAAAGATTGTATTCAGAGAAATTAGTGTCTGATCTTGCATATAGTGCAAAAAATTTCGAGTATCGCCACTTTTTTATGAATTTTCAAAAGTGGCTATTTTTTTTTGTTAGTTGTGTGGGCTCTTTGTGTGGTTGTTTTCGTTATATTTTATGTCTTTACTGTTAAATTTTCGTATGGTACCACTCAGTACGTGTGAGTGTTTGATGCACACAGCTTTTTTTGATCTGAAACTAATTCATTAGTAGTATGGCTTTTAACGGGGCTTCATAACTTTGTAGCCAGAACCTTCCCAGCTCAACTTCAAACCCCGACACCTCTATTGAGTTGATTCGGCATGGACAGCAAAAAATACAAGCGTCCGGTTCCGAGAGCGGATGTAGTATGGTGTACGGTATGGGATGATGGGTATAATATACCATATGAGGTGATGGGATGCTAGTTAATAAGCAACACGATTAGGAAATCTAGATTGTATTGAGTTCTAAGCGAGTTGGTGAACTTTAACCTAGATGAAACTACGACGAGGCGAATATCAAATCAGCCAATACTTTATGTTTTACCAGAAGCTTGTAACTTAAATTATTACATGATGTGATTATCTAAAAAAGGTATAGTATTGATTTATGAATATTGTTAATTGACTGTTGAGCTCAAGACAAGTGGCAGCTTGGGATTCACAATCATAACTCATCTACTATATATTCGCACATTTTGTGCAGCATAAAATTTATACTTGCTTATTTTCCAAACTCATTAGTATCAATTTTTTTCTAACTTAATATTTTAATATCTCACCTCCAGGCCTGACTCTACTTGACTCAAATAATTACATAATCATCTATTATTCCCTCACTATAAGATCCATTACACAAAATGTGCTACTGTGTGCTTTCCAAGACTGTATTCTTTTTTAGCAACATGGCAATGTTATAAGTTTTCCTATGGTTCAAAAGCGTTTACAATGTCTTGCTGTATATCTACCTTAGCCAGTCGTTCAAACAATTTTTTTTAATACTCAAGCCTTTTTTTTACTTTAATTCTTGCATTTATTGGCAGGAACTCATCGCATCCTTCCCCACCAAAACCTGCATATTCCAAAACACTTTTTTAACAATTATCTTTTCCCGCATCTTATTTTGTACGATTCTTTTATTTTTGTTTTTCCTCTTAATTTTTCTTTTTTATATTTTTCTTTTTCTTTTTGATTTATTTTTTATATTTATATATATTCAATTATGTAATGCATGGCAATGCTACTAATTTGCAGCCGTGTTTTTAGCTGCATCCTCCTTCAAAGTGACAATTCGGTTTAACACCAACTTATCATCTGTTGAGTCCTTATCAACGCAAAAGTATCCTTCACGCAATGCTTGGAACCGCACTGTCTCGGGGCCTGCACGTTCTTTAACGTTAAATTCAGAACCAGGTACTTCGGCATTGAGAGGACTGCGCTTTTGGATTTCATGGAATCCCGGCTCAACAACGGCCCCATATACTACCCGCTCTGAATCCTTGTTGATATCACTAAGGTATCCTTCGGGATGTGCGCTGGGATTTTCACTCTTGAACAATTGATTATAGATGCGCACTTCATTTACATGAATAGCCTCCGTGAATGGTACCCACTGTACAAATGTCTTAGGCTTAACTTTTGAGTCTTGGTCGTAACGAACATGAACACGTAACACTTCACCAGCCTCGTTAGTCTCATGCGATATGTAACTTACTGTGTGTGGGACTCTCATTAATCCTACGGCTTGATTAGGGGCTAAACGATAATAGTCGGCGCCTCCGTCTTGCGTGCGGAAATCAGCACGATCAATGTAAAAGCGCTTTCCAAATGGCACCATTCTGCTACCAAATTGGTTAGTAGCGTCACCGGGTTTGTATGGAACCTCGATAGTCTCGGAGAAATCATCACTTACATTGTCAATCACAATCTCGATCGGATCGAGCACCATCATTAACCGTGGGGTTGTCTGGTCCAAATAGTGACGTACAGCGCTTTCAAACCGCACAACTTGGATGTTTGTCACATTGGTAGTAACACCAAGCGTGTTGATAAACGAAAGAATAGCACCTGGTGGTACACCGCGACGGCGAATAGCCTCCAAAGTGTAAAGACGTGGATCATCCCAACCATGTACATAACCTCCACTTACTAATTTTGCAATCTTACGCTTGGACAATACCGTTCCTTCAATGTTCAAACGACCGTACTCACGCTGCGCTGGACGGTAAACATGGAGCTCGTCACATAACCACTCGTATGACTGGCGCGATAAGTAAAATTCAGTAGTACAAAGCGAATGACTAATATTTTCCATTGAATCCACTAAACAGTGGGTAAAGTCATATGTGGGGTATATCTTCCACTTGTCACCAGTGCGATGGTGGGGTGCATTCAACACTCTATACGCCACTAAATCCCACATTTGTGGCGATGGATCGTTCAAATCCTGCTTCATACGCAATGTCGCTTCGCCAACTTGATATTCGCCATTTTTCATGGCACGGAACTTGCGCATATTTTCTTCAATACTAGCGCTACGTTCGGGGCACGCATGTCTCTCCCCACCCATTGTACCATCAGGCTTCTGTCCACGATTGGCCTTCACCTGCTCCGCAGTACAATGGCACACATATGCTTTACCAACAGTAATCAACTTCTCTGCCAATTCGTATAACTGGTCAAAGTAGTCTGATGAATAGGTAACCTTGTGAGGCTCAAACCCTAACCACTCCACCATTTGCATTATCGAGTCAAAGTACACTTCTTCCTCTGCATCTGGGTTTGTGTCATCATAACGCAAGTAGCAGACCCCGTTGTGAAACTTAGCATATCCAAAGTTGACCATAATTGCCTTGGAATGGCCAATGTGTAAGAACCCGTTGGGCTCGGGGGGGAAACGTGTAAAAACGCGACCTCCAGTTGCTGCTAAGTGCTCCTTAATGAGTTCAGGGTATTTTTGTGGCTGTTCTCCTGGCTTGTGCAACTCCCCAAGAAATCCCTCTGAAAACATTGACCTTTCCGCCTCCGGTTGCGCTGACTTTTTATTTCCAGTCTCAGCTACCTTCTTCTTCTTAGTCTTTTCCTTCTTAACAACATCGCGTTCATCCTTGGGTCCAAGATACTCCAAAAATAATTCGTCAATTGTTGGCTTGAACAAGTTGGGTGCGGCCCATTTCAATGACGCCAACTTCTTCACCTCTCCTAAAACCTTAGGGAGCATTGCATACCGTTTGGACTCAATTTCGTTCTTGTTTTCTTCCATGTATTTGGTCACCTCTTTTTTAACATCCTCTGCTGATAAGTCAATGCCTACCCCTGAAGCTTCGTTCATCCCCTCCACCAGAGGCTCGTCGGTCTCTTTCACATACCTCACTGCTTCAGCTATTTGGAGGTTGGTCTTTAACCGGCCATCCATAATACCTGCTGTCACCAATTGGCGGTTTGGCAATTCCGTGCCTTTGCTTTCTACCGCAAGCTGATGCAAAAGTGACAATGTCTTCTCATCAGGATGAGTAATCTCACAATCAGACTCCTTTGTCAAAATTTCATACAACGAATGGGAAACTTTTTTGTTTTTAACAATTTCCTTTGATTTCTTTTCAGCTAAACCAACTTTGCTGAAAAGTTCAATCAATCTGTCATCAGTAATCGACATCCTGAATCTATTCTTATTCAAATAATCCAATGTATGCGATGACAAAATTTTTGTAGTTCAAAAATTCAATCATTCCAGTCACGTGTACTTGCTGAAAATATTCAAGGAGTTTTGCTGCCAAACAGTTGTAAATTTGGCTATGAATTTGGCTGTAAATGCGGTCTTAAAAATGTGGGCTTAGAAATGTTTACCACTTTTATTTAGTGATATATAAGTTTGGAAGTGAATATCAATTCAATAGTGTTGCTGAATAAAGAATTTGTTTTATTCAAAATCAAAATAATCTTTTAATTCGTGTCCAAGTATATACTTCTTTTCGTTTAAGTTGATGGAAACATTGTTAGAACCGCTTGTAGGGGCTCTCCAAACAATTTTGGATGACTACTCTACAGGCTCAAACAATATCAATAAGCTCAAATTCAACAAAGTCAAAAGGCTTATCCTTGAATGTAATAATTACTACGCTCGTGGATGGTATCCAGATAACATCCACGAATATGCGTCTACAATCAAGCATTTGACTGGAGCGATCATCACTACTGTGACTCAGAATTGCCAGGACTTCATCACTTTACGGGCAAAGTATAAAACATGCTATTTGGTAATATTGATATACACAAGCCCATTTCTTTGTACTTTGAGATCGTTCGAAAGATTTTGGTTAATTATCCTGGTATGTTAACTTTGTTTTGAAAGAATATAGCATCCACTAACCCATAGGATTTTTGTCCTTTAGTTTTAGATATAGAGTGTTTTCATGAACTAGTGGCAAACTCTGTATCCTCACACCTGTGTAGCTGGTTGAGCAGTAGAATTCTTACAAATTTGGTCCGAGATGCGAAAAATGGACAGAATTTTGCAGCCCATCTTTCCCCATTATTGGTGGAGAAAATAGATCAGGTACGCCGCATACTTTTAACAAATACAGATTATACCAATTGCAGTTACTTAATTGAATTGATAAGCTACACTGCTCCGTCCCTTCTTCCTGATTTGGGCAGCATGTCAGCAATAAGATACTTGAGTCGCTACAATAAAACTTTTACAAACCTATTTCGCCTTTCTAAAGTTAAATGCAACCAAATGAATCTCAACAAGGAAACACTTTCTAATAATGAAATTTCGGTATGCCAAATCATTGGACAAGAAGTGCTAGCTATATGGTTACTGGTAAATAATGATTTTCTTCCGGTGTTTTTCAACCTTGGAAACTTAAGAGACATTACTGCTTTGCGTAACTCCAGTATCCGCCTTGTCTTTAAGACAAAAAAAACCATTACCACTTGGGTCAATGCGATGCTGATGAGCTCATTAGTGGAAGGGTCTTTAGTGACAAACCCAAGCATCTCTTTGGATATCCAATTGGCTGACACAGAACAAATAGTACAGTTTTGTCATCTACTTAACACACGAAAAACGAGCGATTATAAAAAGATTTCTAGTGTTTCAATGTGTGTAGGTAGACCCAAAATCCCACTAAATAATTCTACAAACGACCCTTTTTCGAAAATCACCATCAGTGATGTTTCAAAAAACTCTTTGAAAAACCTTCCAGTACAATTGGCACTTCATGAAACTGATAATCAGACAATCACCGCTTTATCTTCGCCCGAAGCCCTACTCCGAAATCCGTCTGCGCCGTGTCCGAAAAAAAAAATACCTCCAAATTCCAGTAATTGCACACTACTTTCTGAGCACAAAGAAAACACAATTCCTACCGATTCAGCGGAGAACCCCTCAGTACTTTCTTCGCCTTCTAAAATACTTGAAGAACTCTTTCGAGCTTCTAGAAAATATGGAAAGAAAGAAAAGCGTACCAAACGAGGCGGTTGGGATGTTTCGTCATCCACTTCACTGACCCCTCAAAAAAATGTGTCAGAAATAATTCCCGGCACAATTGTTGCAAACTCGCAGTGGTCCCCAACACCTATTCCGTTAATTAACACTAAGAAAAATGCAGGCATCATTACCTCATTAAAGAACAAATGCGCTTATACAACTTCAATAGAGGACTCGGTGCATAAACTGGCTGACAAAGATCACCTGGGCACATCATTTCGAGATGCTGAGCCTGAATCGCTGATTGTGGCTGGGCGTAAAAAGAATCGAGTTTTATCATCTTCGGTTGATCGAGGCCAGCCCCCTTCTCTTTCAGTAATATTGAAAGTTCCAACAGCTTTGAATCAACTTTCTGCGTCTCGGGAGGTTGAATTGGAGCGATCTTCAACAATCGATACTGATATCCACAAGACTTTGGATACAATTAATCACGAGAACACAGGTGGTACATTACGTGACTGCTCTACTGCTAAAACGACGTTTATAACGGTCGAGGATGCTGATATGCAATTCAGCAATGTTGAATGTTACACCTTGATAGAAGATGGATTATCGCTGTTATCAAAAAATATTGTTCACAAGCTAAAAATGCTCGAAGAAAAAATTCTACAGAAACAACATGAATTATCAAATGACTTAGAGATGCAATTTAAAAAATTAGAATATGCTCATAATCAAAACTTGAAACGACTTCATGAATATTATCAATTAGAAAGTGAGAAATTATTTGCTTTCGAGTCTTGAGGTATTGAGCTTTTTTTGTTCCCATCTTTATTCGTGTCAATTAAGAATAAGGTTTGAAAAAAACTATGATTTAACACAAAACTAAAACCCTTTTGTCAAATTTCTTGACTTCCAGCTTTTTAGTCTCTATTGAAAACTAAATCAATGTTTGTTTTTTGTTTAAACCCCTACTTGTTTCTGTTTATACATAGCCACAATTTGCTGAAGATCTAAAAAGTTTACTATTGACAACAAGGTTTTAGTAGATAATCTAATTTCAAAAGCCTTGAACAAGCTTACCGTTTTGAAAAATTCCTGTTTAAACTTTTTCAAGTCAAGACTTTTGCCGACAAATAGTCGATCGTACATAACATGATATTTCTGCAAGTTTATTCCATGACGTTGGGTGATCTAGTTAACATTTAATCCCAATTTATCTTACGATTAGATGTTACAACTTTTCGCATTAACTGTGAATTCATTATTGTGTCTATACTCGATAAAAGCGACTGATATAATGTTATAATATTTCGTATCGTTCGATTATGACTTGATGCAAAAAATGTATTTTGTCGGCTTTGTCTTACTTTATTGAATTGTCTGAAAATCTGCTAAAACTAAGGCAGACATTAAACCGTCTTTTCTTGGCGTCGTTAAAGCCAAAACTAAATGAATAATCATCCCAACGTGACTCTTGTACCTGGAGGTGAGAAAATTAATTCCCCCTCATTACTGGAATGGCACAGACCAAAAATATCATGCCAAACAAATCGAAGGGTAAGATCATGCTATTGTCAGGCGTATCGATATATACGAAGTTCTGTGTAAAGTGCTTTTTAAAACAGAACACAAATATTTGATCGGCCTTTGCTTTTCGTTTGGTTTAATATCATTCATTTTATTTTCGCACTTCAAATCATATTTTTTATGACTTGACCTTTGTGTGCTAACCTGCTATTGACTTTATTTCGATGAAAATAGAGCGCGAAATATAAAAAGGCAAAATATTAATTAAAGTCTACCGAGGATATTAAGTTTTTGAATCAACTTTGTGAGGCTGGATGTGAGCGAACAAAAACAGCCTTGACGTGCACGTTTTCAAAAAGATGATTGTTAGATCATGGATCGTAGTGCATATTCTCTCAGTAGTTGCAAAATTCTTATCAGTGAATTTTGCAAACTGTCGTTAGCACAGCCAGAATTTAAGTGATAATGTATTCAATTCAAACTCAAATACACCAGTGTATTAATTGGCATCCAGAATAAAGTTCTCAACAATTGATGGTTAAATATATTCTGTTTTTTTTTTAAATTCACGGTCAAATCGCATGGATAAACTTTTGGAATGTGATGCCTGATGCATTGGCCATTACAAAGGCGTAAAACCGTTTACATTTAAAAAAATTCATAGGATCTATCGATTTTTTTCAGGCTTATTGTTTCACTAAAATTTTAAACACTGCGTTTTTATTTAAAGTTTTAACTCAAAGCCTACTAGATGTCGTTTTATAGTAGCCTTATGTAGCAAAGATGTGATTCAATAAACTACTGTGTGATTAGATCAATTGTTGATATTCTAGTAAACTAAATACTATATCAGCACTTAAAATGTTTAAGATAGTAAAACTTTTTATAAATTAAACTAATGATCAGGGAAATTGTATTGATATGAAAGCGGTGTTGCTAATTTTCTTTTTAGTTTTTCATAGGTTGTTCATTATCAAGTACACAACAAAACAATTGATTGTTGAAATAAATTTAATTTTATGGAATTACAAAGAGTCTCCATACAATGTAAAGAAAACCGGCTTAAATTTAACACTTTACGTATTTTGGAAAAAAATACTGTTATCGAATAATGAATTTCTCTTCTTTATGGCCAGTGATAATATAAAAATCATTAATATACTTACACTCAAGATACAAATATGAATTTTAAAGAAGACAGTTAACTTGTGTAAGCAAAATAAGAACTATTTAGAGTTCAAAAAGTTGGGAATATTGTGAAGTGTCTAACAACAATAAATGCGCTAGGGTTAATACTAGCTGATACTTAAATGATCCAATAATGCTAGGGGAAATAATCTGTAGTATTCATTTGATAAGACTTATGACTTCCGTTCAAACACAAATACATACTAAACTCAAAATTGGTTCCGCATTTTGCAATGTGTAAGCGGTTTTCAAGCTATTTTAAAGGTTATGCAAGTAGAACAATTTAACCCATCCATTTTGGTATTTGTTATTGTACCTATCATAGTATTGAATTCGTGTTGCACTGATTTTTCTTTTCAGCTATTAGATACCCCCCTTTAAGTATTGATAACCCACAATGGTGTCCTTAGTTTATTGATGGATACTTTTGCATCTTCACATATTATAATTTTTGCACCCAAATTGACCTGGTAATACATTCGTATTGGAAGGAAACAAACCACCAATTCCTATTGACATATAAAAATGGTTTCAAATGATAAAGATTTCTAGTTAATAAATAAATATTCTAAAACACATTTGTCTAAATTTCTGTCTTCAATCTTATGTCTAAGCAAATTTATGAAAGGCTGCACATCTCGTCATAGTAAAAACATTTGAAAGAGCTTAGGTTTACTGGTATCTAAGGGTTTATTTCTACCCAACAAAAAATATAAACTATGTTTTAATAGCTAAAAAAAGAACTTGCTTTATGAAAAGTTACAAGATCGTATTTATTCATTAATACAACAAATCTTGTTATAAACAGACCTGCTCACAATATTACTGTTGTCCCAAAAGCCTTATTTAAATTCGATATATAAAAAAGAAATTAAAAGTTATTTTATTGACATTACACGACTTTTTTCTCAAGTAATTAAAAAAACGAGTTCCTGCACATTGGTTTTTTGAAAATTTTTGTTCCAAGAACCAATATTAAATTTTTCATCACTTCAAAAACTTTTCAGGTTCTTCTTCTTTATCACATACAAATTAGACAATATGGTATGTTTGAGCCCAAGCTAACTTCTATTTGAGAAATAGAATAAGGTTAGCTTTGCAAAAGCTATTTAAAACATGATACTAACTAATATAGGACACTAAAACTCCAGTTACTTTAGCTAAAGTCATTAAGGTCTTGGGTAGAACCGGTTCCAGAGGTGGTGTCACCCAGGCCAGAGTTGAGTTCGTTGACGACTCTTCCAGATCCATCGTCAGAAACGTCAAGGGCCCAGTCAGAGAAGGTGATATCTTGTGCTTGATGGAGTCTGAGCGTGAGGCTAGAAGATTGCGTTAAGCCTGTTTGCTATATACAATTAGGGATCTTTACTTGATCAGATTCATGATGAATACTCCGTTACTCTTGCGCTGTAACTTCAATGCCGTGGGGCTGTGACTTGTGATTGGTCTTTAAATATAAAAAAATACGTCATCCAGCACAACTCAAGAAATTTAGTTGTGTTGAGGTCTTTGCTTATGCTTTCAATCCTCATGTTTTAATACATACATCTAGTTTAATGATTCTGGGCGTGTCACTTCAAACGTTTAAAAAAACAATATTGTTCACGCCTTGTAGATAGTAAAGATATGTGTTCATATCACGTGTACCGCATGCTTATTTTTTCTAAGAAGCCCTAACCCTAATTTTTCTGCCGATTTTCTTTTTTTTTACAACTATGATTTTGGTCGAATAAAGTCACTCATGAATGTCTTGAATCAAGAAATATATGTGAATAACTAACTATATGTCATAGGCAGTAATGGTTGATGATGTATGCATACGAACGCATTATTAATTTGGTTCTTTTTTTATTCCATTGTAGCTCACAAAATACAAGCATGCACTAAATACACTAAATGCCAAACTAATGATTATGACTTATCTTTAAGGTATATATACATATAGAAATTAACTATTCTCTTCTCGTTTATATTATCTGTTTCGTCATTTTTTAAGAACGATTAAAGAATTCTTTAAATGCTTGTTTGGTACTTTCATCTCTCTGTCTTATCCTTTGCTTAGACCAGTAACTTTGAACCTTGCTAAAAACAATTAAATGTTTGATATTATTGAACTGTGGCTGTTCCATGATTTCATCAAAGAGGTCACCGGCCTTCATATCTAAACGGGCAGCAATGTAAGGTTTTAGCTCTTCGGGAAGACGTTTATAGGGCAGATGCGGTAAATGATGATATGTAATTTCCATTTCTTGAAGCGACCACGTATATCGAAGCACGTAAATGGATTGACAGTCAAATTGCTTAAGTGGATTACTGAGGTTTCGAGTTCCACTAGACGCCCGGCATTGCTGTGAGCATGTGTATTTGACTGTAAAAATCTTAGTTCCCTTTCCACGACTTGGAAACTCTTTACGGGTCCACTTATAGCCGGTTAAGTCCATTAGTGGTTCCACATATTTGAAATGTAATTTGCGCATTAAAAACTGTCGTGGGCCCAGCTCTTCATCGTTATCTCCAGTCAGGTCCTCCGTACTCAATTCTATCACCAGAGGAAGATCGCGATCTATAAAACGAACCTTAGATATGTGAACAGGAGTGGACTTATTTTCACTAATACGATTCATGAGCGACGTGATGTCATTAATTGTGCTATACTCATCATAGTTTTTCAAATCTTCTGGACTATTCAGAAGAGGTGTTCCGCCTAACGAAGAGACTACTGAATGTCGTTCAAATGAAAAATCTGACAAAAACTCAGAATTACTAGAATCATTCCCATCGCTAGCTGTTGTTTGGTGTTGCACACGCTTGTAACCACTGTGGGGTATAGATTTTTTTCGTTTCTTACCAAAGCCATAATCGCTAACAGGTACGTCGTGATTAATAAGCTGGCCTATATCCATTCCTTCATAGTCCGATAAAGGGCAATTTTCAAATATACAGTCTTTGGCAGCTCTATTCAACTACGATGACAGGCCAAAAAATTTCGTCAACAATTCCTGAAGTATGGTATTTACTGACTGTTCAAGTAGATTGGAGAACATGTGCATAGTGATATATTGTCTAGTAAAAGACTGAATATCCAACAATTGCAGTTTTTGCATTAGTAAAAGAAACAAAAAATTCACACCTCAGTGCTGTCTAGTCTTATAGGTAGTTTATGTTGCATGCTGTAATATAGGATTGTTGAAAAAGTTTTCGGTAACTTGGAGCCTTTTTATTTAATTTGAAATAGATCTAATAAAAACTAAATGTTACAAAAAATTAACCTTTGCATTTTAGACTTTTGAGACAAATTTGAACATTCTTTTACTTATTTGAGAGATGTCATATGTAAACATATCTTTTGACTTTTGTATCAACTTTGACTACAATTTGTTAATCCAGTGATATAAGGTTTGTTACTATTCCTGGCAGAATGACCTTAAATATTCAATTGGCTTGAAACCTTCTTATTAGTTATTATTTTAACTCACTATAACACATTTTCTTTTTCCCTTTTTCTTTCTCTTCCCCCGATTTACATTTTTCTTCTACTAGCACCTTTATCTTGATTGTGTCAAACCCAGAGTGTTTGTTTAGCTTTTCTTGTAACAAACTCATAATGTCGTGGCGACATTTTAGGTAATATCACGACATTTTTGCTGAACAAATTTATCACCAAAGACAAGCACTATTAGAGGTGAGAACCAATTATCAAGAGAGCGAAAAATGTCTGATCTAGATGATGACTTGTTAGCCTTGGCAGGAGGTGCTGAATCTGAATCTGAGAACGAATATGAACCAGCACCAGCACCAATTAAACGAGACTCTTCTGATGGAAAGGGCACCAACAATAGCCTAAGTGCAGACAGTCCTAAGCACAACAACGACGAAGAGTCCGATGGTGACAGTACTTCACATAAAAAGCACAGATTAGACACATCAGACTTAGAATTTGATGAAGATGAAGACGCAGAGGATGAAAATGATGAGCTTATCAACCCATACCCTTTGGAGGGAAAGTACACTGACGAAACTGACCGTGACCGGTTGGAGTCCATGGATGAGATTCAGAGGGAGCAGATTCTCTTTGACAGAAACCAGGAAATGGAAAGATACAAAGAGAAGAAATATTTGCAACAAAGAATCAAGCAACAGAAGAAAATGACACAGCCAACTACAGCCACTCGTTCTTCTAATCGTAGTAAGGGTAACAATGTAAAGAGCTCAAAGCTTGACAAATTGAGTGAATTGAGAAAACAACGTGAACAAAAATCTAAAAAACAATACGAGGATGGTGAAGATGATTACGAAGATGATGATGGACAAGCAGAAAAGGATGACTACGACGACGATGATCTCGAACTCGATGACGGTGAAGATGAAGAAGATTACAATGATGATGGAACTGTAAGGTGGGGGGGAGCCAGTAAATCCTCTTCTAAAAGAAAATCTATGGAACGTGCCCTGTTGGCAGATGTAAATCGTGTTCGTGTTGGAAGAACTATGTTGAGTAAGTATTGCTACTACTCTGACTTTAATGACGTGGTACTTGACTGCTATGCAAGAATAAACTTAGGAGTTGAAAAACGTAGCCACCAGCCTATGTACCGTATGGTCAAGGTGATAGACGTGCAATCACACCCACGCCGTGCCTACAAATTAGCCAACTTCAAATGCGATTTATACTTGGTAGTAAGCCAGAATCGTAAACAAACGAAAGAGTTTCCTATTAGTATATTTTCTGACTCGCCTATTTTAAAAGATGAGTTTGATCGATATGTGACTGAATTAAACAAGACAAACGAGGTTATAGAATATGTGGACGATATTAACTTCAAACATGATCAATTGCAACAGTTTATGAACAAAGGCGTCAGTGATCATGATGTGAATGAAATGATTGCACGGAAACAAAAATTACGAGACTCGCGTGAACTCAAGGAGGGTGAAACTCTCGCAGGATATGATGCAGTGTTTAGAAAGGCACGTCTTATGGATGAACTCAAGGTTGCGCGTCAACAGGGAAACAACCAGGAAAAGGTACGAGCAATTGTGGCAAAATTAAAGAAATTGGATGCTATTATGGTCAACCAAACCAGTAATAGTAATCACTCAGAATCGCTCAGTACTATGTCTAAGGTGAATGAGAGAAACCGTAAACTTAACTCCACTAATATTCGGCGTGCGGAAATCAAGTCCAAAAATTCAGCAGTAGTTTTTGATGGAGGAGATCCATTTCTGCGCCTCAAAACTGTGACACGTATGTTTTACCAAGACATTATTAATCAAGAAAATGAGCGAGCTCTTAGTGATGCAAAAAAGAATTATCAGGATATGTTGGATGAAAAGAGTAAACAAGAAGCAAAAATTGCTCAATCGACATACCGTGTGCTCGGCCAAATGGACGAATTGATAAAAGGAATTGATTACGATTTGGGTATAGAAATTTGATATATATTAATCCAAAAGCTGGTATCAGATAGTAATTTTAGGAAAAAACTTATTTTTAGAAGCTAGTCACAACCAAGCTGGTCAGAACCAAGCCACTTATAACCAAGCTATTTTCTTCAATTAAACCATTTTTAGGGTATATAAACTTTTGATAAAGCTTAAAGTATTTTAATGGAAAATAATACAAGAGTACAAACCCTAAATCAGTGCTAGGATTTTATGATATGGAAGTAATTTTCAATAGTAAAATTTAAAAAAATAATCTGCTACATATGTTACCCCAAATAAACTTCTACTCAATATCATTTTGACTATTGACAATATTAAAATAACACTAGCCTCAGTAATCCCAATATTATGCTCGTTTATTTTTCTACACATAAGCTCTTTCAGTTTTAACTATATTAACCAAAATCAAATATCTTCCAATTAAATTATTATATACAAGAACTAAATACAATGTTACCCTAAACCAATCAAGCATCCAACTCTTGCAAAATTTGCAATCTTAATTCTCTCCTTTCGGCTTCGCGATCAGGTCTAATAGGCTCGTAGTCTTCATCTTCGCTGTAATAGTGATAGTAACCGGAGTGTTCGTATGTTGGAGTCATGGTAGCAATATAGTCATGGTCACTGTAGAGAGAATGAATTGACTCCTGTTCAAATAAGCTATAGCTAGTAGACTCTTGTTCATCCTGTTCAAGCGCGGGTAAAGCATTTGTGGTACCTGCGAAATTACGGAAACTGTTGTGGTTATTGAGCAAAAATTCGTCCTCCCAACTTGTAGTAGCGGGTTGTGGTATTGGTGATTTGTTTTGATCAATAATTTCTTGTTCTGCTGTAGCTGCCATGTTATTGGAGGTTTTCACTGTATTAGATGTATCCATCAGTGATTCTTGAGAGCGCAGCCGCCTTAATGATAATACAGAAGACAACTTAGAAAACATTGATGTTGATGATAATGGCGGAGATGGTAATGACGACACAATATGATGTATAGAAGAACCTTTGTTTCCTGTCTGTCCTTCTTTGTTCCGGTTCTGGCCAGCACTCCGTGGGCGCTTGCAACGAAGAAAGCTTGACTTACGTTTCAAAATACTGTCAGCTGACTTCCGGCGGTGAATCTCGCTTGGTAAGTCAAATGATATGGAATTATCCTTTTCATTGTAATAGTAATGCTCATTTAGAACTGGGTCATACTGTACCTTCCAATCTGAAGATAACTCTGTAGAGGTGATAGAATCTGAGCTATACATTTTGATTGGTGCTATTTTCGAGTTTTGTGAACCCTTGAGAAACGTACTTCTACAGGTTTATATATATTAATCTACACAATAACATTGTGACACCGCCATCATGAATTTGTAATACTGGGATTGTTTATGCATCAAAACCGCTTAGAAATTGGTGCGGCTCAAACGGTTAGCTCAATTGAAACAAGGTTCCGGGCGGCATTTACGGTAATTTAAAGCCGCAAGTACTTTTTGATCCAGACGGCTTTTACAGAAAGCTTCCGTTCCGTGTGAATAATAATCATGATTACAAAGATTGTGTATGCTGATAAATAGGCCATTGAAGTAGAAAGGAAAGTGACTGGAATTTGCTTGTGATACAAGTATGATAAGGGTATCTCTATGTGTTTAGGTTTGTGATTACAGATCATTGAGTAGAGTGATAAAGGCTGTAACGCAATGTCTAAACAATAGCCGGACGGACATTTCAGTATACGCGGAGTTGTTGCTGCACGGAGCTAATGAGTATGGTGATGGGCGGAGCTAGCAAAACAAGTAAAAAGAGTAGCGAAGAATATACGAGCAATAAAATTTTGAAGGGTAGTGATTTTTAAGAGTATTAAGATAATAACAAGAGTAGAGAATAGTTTATAGAATATTTACGAGGGCATGAATGATTATAATGAAATCGGCAATCAGCACTTTGGTCTGTGTTTTAATCTGAGCCTTTAATCTGAGCTTTTAATATAACCTAAACTTTACAATAGCCAAAAGCTCGATATAACCATTATAATTATCATAATCATTTTTATTATCATAATCATTATCATTATCATAATCATAATCAACGCGTTTTGATCCCTTTCTTGGTGGTCATTATAATCAATTCCATCTATTTGGTTGCGGTGTAATATAAAAATCTTGGTCATTAAGCAGCTAATTCACATTGCTATAGACTTCTGCAGTTTACTTTGGTTGATTTTAGCAAGCTAAATAAAAAACTATCAACTTTATCCATCAAATAGGAGAAAAGAGGGGAGAGTCATTAAAGCTGTCTGGAAATGGTGTATATTCAATAAAAGTCTAAATGAGAGAAGGCAGTGCCTGTGGGCTAACCCAAAGCATATTAATGGTTATTTCTAGAAAAGCCAAACATTGAGAATATAATATCTTAAATTCTAATTACACTCTACTGTATTTTAAACTAAAAATAGAAATTGTGCTGCAGTTTTATCAAGTTACAGAGAGGATTCATACTTCCTCATGTAGACCATTTATGTTCAGATAAACATTGTTCAATGGCGTGAGTTTTGTATTACGGTTATTATTTTCTACAATAGCTTTCCAACCTTCTTACTCTTATTTAGTTCCAAGACATACATAACTTGAATTTAATCTATCTCCTCAATGTTCGGCTAGCGTATTAAAATTGATTTTTGTTGAAATTTACAGTTTCCAAAGATACATTTTAAACATTGGAATCATAATATGCCATTCATTGTATATTCATCTTTAGTTTGTATCATTCTTCTCGTTATCTCTTTATTTCTTGTAGCCACTTTTTCATACCCCACCCTCCTCATATTAAACCATTAGAATTATCACCTCTTCAATCATTCTTATGCACTATCTGTTATTTTGTTCCTTCTTTTTTGTATTACATAATCTCACTATAATACATCTTCAAACCAATTGTTGGGTTGTCCAAGGAGGGTCCTGGTGGGATTTTTTTACAGCAAATTGACCGCCACCAATTACCACTCTTTTATGCCATAAACCACCATGCCTTCCCAAGAATTTACTGATAAAGTACGTTTTATTGCTTAATTGAATTACCTATCACTCCACTAACACTGCAGGCAAACGCAGTCCAAGCTTTGACCAAGAGACCCTCTGACGACGAATTGTTGAAGTTGTATGGCTTGTACAAGCAGGCCACTGCCGGTGACAACAACACTGACAAGCCTGGAATGTTCGACTTGAAGGGCAAATACAAGTGGCAGTCTTGGAAAGACTTGGAGGGTACCTCTCAGGAAGAAGCCGAAACTCTTTACATTGAGTTGGCCACTGAGTTGTTGCAAAAGTACGCGTAAAATAGAGGTCTAAACCTGTTTTTATTACTTTTTATCACCAGTTTTATCTTTTGATACCTCTATCAGTTTGTTATATATGCGTTACTCTCTTGTATGTATTGTATATAAATGAAAAATACAGTTTCTACTCGAGCTTGGTTCCCTTAGGACCAAGTAGACGCTGTATGCGTCTAATGTGGTCTACCATCATCACAAATGGAATAGCCAAATACGGAATGTATACGCCCATCAATTGCGCTATTTGGCCATTATTAAGCCCTTGGTTTCCTCCCTGGACAATCACGTATACAAGGCATACTAGTGTCGTTAAAGCCGCATTAAAGCCATAGACTGCCATCCACACATAGTAGCTTCGGCTACGCTGAATCCATATGGCATACAGGCAGTATACAAATAATGGTGTTTGAAACAAGAGTTCAACAGCACCAAACACCTTTAACCATAATGGCAATTGCTCCAAAAGAAAGTCGTGGTTCAAAGCAACATGAAATTCGAAAATCTGGCGCGATACCAGCCACTGGTAGCTTTTTGGCACAATCAAGTTGGAATCAACTAATAAAGTAATGGGGATGTGCAATATCAAGTACCAGAAGTAGAACTTGTCTGATAGGTTCTTCATTATGAAGCTGGTTATTAAGTTGGCACTGGCAAATGTCTCTATGTAAAAAGAAAATATATTTGGCAAGCCAGAAAGAATAAGAGAAAGAAAAAAAAAGTGCGGAATCAAGTGTTTAACTAGACATATGTTAAGATACTGTCTGACAAGGACACTAAGTAAAGCATATCGTTGTTCGCCTAGTTTTCGTCTTAGTCGAGCATATATTTCTATTCTCTCGAAAATGTCTGTTCAAAAGAGTCCTAGATCACCTGGTGGCAGCCCAGATGCAAAAAGGCAAAAGACAGACAGTACGATACAGCTGCAAATGATCTCTCTTCTTAGTCGAACGAAACGCGTTGAAAAGCCAATCGTGTGGATTGACTGTGAAATGACTGGCTTAGATATTAACAAAAATAACATAATTGAAATATGTTGTATTATTACCGATGGCGATTTGAATGTAGTTGATGAGAATGGATATGAGTCGGTGGTTTATCAGCCCAAGGCTGTGTTAGATGCTATGGATGAGTGGTGCACGCTGCACCATACCAGCTCTGGCTTAGTTGAAAAGGTTTTGGCAAATCCTGAAAAATCTGCCCTCAAGGTACAAGAAGAATTGCTTAACTACATCACCAAGTATGTTCCAAAGCCGCGAACAGCAGTATTGGCGGGTAATTCAGTTCACATGGATAAGTTTTTTATGATGAAAGAGTTTCCAAAGGTTATAGATCATTTGCACTATAGATTGATTGATGTTTCCACTATTATGGAGTTTGGATTCAGGCAAAACGCACCCTTAATGAAATGCTGCCCCAAAAAAAATGCTGCTCACACTGCAAAGGCTGACATCATAGAGAGTATAAATCAACTTAAATGGTACAAGAAGCACTACTTTAAAAGTCCAGAGGAGACCGCAGAGTTCGTTGAGCAATACAAGGCGGAAGAATTGAAAACAATCGAAAATAATGTTAAAGAAATACAGCAAGAAATTAAAAGTAGTTCAAGTGAAAATAAGAAAACTTAGCTACATATTTCATTCATGACCTCTAGTTAGCAATTGCTTAATTTTGTATATATACATGTGATTTTATAAAAAAATACATATTACTTACCTTCGCAATCAGAATCAATCACTTCTTCGGAATGTAGAAGTTTATCTATGCACTTTTGCAATTGCATTAGTTTCACTGGCTTTTCAATTACATAGTCAAAAGCTTTTGATTCTAATGCTTCATTGGCAAATCCAGTCACGGCCACTATAGGTGTATTACAATTGATACCAGTAGTGAATTTGATCAACTTGACAGCATCTATCGCTTCGATTTTGGAAAGCCTTAAGGCTGTCAATATCATGTCAAATTTAACTTGACTCTTTGCTCGCCTTACTAAATCATCACCATCTGTTACTGTTACCACAATGCAGCCCAATTTTTCCAAGATTTTACACACACTATGGCGCACGATGTGTATTGGCTCGCAATACAATACGTCAAACTCAGCAATTTTTCCAAAGGATTCATCTTCCTGTCCCAGGAGTTCACTGTTGATACTTTGACTTGTAACTAAACGCCTTGAACTCTCTCGTCTTTTTTGCACCCTGAGCAAAGCTGATGATTTAGTGTCTTCTGTATCTGAACTTGAAGGAGAGTAGTCTCTTGTAACATTCTTAGTTAGTGACTGGACTGATAATCTATGCTTATCTAAAGGCTCCAATCCTGGAGACAGCTTTCCGGTATCCAATGCGTCATCTCCACTAGAGTATATGCTGATTGCAGATTCAACTCTCTCATGTCTATATCCCAGTGGTGAGTTGACAGACTCTGATATCAGTTTGTGTGGAGAGGAAGATCTGGCTGATGCAACACTACTTCCTGACGCAATTGCACCAGGTGATGATGGCCGTTTGAATGGACTAACTTGTGTCAGACTAAAGGGTCCTGTAAATGAGTAACCTCTAGATCTTGTCTTTGGAATCGAATCGCTTGAGTTAGAAGACAAACTGTTTCGATGTTCGAAATGCTCATTCTTCAACCGATTTATCACATCTTTATTTTGCTTTTCTAATACTGCTAAGTTGCGAAAGTGGAAAGAGCCAAACTCGCTTGGGTCTGCCAATCTGCTTCCTCTTCTCTCTCTTTTTGAATTCCCACTATTGGGTGTTCCAGCATAACTATTTCCTCGTGTTAATATTAATGAAGAAGATGATGAATTTGCTAGAGAATCCAAATCAGAGTTTCCTAAACCTTTTACACAAGGATTTATTTCATATTTCTTTTCCTCATCCGAATCTTCTCGAGGAAATTGAGCAATATCTGCTCCTCTCAAATCAAAATAATCAGTTGACTCTGGATCATCTAAAGTAGGTACAAACGAAGGCTCTTCAAGAAATAATTTATCCCAGTCAATTCCATTAAAGAATGGATGCAGCTTTATTTCATCTGCGCC
Organism: Wickerhamia fluorescens; assembly: GCA_001599155.1. Classification (NCBI taxonomy): domain Eukaryota; kingdom Fungi; phylum Ascomycota; class Pichiomycetes; order Serinales; family Debaryomycetaceae; genus Wickerhamia; species Wickerhamia fluorescens. The sequence goes on along the minus strand of BCGE01000002.1, from coordinate 1,716,312 downwards.
GTTGGATCCCAATCTTTGCTGTGGATCCATATGTAATAACTTTTTAATTAAATCCTTTGCCTCTTGTGAACAGAACTCTTTTTCTTCTTCTTCTGAAAGCGCTGGCCAATCAATGCATCCATTCAAGATATTAGTAAACACTTGCTCAGGAGTATTTGCGTGGAATGGCGGATAACCAAATAAAAATTCGAACAAAATACAACCAATTGACCACCAGTCGGATGATTCGCCTTGGCTGGTTCCTTCTATAATCTCAGGAGCCAAGTAATCCGGCGTACCCACAAATTTATTAGGTGTATTGCTATTTGTGTTTTGGGGATCAAAAAGTGCATAATTAGTAATCGAGTTAGTATTGTTTTGTGATGGGCTTACTTGAAAATCATCTTCCACCAAAGCAAAAGAAGATTCTGAAGAGGTTCTTGGGAGCATTGGGTTTGAAACGGGAGAGCCAAGCGTGCTGCTATTTGACCCGGTTCTTGCTTTGTGTTTGAAAAAAGAACTCCTGTGATTTAGTAATTGGGGAACTGACAGGTGCTGGCCAAATGATTCCAAATAAGGAATAGTTGGTGATGTTAGTGACGAAGATGGAGCTAAGTTAGAAGCAGCAGCTGGTGGAGTTGTGCTTGAAATTGATGTTAGCTTCATATTCTCGCAAGTGGGCGATAGTGAGAATGGAGTTACCGAGTTAGTTCGTTTATGGTTGGGTTCTAAAACTGGGGAGTCAACAGAAGACATACCTGCCCCAGATGTGCTTCCCATAGAAGTTTGATTTGGTTGCATCTGGCTCAAACTCTTTCTAAATAATTCAATACCTTGCTCTGATGTACTGCTTTTTCTATGAGATCTGGCTTGTCGCCCCACAATCCCGATTTTTGATAACCCAAAATCTGTCAACTTAATGTGACCTTTGCTGTCTATCAAAAGGTTATCGGGTTTCAAGTCACGATGTATTATGCCTCTCATATGGAGATCATTTACCCCCACAATTACTTCCGCTATGTATGTTCTGGCCCAATCATTTCCCAATGTGCCTAAAGTCTTGATCAATGTAGCGCAATCACCTCCGTGTAAGTATTCCATAACCAAATATAAATAATCTTTTGATTGGAAGCTGCTGTATAATTGAGCAACATATGGAGAATCTGCTTGTTTCATCATCACAGCTCTTTCTGACTTGACATTCAAAATTTGGTTCTTGGCTATCATATCTCGCTTTTTAAGGCACTTAATCGCTACATAGTCTCCGGTAATCTTTCTTTTAGCTAAGAATACTGAGCCAAATGCTCCCTTGCTGATGGGTTTGATAACTTCGTAATCTCTGATCCCCCCAGTGCTAGGTTTTGTTGAAGGAGTTGTTGATACCAAAAGTGGTGATAGTGGTGGTTTGCTATAAATGTTTTTAGGTAAGGAAGGATGATGGGTGTTTAACCCCAAAGACATACTGTTACCACCCGACCTTGACCTTCTATCTTGTATTGGTAACTGTTCATTTGGAGTGTTGAGGTCCATCACTTGCATAGATGGAGAATTCAATGGATTGTTGGATTCAATTACTGGAGTGTTTCTCTGGTAAGATGACATACTTTGCTTTTCAACATATGGTGCCGGTGACAAATGCCTTCTTGGAGACAGATAAACAGCAGGTGAGTCTTTTCCCGATGACCTTCTTGTCATTTCCAATTCATTGAGAGAAGTTGAAAAATCCCTCGAATTATTTTGTTGCGTAGTACTAAGCGAAGAAGAGGACTGTGAACTAGCATTGCTCAAGCTTCTCATCATTCCCGATGTTCTTCCTCTTAGTAGTATGTCTTTGGGTGTTACCGATTGAATAGGCTCTTCTTTTAATAATGGCTCTTGGAAAAGCTTTGGGCTTCTCGATGGCTGAGGGGATATGATTAAACCCGCAGCTGCTTGAACCGGCTCAGACATAGCTTGATCGGTAACATACTCTTCAGTCCGCTTATTTACAAGATTTGTGGAACTGGGTTCACGGCTTCTACTGAACTCAGTTGCTAGGCTTTGTTCCTTGATTTTGCAAACAGTCTCATGCACTGATTGTAACACTAAGTGATCCACTTCTTTTTTAATTTTATCGGAATATTGCAATATTGATATTAAGCGAGACAATGTCTCGATTTTCTCGTTTATGAGAGCTTGAGTATCTTCAATAATAGCATTAATCGCCAAATCTGAAGTTTCCACAAATTTCCATTCTATTACCGAATTTATGGCCTTTTCAGTATTTGGAGAGAACTGAAGCTCGCCTCCTTCGCTGCTTTCCGCTGGGTTTATCAACAAAGCTTCATTACACAAATCAATTAACTTTTGCATGATCCCAAGGGGGAACTTTTTTGCCTGTATCAATGGGTTATTGGCTTGAAAGTTTTTCTGTAACACCTGGTTAGCTAATCTTGGGGATGCCTCGTGAGGAAAAGAGGGCAAAGGTATCCCTTTGTAATCAAAAATTAAGTTATTATTTGCTTCATCCAGAAAAGATGAAGAAGAAGACATCGATGAAGACGAAGAGTTTGGCGATAAATTTGTGAATGACAACTGATCTGGCGATCCAGCTGATCCGGGTGCGAGCTGATTGAATGAGCCCGATGATGGCGATATTGCTGGTGAATGCTGAAGCAGTAAGCTTACCAATAAGCGCAGAATCAAATCCCGCTGTTCATTGATCGCATCTTGGCTAGCTTGAATTTCTTCACTAAGTCGATGTTCCACAATGCATAAATCCGAGTGCCGTTCAATAAACCAAGCTGGTATATGAGATTCACATATTCTGCACAATATTGTTTTTGGCTGAGGCACGGCTTCTTCGTCAACAATGCCTAATTCCTTCAAACTATGAAGGTAACCTTCAAAAATTTCTGAACCAAATCCCAAAAGACTAATTAATTTTTCAGGGATAGTAAGCAGGAGATCAATATGCACAAACTGCTTGATTGTCCACATTGAATGTGTAGGAAGTTTTGTTTTCGGGTTGTGTATTAAAATGCCTTGAGCTTCAAGCTCGATAATTTCACCATCATTTGATAAAGTTGAGCTAAGAGTGCTGGTTTCAGAATCCTCTTCGGCCTCGTTTGTATTGTCGACAATAGGGATGATATCGTCCATGGGTTCTGCTTGAGTATCGTTAATCAAGTCTATTGTGGAATGATTGGGTGTATTCACAGGGCTACGCGCGGAAAACACTGTCCGCCTATCGTTGGTGTGGGTGCAAAATTTAACCTTGTAGCTGCAATCTTCGCGCACCATTTTGTTTATGGAATTATTGAACACCATAACGTCATCCGGATTATTTCCTGCAATGATGTTGGAAATAGGCTTGTTAACAATCTTCTTTATGTTGGTACCCACAACCTGCTCCCAATTCTTGCTTAGATATCTGACATTTCCATCCAAGTCCAACTCCATAGCAACAGTTGGATTGTCCGAAGAAGCAAGACGTAAATCAATCTGCTCTTCCATTGGTGACAACATAACTTGAAGGCTCAGCGAGGGGTGGATGCTTGAATCTGTTTTTACTCTAGGATATTCCTGTTTACGGGCGGGTACCTCACAGGGCGACACCGACCGTTCCAAACTGCGTGCTTTGGGCAGTGTCAATTCAAAATGTGGCTTATGGAACAAGCTTGAGTGCTCTGGGTCGCCTACCACATCCTGTCCACCGAATTCTCTGCTCTCTTTGTCCATGTTTCACAACTCCAGTGTAAAGGCTGCTGTTTCAGGGGTGTTGAAGGCTTTTTACCCAATAAGCTAGTGGGGTGATAAAACTAGAGGAGATTGCCGCGTCAAAACATGAGATTACCTCACAAAGACTAAGAAAATTGTATGCTCAGTTTTGGCTCTATGTTCAGAGCTTTAATGTTGTGAGCCAGAATCGATTGTGTCCTTCTATTGAGCTGTTTATGGCGATTCCAACAAAGATGTATGCAATTAGAATGATGTTTCGCGCTTAAATTTCGCCCTTGCCTTTGCGAGGATAAAAGGGTGGGGCGTGCACAATAACAAACCTATCGAAGAGCTAAGTCCATGGAGACCAGATTTTATGATATAAGCTTAACGATAGAAGAGACATTTAGTAGAAATGATTATGGCGATGATGGTCATAATGAAATTAAAACCAGGATGAAGACTGTGATGAAAGTAACGAAATAACATGAATATTGGTCAAAGTAACTGATGTAATGTAAATGGCGTGGGAAACGAATTCAAACCTGTCACACTTTACATGAATAGTAATCTACATATCTATGTCTACACGTCTACTTCTACGTATACAATTCTTTATGTATGAGATTAGTAGCCAGCATTTGTTGGCTGCTCTACAAGAAAAATCATTCACAAGTTCCAGATACAAGTATCATTAAATGTTAGTTAAAAAAGAGTAAAGTCCATTTGAACATGCCCAAAGTCGCATAATTTGTTGGAAACAACGCAACCTCTATATGGAAGAGCATAGTCCGGATGTTGAACAGGGTTCTTCGAAAAACCATGTTCATTTTTAGGACTCAAATGAAAGTCACTCGACTGTTGAAGAATTATAAAAAAAAGGGTTTGTTTTGGTGGAAGCAGGTTTCGATGGTAAGCTTGAAGCGAACCAAAGAAGCCTAATTCAAAGAGTTGGATCTTGAATTGAAAAATTATGTGCAGCATAAACGTTCGTTTTGTCATTAAATAGGGTCGTTAAAAGTTGGATTTTAAGCGAGTTCGGTAGTAGTGGTAATGTTGGTGATATTAGTGGTGATGATGATGGTGATGATGGTGATGATGGTGATGATGATGATGATGATGAGAGTGGCGATGATGACGATAAAAATCACAGAAAGTAACTAATATCTATGATATAATGCCAATAACACTATATCTTAACTGGTGTATTGGAACACCGGCTTGGAGTCTAAAATTGACCGTTTTTTGATTGATTCCAATAAACTGGTATTCTTCTGCTCGTTTTGCTGAAGAATCAAGCTCTTGAGACATTTGTTTTCCATCTCTAAAGTGCGCAATTTCTTCTCCAAGATCTGCATACGCTCCTGCAACTCGCGAGAGCGTTTTTGCATTTCTTGCTCACGCTGCTTTTTCTTCACACGAAAGCGAGCAGAAGCCGCGGTATTGCGCTTTCTCTTATCCTCATTCACACCGGAATACGTGGGGGTATCCAGTAAATCGGCAACTTGCGATTCTGCCGGAGATGCCTGTTGTTGTGCGTAGTTATTTTTGGCATAGTCATTTTGCGTGTAATCATTCTTCTCACAAACGCTCTCAATTGGCTTCTCCGTGTTGCCGACCTCTGCGCCCACCTGAGGCAAGTTCATAAAGTCAAACACAAGTTCCAGGGACTCCTGCTTGACTGGAGACATCAAAACAGGTTTGGTTGGAACAACGTGGTCTTTGGAGAAAACGTCCAAGTCAAAAAAGTCGGTCTGCGTAAACAAGTCCAAGTCTCCTGAGTGACGAGTCGAGTCACTTCCCGTTGGCGACCCCGTCTCAAAGTCGATATTTAAATCATTTAGATAGTCTGTGGCCTGGAACGTCATTTGTGATAATCTTTTTGACAGCTAATACAGGGGTAAGAGGATAAGCAATTGATAACGAATTTATATAATTTTACCATGAGTAAACCCATGCTTACAAACAGTGAAAAAATTTTTCTGTTCGTATACTGGCGGCGCGGCAAGCCGGCGGGCCAGAGTCCAGCTTCGATTTTGTACTATAAAGAGGAGAAGGGGGCTTAAGTTTACTATACAAGAAAGCTCTAATGGCATACAAACAGGGGGTATGATATATAAGCTTGGAATGACTCAAAGTGTTTTAGTTGTGATAGTTTAAGCATATATAAACCCAAAAATCTGGTGAAATGACAAATGCGACATTTTTACCCAAAGATGAAAATGATGGGTTCACTGTAAAATTATTGATTAACCGTCCACAAGCTTTATTGTAGTACAAGTGAATACTCCTTTCGCTATAAGAATTACGTGAAGAATTGCTATAATAACTAGCTACATCTCTCGCTAAAAAGTTTGTCTACCTCACCACCTCTCACTATATAGAAAGCTGAGGTATATTATTCATTAATCTTGCTAGTTTTTTTTCTCGCTAATAGAACTTGCTATACATGTTCACTGTACAGATGTTGCTACTTGTGTTTCGCTAAGTATATTGCTCAGGTCTTTACTATGTGATAGGATATGTCTTTGATGGAGAAAAAAACAAGCCAATTCTTTTCTCTCAAAGTTTGCTATGCGATTACTTTTAAATGGTAGCATTAAAAAGTTTTGCTATAGAAATCCTAGATGTTTGCTGTAGAGGTTTGATAAAACAAGCTTTGAATTTATTGCGCATTTTCCGGCCATTTAACTTGTGAAATTTTTTACATGAAACTATACTACATTATTTATTATATGAAACATCAGGCCGCGACGCAGAATGTGATGAAATACAATTCTTTGGTAAAACTCTTGATACTACTCTTTACGAAACTCTTTAAAAGCCCTCGCAGTATTATTTATATCATACTTTGTTTCTACAATTCTCTACACAATTCTATTATACAATTTTTTATTTTTACTGGTGTTTACATAATTCCATTACACAACTCTTCTGCTTTACATAATCCGTTCCACCTCTACCTATAACTCTATATCTTAATTTCTGTTCAAGGTTTAATCCTATTATGACTCATATCATGAAACACGACATTCTTTCAATTCCCGATCTAGGGAAACCGACATTTACTCAATGTAGAAACCTTAATGCTTTATTTATATAAAACACTCAAGTTTTTTTGAAAATAATAAGTTTTTCTAATCTCACAAGAAGTGAAATCGTTACTTTATACTATGTGAAAAGGTTCGTAGTCTATAAATTTTCTTGTTGATTGGAAACAATCATCCTGCCAGTATCTATTGTTGACGACATTTTTATAATGTTATTTCTTATTACTTCAGAACCCTTGTCCGCCCTTGGTTCCCTTATTTAACCTATATTGTAAGCTGTACAGCAAAGAATCATTCCATCTTTTTCACTTACAAGCTATATGATATTACTGAAATATACTCTTGTTTCTACACTCAAAACCTTCTACATCTATGTTTTCCCAATTAGGAAATATGTTGCTTCATAATCATTTTTTGTATATACAGGTCTTCTTTAATTCCTCTTAATCCTACTTATCATGTCTCTTGACAAACTCATATTTTACACCCAGCTTACGTCTTTGAATAGCTTCAAGCTTGCTAGCAGCTTCACGAGACTTTTTAGTGGCATTTTCACCACCGCTCTGCATCATCTCACGAAATGAGTCCATGGGAGACGTGTTGGGTGCGTTTGGATCTGGCTTGACCATAGGCGGCATGTTACACATGCGGCGGAACATTGGGTTTCTTAAAAGGGTCAGCTGTATCAAGGAAAGCAATGAATTTGCAGCAAAATAAACCATAACTGCTGCAGAAAAGTTCTTGGTAATAAGAATTGAAGCAAACGGCAATATCATAAACACTTTGCGCATTCCTGCTCCACCCATAGCAGTATTGCTGCCCATTTCACCTCCCATCTTAATCACAGCAAACACAAAGGCTGCAGATATAAAGTGCAAACCCAAATAAGGGTCTACCTGTGTCAAATCTGTGAACCACGCATATCCTTGGTCCTGAAATCCATCAACGGGATGGTTGGCCATCTTACGTAACGCCTGGAAAAATCCGTAGGCAATAGGTAACTGTGCGATCGGCGCCATCAGCTTCAAGGTACTAACTCCATTGTCTGCCATAATCTTCTTACGCTCTCTCATAGCCACATACTGCTCTTGTGGAGACTGCGCAGAGCGCATGTCCGCCATTACTTGGTCCAACTGAGGCTTAACACGCGCCATTTTGGCTGCATTAGTTGATGCCTTCATGTACAATGGGAAAAGTACCACTCTTACCGCTACAGTAAGTATAAGAATTGACATCCACCATGGCTGACCACTGAACACGTGAGTATATTCAAGGGCACGCTCTATCAACGCTGTTGGTCCAAATCCTTGGGCAAGACCAATAGAATCTAAATACCCCAATTGCGAAGAGTCCAATTCACTTGCGATCTTTGCCACCTCTCCCGCATTAAACGAGACCAATGACTCCAGGATTTCCGAGGATTGTGTAGCAGCTATGCTACTGGCCTCGCTGGATAATTCTGAACTGACTGGGGATACTGTTGCTGATGTCGCTGCCACGCTCGATCCAGAATTATACCGTACAAAACCTGTAGCTCTTGGAAATTTTATGAGGGTTGGCACAGCTCGGATTACCTTGGGCGAAAGACGCGCATTGATTATGCCTGTGGCCCGTAAAGACCCTAGTCCGACTTTAAACATGGGTTTGAAGGTGTTGCAATTGATCTGCTTGATACTAACTGAAAATTTTTATGTTCCATGTTCAACAGATAATATGCAGTACCATAACTGTCGCTTGATTTTTTATGAATTTGCAGTAACCAAACCAGGTTTGGTTATAATAATCACCCTGAAGACTTATTCATCCAGCTAAAACGTTTCCCGGTGGCTGCTTGTTGCTCTAACTGGAACTAAGCTAATAAAAAAGATTTGGTACATGCTTCGCCAGGCTGTGGGCGGTACAAAATGGACTCTTTCGAGATCCTATTGTCCAGAAGTTATTACACGAAGGTGTCTACTGTCTGCTGCATTCTCCCTCAATTTGCAACGTGAAATCGATAAGTATGTTGCTGGAAACAACATATCAGCGTTATGGTCAATATATCGGCCATTATCGCCAGAAATCCGCTTGAAGTTTTGTGAATACCTCGTACAGCACCACCAGTTAGAAAGTTTGAGCAACAACTTGCAGCTACAACTGCTTGTTCAATCACAAAACTATGAAGAAACCTATAATTTCATTGTTAACAATTTAAGCGAATTGAATAATGGATTACTAGAGGTTTACCTATTCAATCTTTTGACTTCAAATTATTTGTTAACTGTCACCTTGACATTGCACCATATATTCGCGAAACAACCATCTTTCAAGCTAAGTGATGAGCTCTGGTCCTTTTATGTCTCAAAAGTTTGCGAAAACGGTGACCACTATGGTGCAATCCTAGTTTACCATCATCTAATAGATAATTGGATGCATCACAATGAAGCAAATCTGACAATATATGCCCTTGAGGGCAATCGTATCCCCTTTTTGTTGACTCCACCAGTTTTGGAAAAATTGGCAATAATATTGGCACATGCTAAAGATCCTCTTCGTGTTAAGGGCTTGATTCGTTACTTCAAACGATTCCATTCCTACGGACACCAAAGGAGTACTCTCAAATCACTCAATATTTTGCTTGTGGAGGCATATAGTTTACAAAATAACTGGGAGCAAGCTCTTGCGGCTTTTAAATATTTGGCGTGTTTGTTTCGTGGGCACTGTAATACTGTGAATTGGGGTAAGTTACAAAAACCACTGCAAATTTCTCTGTCAAAAAACCGTATTTGGCGAAGGCAAAACATTAAATACAATACTTATACTAACTCCTTGGGAGAAACAGTACCAGAATTCAAAACACTGTTGGATACGAGTCAAGAATTGTTCATTCATCAGCATGGTTTGCAATTATACAACCCCATCATAGACAGAAACGTTTATACATCTTCAAAAACCCGGCATCTCCCATTGGTGAATGGAAGTTTGCATTCTGAAGATTTACCGGAATTCAACTCATTAGTTCGCAATTTTGTGCAAGACAAGTTAGATTCAGGGAATTTGGATATTTCTGGACTCATCAATCTCATCAAATCTACCCATTTTATGCTCCACATTTTTGTGTTTAGGAGTTTGTGTGATTTGGGGTTATTCAATCAAGCTCTTCAACTTTTAGTTAAACTACCGAGTATCTATTATAAAATTGATAGAAATATTTTAATTAGGGACGAAAATTTCATGAACATTTCCCACCATTGCCGTCAATTGATTTCTAACAATGCTCTTTCAAATCAAAACACACTCAAAATACTCAATCTGGCTATTGAAATATATAATCAAGTTCTGCTAAGCAAGACAGATCAGAAATGTGTACTTTCCGCTAAAATCTACTCAAAATTTGTTTCTTGTCTTTTAGCATTTCCCCGAACAACCATTGACGATTTAAGACCTCATTTGGACAAATTTCAATTACATCGAAGTTCACCTGAATCGATGATAGCCTTAGCTGAAACTGACTTCACAGCTTTAAACAACCTTATTTCAGATCGAGAAGATTTAATCTTGAAGTATTATAACGTCATCAAGAGACGATAGTTCTGCATACACTTGTATATAACATTTATTTTAATAATCCATTTAAACTCAACTATCACTTCTAGGATCACTCATCTTGTGTATCTTTACGTTTTGGCCTTCCAAATCACCCACAACTGCGATGTCTTGAGGTGTAATAAAAATATTTTGTGATTTGGGATATTGTCTTAACTCACTTAGTAACAACTTTATACTAATTGATCTGTTGACTGAGTCCATATAAACATCAAATTCATCTAATCCACGAATACGAGAATCCATCACCTTCCATATCGATAGCAAAAGAGAAATTTGTGCAAAACTCTTTTCACCACCGGATAATGACTCAACTCTTCTTTTCTCTTCATCCTGCCTTGTTTTTGCTAATAAAGTTAAAGTCTTAGCATTGAAGTCAAAATTGAGTGAGCCTTTGAACCCTCTTAATTCCAAAGCATTTTCAAATGTACGACATGCTTGCTGCACGTTGGATAATATTGTTGTATGTAAACAATTGAAGCGAACATTTAATTCATTGTCCAACCTTCTGTATGCTGTTTGCATCTGCTCAACAGTTTTGTTAGATTCATCGCGTTTTTCCTTTGCTTGTGTCAATTCCAGTTGTACATCTTCCCAACTTCTACCAATATGCTGCTCTGCTAATTTAATTTGCTCCTGGAGTTCTGAATACTCAAAAGCAATAGAATCTTGGTTATCACTCTCTGTGATAGTCACATCATCTCTGTTGCATTTACTTGCAGCCTCTTCTATCAACAGCATAAGCTTGTTTTTCCCCTCGATTATTTTAGCCCTTGATTGTTCAATGAGGCTTTCTCTTTTAGAATTTTCAAATTCATAATGCTTTTTATTATCTTGGTTTGTCTCAAATTCAGTGTCAAAAGCAATAAGCTCATCATGTAAAGCTTCTTTCTGGGTATGTAACTCATTAAACTTTGACCGTGTTTCTTTTGTTTCAAGTTTGTACTGGTCGTATTCTTTCTTTCGCTCTTCGATATCGCTAGTTAAAGATGCAATGATTCCCTCGCTTCGACCTATTTGCGACTCAAAATCAGCTATTTCAGCTCTCAATGTCTCTATTTTAGATAGATCACCATCTTCATCAAGTTTGTTTTCAGTTTCCCGAATCAGACGGTCCAACATCTGAAGTTGGCGATCAATTGATTTTATAGCAGTCACACAATTGTCTATTGGATTTTGCAAGTTGAGCTTACTTTTTCTTAATTCCCTGCCTAATGAATTTATTGTGGCTGATTGCTCTTCTATCTGACTGTTTATATCTCTTAGGGCTCTAGAATTTGATTCTGACTCGGTAGAAAATTTATGAAGCTCATTAGAATAGTATACGGGATCTATTCTAAATGTCCCCTTGTTATGACTAGACCTCTGTCCAGATCTATTTCCTAGTAAAGAAAATACACTCATAACGTTTGGCAATTTTACCAACTTAGTGGCTTTATGTCTATCTTCAGTCATAACCTGTTTTTCAATATTATTCACATCAACAAGAGTGTACAAGACATTCTCATCCGACACATCAATCATATCGAGAAAAGTTATTTCACCTTCAGTTTTGCCGCCATGGAAGTCAAAACTCTCAAACTTGCGCACGATTATATTTTTATTAACCCTGAACTTCTTGAGAATGCCATCCAAAATTCTTCGATCATGCTCATCGCACACAAGAAACGAATCTAAAGTCTTACCCAAAACAGTATTAAGTAAAGGCTTCCATTCTTCATATTGCTGTTTAATACTAACTAGTGCGCCCATGGGTCCGATCGGTAAGCTGTGCCAACTTCTTACCAGCTTTATGTTTTGTATTATATCATTCATATTTCTTCCCCAAGCAGCATACTTATCTTTCTGTGATCTCTCTAACACAATTTTACGTTCATCGAGAGAACGTCTACTCTTCTGCGCTAAATCGATATCTCTTGATAATTTTGTAATTTCAGGACTTTCCTGTGTTTCTAGCTTCGCTAAGTCATCCTTTTTATTCTTCTTCTCATTGGTAAGTGATGCTTGTTGTGCCTTTAACTCCTCCAACTTTTGCATCAAAAGTTCCTTTGATCCACCATTCTTTTCTTCAATGCGTTTTTGCTCTTCTGTAATTATGCTCTCATCTTTTTTAATTTTGTTTCGAAGTTCTGAAATTTCAGTTGTATGGTATTGAATCTCTTCATTCACCTGCTTGAGTGCAGCTAGTGCCCTCTCACGGGTTTGCTTTAGAGTTTCGTACTTTTCATTAAACTCTGTAAGATTTGATTGGATGTTTTCCTCGCGTTCCCGAAGAAGCTCTCTTTTGGGAGCAGAACTTTCCAACAATTGGTCGTATTCGCTGATTTTGTGGTTGATCTGCTCGATTTCATTTTCAAACTGAACAATCCTATCCTCATACTGTTTAACCTTTCGCTCAATAACCAGAACATTATACCAGTAAATCTTGCCATGAATAACCTTTAGTCGGCTTCTCAAGTAGTCTGATTGTTTGTAACGGTTATAAATTGCGCCTATCTCTTTATACTTCTTTGTAAAAACATCAAGCTGTTTGCGAGCCTGTCTAAGTTTGGATTCTACCTCCACGATGTTATCAGTTGTACGCTTGTAGTTTCCCAAAATATCGTGAATAAATGCACCTGCCATAAAGTACTCATACTTTGTGTGATCCGTTGTGGATGTTAAAAATTCACGAGCCTTGTCCTGAGAAAGGAATGCAAGAGGATTATCAACAGTAATGCTGAACTTATATAAAATCTCGTCAAGTACCACCTTTTTGGTAGAGATAACTTTTCCTGATTCTGACTTTAATGCATACGAATGAGCACCCACACGTTGCAACTTACGCTCAATGATGATTCTGGATCCATATTCATGGGGGTTGTAAGCCTCGGGACCTTCATTAAAAAAGGTTATCAGAACTCTTGCTGTAGACCTACCATCCTTTATCAAATCCTTAATCGAGCTTCCTCTATTAGTATCAGTAGCCTTGGCGCCCAATCCAACCGATATTCCTGTCAAAATAGCACTTTTTCCCAGTCCATTACGACCAATAATGAAATTAATCTGAGGACCCAAGGTTAACTCAAACGAATCATGACACATAAAGTTTTTTAGCGATATATGCTCAATCACACCAGCCTCTGCGGGTGCTTCATCCTCGGAGTCGTCATCTTCGGAATCCGACTCTTCATCTGAATCTGAATAATAATTACTATTGTTATCATCATCATCACCCTCTGCTGCATCATCTTTGCCAACATTGCCATTCCTTTGACTCATCATCCGGCGTCGTTTCACTTCCAACTTTTGGGTCATAAATGAGTCTACTGACATCTCCCCCTGACAAAATACACGTTAGTATTATAAATCCTCATCTCAAACCAACAGTAATCGCGTAAAACAAACATACCAAGGGATCAAATGCCTCATCATCCTCTATGCCGCCACTCCGTTTCCGGGATCCTGCAAGAGTTGCAGACATCTATCTTGTATCCAGCAAGGCCTAGATGTAAATAGATCAAGTCTTTTAGGCAGCCAGCTGTTTAAGCTGAAAACGATTTAAATTTCTGTCTCCATCAAGCATTTTTCGCGACGCCATTAGGACCAAATGAATAAGTCCAATACCAATAGTCTAATTGACTATTACAAGCATTTATGGTAAATACCATTTACTACTATTACTAGCAATAGGATGCTGTTTACTTCTGTAGTTTTATCATGCTTCAATTTTAGTCTTCAAAATGGTAAATTGCAGTGGTGCAGCCTGTTGGTGGGCTACGCTCGCCCCATTACAATGTAAAAATTACGAACTCGGACCAAGACTGTAGCTTTGAACAAAAACAGATGATTCCTTCAATAAAAATACCACGCTAAGCTTTGTGTACTTCAGAAAGACAGTCTAATCCTTTTTTGAGACATTCAATATTCAATTTTTTATCTGTTGATCACTGGGAAACATATAAAATAGTATTTTGTTTCACCATCAATCATAGAGGTACTACAGAATTGTTTTTAGTAGAAATTCATTAACCTGCCTGCTCAATAATAGGCAGGAATATCATTTTTGTCAACAACAGTCTAATACCAATTTTCAATGTAGGCTTTTTTGCAGCCATTTTCTTTTGGCAATTAGCTATGCCTATTGTGTCAATGAGAAGAAAAAATTCAGTTTGTCAAAACTAAATCAGTATTGCGCATTTAAAATTCATTTTTAAGTAGTAATACATGTTTATACAAAGCTAATTGAGCATTGTGAGTTTATTATAAAAATATTTCGGGAAATGGGAAAAATCTTCAGTTTTCATTTTTATCTCAAAGAAATTTTAAAAAAAAGTGAAGTATAGACCCAAATAATTTACTGATAGCTGGGCTATAGTTTTGATTAATTGAAAAGTTTAGATATAGTATCTGAGCTTTAGTCGAGGAATATAAGCTTATCCAAGTGTAAATGTGGGAGAGTAAAGAGACAGTTTGCCAAAGCCAAAAGATCCATACCGCAGTATAAAAATAAATATATACAACTCCATAGATTTTTTCACCCTAGCCTTGGACCAAGATGAATATTGTTAAGCTACAAAAAAAAGGTCAGTACAATTTTTAATAATAAGATCTTAGTAGAGTTTAATAAAATACTATTTTAATAAAATATCTTACTTTATATTATATTACCAATACTTTCGTTACAAAAAATAATAAACCACCCTTAAAGCACTTAACACAACTTAGACAATATATCACCTATTAATTAGCAAATAGAGAAATGGGACACAATTCCCGAAAAGATTTTTGATAAATTATAGCCATCTCACATATTTATTACTTACTCGAAACCTTTTTCAGCAGTAGGCCCATCGGTTACCAGTTCTTGATCATTTTGGAATATATAAACATAGTTGGAGATCAATTTTTCCAAAATTGAATTCATGAAACCAAAACTATTAATTAGTGAATCCATGTTACTAGCCTCTGTTAAAGCCGGACCTATAACAGTAGCCAAATTTGAGGTTGTCATTTTGTTTTCATCGCTGAACTCGCTAATTTTGCGCAAATGCTTCAATAGCATGCTTAAAGTGCGGTAACTGACTACTGGCAACATTTGCAATGCTTCCTTATACTTTTCGAGAAGCACACTCTCTTCAATACCCATATCTTGCGATTCTTTTAATTTGTAAAAATAATCAATAACTTTATCAGTCAATAATGCCTCGGGTAATTCTCTAAAAAAAGACTTAACGATACTTGTTAATGTATGAACGTCGTAGACCTTCTCGTGTAAATTGATTGCTCCAGTTCTATCTATAATTGCTTTTGCGTTTGTCAATTCGGTCAAGGATGAACTTATTCTGTAGATTCCGATATCTTTCAACCCTTCATTTTCAATTTCATCAAAAATAGTTTTCAACAAGTTTGGTGCTGTCGACTGCTCACGACTGCAAATTACATCAATTGGAACTCCAAAGGTTGCATTCACACAACTCTTGGAATTGAGAATTTTAGAATAAAACCAGTGCTTATTTGCATAATTGAGCTTCACTAACCACTTATTCAAGTCAGTTTCAGAAGGAGCTTGAAAAAAACAATTCTCATTACTGAATTCTGAATCAATTTTGAAGCCATGTTGCATCAAATATACGGGGAAAATCTTTTTGTTCTTTAATGGTAAAACCAAAACAGGCTTTGGCTTGAGGTCAATTTGATGGTCTAAACTAGGCAAATCCTTAACGTAAACTGTGCGATCTCCAGAAGAAGTACTCATTACTGAAAAAGGGCGCGATTTCGTGAATAAGCCACTGATTTTAAACCTCGATGTAGAACTGGATTTATATGTGAATGATTGTCTCCGGAAGCCTCCTGGCAGAGCTTTCTTGCCTAGCATCATTCCTGGATAACCATTGTTAATAACACCAGATGATGCCAATGATACATTGGTGGCTGGATTATTATAAGACTGAGAGTTTGAAGTTTCTTTGTTATCCCGAAGCTGTTTTTTCTTATTGTCAACAATCAATAACCTATGTTGGTCACGTAATACTGCTTTAAAAAGTCTTCCCTTGTCTTTCTCTAATATGCTTAGCTCGCGTAAGTTTTGGTTACTAATCAAAGACTCATCAAGTTTTAACAAAAAGTCAAATTCCCTAGTCTCATTGTAACTATAATCATTTTCAGAACCTTCCAGATCTTCAATACTCAATTCTTTTATCAACTTGAATACCAAATACCTTTTATTGAAATTAATCATTCCCTTATGAAAGCTCGGGCATTTATTTATTTCGAGGAAGTTTTCAACAATCCAACAAAAGCAAGGTAATAAAGGCTCAGTACTTTGTAAAGCGTCAAGTTTAAAATTCTCAGGCAATAACATATTCAAATTGTCAAAGGATCGAGGCCCTTCGGTAGACTCACCATTTAATACAGTCGAGGCTTTGATCCATGTACTAGCAAACACCCTACTTTCGGGAGAATATATGACATTGGTAATGGCAGTTTCAATGCACGAGGGAATACTATCTTTTTCACCTTCAAAAATAAATTGTTTATCAATCATTTTTAATTTTGAGATTTTCAACATGGTCAAAAGTGTCTTCATCCTGTCCAACCGTTCATCAATAGTGATGCTCAAATCTGTTAATTGAATCAATAGGTATGTCTTAAATTTGAAATATAACTTGAATAACTTCCTAAATACCAAAGGAAATTTTTTGAGTATCAACTGCTTTTCATGGGGATTTACTAGGGATTCCAAAAAGTTGAAGACATTAGAAACTATAATGTTATCATCAGAAACATTAGCCTTTTGCAAATTGAAAGCAAACAAGTTATTTTGCTCATAAGCATTTTCTAATATTTTGAAAACCTTGATCCAATCATAAGACTTAGTCCCTTTATAGAAAACGGCCAATAATTTGTTGAACTTTTGTAAAAACTTTTCAATCTTTAAAACATTCTTATGACCAGGCAAATTTCTATTTATGGGTACCTCATGAAGAGAATTGTTGAATTTAAATTCATCAATCAAATATTTATCAAACTTCAGAATTTCAATAGGTCTGTAAGACTTTTTGATGAATAACTTCTTCAACTTTTTGTAATAATTGATTAAACTTTCGAACAGTTTTTCCAAATTCTCGTCGATTTTATTCGAGTTATACCATTGTAAAATTTCATTGCTGTATAACTTCAATAATTTGATCAATATGGCTTTATTTGACAACTCAAGAGAAAAGTTGGTATAAAAGTTATTGAGCAATGCAATCAAAACCTTCAAGATATTAATTTGAATTTTGAGTAATAGTTCGTAATCAACGTCCCCCAATAAATTCAAGTCAGCACTGGTGTCTAAACTCCAATTAGGAAATCCTTTACTATCCTTAGTGTTATTTGTACCAGGGTTATCAAATCTTGTATTTGATAGTTTGGATAAAGATCTTTTCATGACAGATATTACTGCATTTCCCGAATTTATAAAGCGATGCACCAATTTATCTAGTAATTCCTTGGTGGTTATAAATGAATTGTAGTTTAATAAGAATACAAACCTGTATTCTGTTAGATTGAGCAAAAGGTCATTATCAAAATGTTTGATGTCTATCAACAACAAATCAATCAACTTATCGATAGACGAGTACTTTGGAATATATTTGGACCTTTGCTTTAAGGCATTTTCTGTGTTTGTAGATTCCGTTGAAGCAATACTATAGACCTTCGATTTGTGGTTGCTTAAATGATGCTCATTTTCGCTTGTTTTGGATTGATCATAATTTTGTTGAGAAGAAATCGATAAATTATTAAACTTGTCTGAACTCAAAATGACATCGACATCAATACCTAATCCCACCATATCATCTTCATCTTCACCGTGATCTTCATCCATTGTGTTTAAGTTTATTGAATTTGTAGCGTCCAAGTCGCTTACAAAGTCATCAATTCTGAATATTAGTTCTTCATCTACCACCACACTATGTTTGTTTGGAAAAAGATCCAAGTGTTGTGAACTTGAAAGATCGCTATCAATATTTTTCGCAGTAATTGTCGAGTCATTTTTCGTCAACTCATCATACTTCGAAAAATTAACCTTGAAGTAATTGTTATTAAACAGAGGAATTTTAGATGCCAGATTTTGCTCAAATGTTCCAATATTGTTATCAATAGTTGGCGAGGATATCAAGTTCGAATTTAAATCAGTCATAGATTCGACTGAGTGAAGCGAGATATTTGACGAACTGTGATTGCTTCTCAACATTGAAAGCTGGTTAGAGCTATTTGCCGGAAAGAGATTTTGCGAGGCAAAACTTGAAGTTTTGTTTTGAGGAGTTGAAGATAAGGGCCTCAAATATGCTTCAGGAAGTTCTGGCTCCAATATAAAAGATAATTCCATAATTTTTTCCAAATTTATAGAATCACAGTTGACTTCAATTAACTTCAACAACTTTTGATGGATAGACGAGTTTTCCAAAGAACTTATAAGCGTTGGTTGTGTCTTGTCCTTTGTATCCTTATCATCAGATAAAGATTGAGCATCATCTTTGTTACTTCCGAGATACAAAACAGAGTTCAAGTTCTCGTTAGAAAAAATAAATCCCATACTTTCATACCTTCGAAGAACATCAGTATTATATTTTATGATTTCATTATGATTGCTCAAATTGAATAAATATTCATCCCATCTGCTAAAGGAGTACTTTATTTTTTTCCAAATAGACTCTAATTCCAAGTAGTTAGTGGTGGAATTTGTGTAGTTGTTTATCATTAAGTCTCCAAAGTAGGGGATCACTTTTTCTTTTGGGTAAATTTTACCCAAACCTCTAGGTGCCATTATGTGAAATGAATCCTTTGAATTTGAGTCGGTCACACTCAGAGGCTTAACACCGGTACCAGTACCGGTCTCAATAATAGAACCATTTCCAACATCTAAATCATTATTTCCAGTATCAGGCTTATAATTATTAGAGGCTGGGTTCAAAGGAGCGGGAACAGAGGTCAGTATTGAATTAAAAGACCCATTAGCCAAGTACCTCCGGTCCAACTCAAACAATACTGGTGACCAGTCATTTTTCAATAACTTGATATAGTCAGAGGACACATGTGACCATATTTTGGTTAGTCTTAAGACGGGCTGTGATAAAATGATGGATGAAATGCCTAACCATGATGACATATTTCCAGATTTGTCAAGCAAACAACCAAGATCAATCCATCGCTCTAAAAGCCTAGCCTTGCGTTCTAGTACAGTCGTGCTATGCGTTGTAGAAGAAGCAATAGTTGATCTCGAGCCAGGAATTGAGACCGGCAGCAGGCCTTCAATAAACAACTGGTGAATTAAGAGCCGCGATAAGTAATGTATATGGTAATCGTTATTGAAAATTAACGGATTTTTCTTGTAAAGAAAGTCCGAAGAATGCAGTGACGTCGAGTTAGATGACGGATAGTCTCCATTAATAGTGGAGAATAAGAGTAGGGACTTGTCAGAATTGGAGTTCCACTTTGTAAAGAACGAAAGATCAATGTCATTAATGATTTTGTTCAACTCCACCAAGTTAACATCATTTATAAACACATTTGAATTCAATTCCTGCAAGGGATTGGTATCGACAGCAAGAGACAGGTCTGCCACTACCAAATTTATCAAGTAATGCTGTTTTGACAAAATTTGGTTTTTGAAATCCTGAAGGGATTTAATTAACTCAATCAGAATTGGAATGTGAAGAGCTTCCAACTGAGGAGTCAAAAGCTCCAATAACTTGAAGCAGTAAGGAGCAATTTCTGATTTAAGCAAGAGGCCACTATAGTTATCATTCACATTTTTCAAAATGTGCATTATACGGTTGGTTAGGTGCACAATGCTATATTCGCCCTTGAATTTTTCCACAAAAAGACACTCCAAGAACTTACAAACCAATTTCAATATAGAACCAAAGGTTGGCAATATGGGTAAAATATCACAAATGCTTTCCACAGCATATTCGTCAAGAGTGTTGTTGCTGAAAAGAATAAAGTGAACAATTGACTCAATGGACAGACTCAAAGCCGGTGAATTTAAATCCGAACGTGATGTAATTGCAAGAGGGACAACTTGAATAATTTGCAGCAGAAATTTATGGGAATTAGGGTCGTACTTGAGGTCTGGGTGAGGAACCGTGGTATCGTAAAATGTGATGTTGTACTCTGCCAACAGTCCCGAATGTGTTGCCAATGATTCAGTGCCCAGAACCATGGTTGTTGAGTCAACAAACGTGTTGTTTGATGGATTTCCGCCAAGTTTGAACATTTCTTGCAGGGGAGTTGATGGTGCAGACGAGTGCAGGGTAAGTGGTGGAGCAATTATACTCAATCTCTGGGGAGTACCTGGATCCATCAGCATCTTAAGCAGCGAGTTTGCCCCTGATTCATAATCAGTATCTTCATCTAGTCTAAAGTTCTTCAAGTTGGCATTTGGCAGCGGCTTGAATAAATAAAGATGTGATCCCCTTAACTCAGCACGGTACGCTCTCAAAGTATGAGCATTGATTTCCGGTGCAGTATTCGAGTTAATAATCACATTAAGCCACCCTTGAGCCATGGTCTTGTTGTCATAGTCCGGTTTCACAAGTCCCAGAACCGAGGACAGCACAGCACTGTTTTGCGACGATAATGATGCACCCAATCCAGTAGAAGACTGGTTGGATACAGACACATGACTATTTGGGGATCGGTATTTCAACGGATCACCCTCGCTTTCACCCTCGTTTTCACCTTCAAGAATCGATTCATGAATACTAGCGGCACTGCTCGAAACAGTGATGCCACTGTTTTTATTATTATGACTATTGTTCTGGTGGTGGTAATTGTGATTATTATGATGGTTATTGTCACTGGCACTGCTGCTGGCAGTGTGCCCTTGATTTTCGAACTCTGGAATCGATTGAATCAAAGACTCCCCGTCATCACGTATACTTCGACTTTCGTTAATAGATGAAGCATGTGTCCCTAGACTCTTTCTCTTGTCTCGATCCTTCCGCAGTGTCCAGATCTTTCTCATTGCACTCCCAATTTGAACGCTTCCCGCTACTCACAAAAATCAAACTGCGCTAGCGATATAGCAGCACAAGAAACACGCGTATTCCCTGATTAATCTGATGATTGATTATGACTGCACTTTAATCCTATAAAACACTGTTTCCCACCCTATAAACAAAAAAGTCGTGTTGCGAGTATTGACAAGGACAACGCGCTTGACAAATTTATTAATTTTTTCTGTCCTCCTCTGGGAATTTCAAGGTTTGACTCGATGAAAATTTGACGTAAAGTCAAGGCAACAAAGTTAGGGTCTAAACTAGACGAGGCGAAGTCTAATGGAGACGAAAAAAAGACGAAAGTTAACAACTTTTGAGAGCCTCGTCGTCAGAAAGATTTAGCTCTGGTGAATTTTTTTTATTTACTTGTAAGCGTCTTCCTGTAAGGTTTTGCAGGGATATGTAGCGAATACTTGGCTTATAGAAGTCACAAGGGTATGAAGTGTTATGAGAATTGAATTACAGGAACGTGACAATTGAATTGTAGAAATGTAATAATTGAATTGTAGTGAAGTAAGTGTTATTAAGTACGTAATTGTTATTAAGTACGTAATTGTTATTAAGTACGTAATTGTTATTAAGTACGTAATTGTTATTAAGTACGTAATTGTTGTGTTATAGTGTGTATTTAATGAATTGTAGTGATGTAATCACAAAGCTGCGTTAGTATACAGACGAGAAGATAATGCTCATTAATAATATTAGGCGTTATGAAACTTGAGATAGAGATACTATATTTTAATAATTAGTGATACAGGGGGGGGGGGGGGTGTAAGCAGAATGGATTAAATGCTATTAAAAATAGAATAATATATACAAAACAGAAACTATTGTTTTCTTACATCACGAACGTTCCCAAAGGGCAAGACTGAGTCAATACGGTCAGAACCACTAAAAAGCATTGCTAGGCGGTCTATACCGCACCCAAAACCGCCGGTTGGCGCAAGTCCCCATTCCATGGATTTAGTATATTCCCAGTCAGGTACCAACATCTCTGCATCGAGATAGGCTTCCTTGGCACTTTGCTGCTCGGCAAATTTGATGCGCTGGGAGAATGGGGAATTTTCTTCTTCGTAGGCGTTGACATACTCCTTGCCATTTATAAAGAGTTCAAACCGAGACGATATTTCAAAAGTATCAGGTCCGTAAACAATGCTTTTTGACTTGGCAAGGGCGGAAAGGAGCGCAGGCTGGTTGTAGATAATTATAGGGGTGTTGGGATGCTCTATGGAAATTGACTCCAAGTAGAGCTCGGAAAGATTATCCAAGAGTTTGACTGGAGACAGCGAAATGTCCTTGGAGGGCAAAGGTGCCCCAATCTTGTGATGGTAATCAATTAGCGATGTGATTGTTAACTCTCGAGGGAGCTTGAGCCCAGTGCGTGCTTCCAAAGTAGGGACAAACTCATAGCGAGGAAACTCACGAGTAAATGCCTGAAGGTCTTGGATGTTGGTGTTGGTGTCATTTTGCTGCAGTTGTAATTCGTGATAGATGTGCGAAAACATGTCCTGAGTCATGTTTATCAAGTCTGGAAGCTCGATGAACGATTGGTAAAACTCACAACTGGTAAATTCTGGGTTGTGGGTCGCATCGATTCCTTCATTACGGAAACTGGGCCCAATTTCAAACACCTTATCAAACCCACTGATCACAAGACGCTTCAACCAAAGTTCCGGCGCTACTCTCAATTGAAGTGCATTCTCAGTGTCTGGAAGCAGATTGGCGTATGTTGTAAATGGTTCAGCATTGGCTCCAGTTCCATTGCCGCCCAATATCGGGGTTTGGACTTCTAAAAACTCACGTTGCAAGAGAAACGCACGTATCGCTTGTATAATACGGGACTTTATCAAAATAGGCCGGCGCGCTGTGGGCTGTATAATATAGTTAACTACTCGATTAGCATTGATATTGCCCTTATCAACCAAGCGGTTGGGTTCCAGGTTCAAACATGGAGCCACGATTTTCACCACACTAGTGGTTTTTAATGAGAACTCACCTCGCATTGTAGCAGACGCATGTCCACAGCACAGAATGTGGTCTCCTTTCTTAAGAAGTCGGTGCAATTGATCAAACTCTGCAGCGTTGATCCCGATTTGTTTATTGGAAGCAACCACCTGGACCCGCTCCATATCTTGGATCACATCTATGAAATACATGGCTTTGCCTGACCGCCGAATGCTTCTAATCTTGCCCTCAATTATGAATGTTTCTTTATCAAAGCATCTGTTTGTATGAACATTAAAATCGTAATCTCTAAACCGCTTTTTGAACTCATTAATCCGTATCAATATGGCGTTTGTGTTATACTGGGAACGTGCTTCAATGAGTGGCGGGTAGTAATGCTGCGGGTTTTTTTCGATTAATGCTTTACGACTAGAATAACTAATAGTATCCTGGTTTGCCAATGGCTGAGTTGTATCTCCCTCCAATGATGTTTCTCTCCCCACTAAATTCTTCCCAGCTCTCAAAACACTTTCCTTCGAGTAGCGCCTTGAGCTGAATGCGCTATAGCAATACAAAGGAGGCCGAGCCAAAACTCTTCTTCTGCTAATGCTCCACATTATGACTTGGTGCTGCGATTTTCATGGTTTGAAATATTCATTAGTTGAACCCAAAAAAAGCCTTCTTTACCATAAGAGCACCAAATGATTGATTCCCCAGTAGTTAGGGGTAAAACGTTGCCCTATGACTATAAAAGCATGGCTTATATCTATAAAATCCACTATAAGCTACTTTAGGTCACTTTAGACCACTTTAGACCACTTTAGACCCTTTTTAACGACTTCTTTAGCAGCTTTTACCAGATTTTCACCCAGATTTCAAGCCTATATTGATATAGTTAACCTCTATTCATGCTACAATACAGATAGGTCCATTGAAATACCTTTATCTCTAATAATGGGGACGTCATACCATTATTTTAGTATTTGTCCCTACTAACCGCTGGTGGATCAGCATTTTAGGAAGAAAAAATCAACCAGGATTAAACATTACGGCGGTAATCACCATGAGCTTTGAGGCGAGAGAGGATGCTGACGGTATACGGCTCTCATGGAACTGCTTGCCAAAGTCTAAACTTCAACACCAGAGAAATGTGGTGCCGTTAGGGTGTATGTTCACGCCGTTGAACAATAAGTCGCCGTTGCCTGTTGCTGTCTTAAATAAGGAAAGCCTAGTGATGTGTCGCCAATGTCGGTCAGTAATCAATCCATTTGTTCAGGTTTCCAACGATACGTGGGCATGTCAATTTTGTGGGTTTGTCAACCGTTTCCAAATAAGCAACGGTCAGATTATCTTCCCTCCGGGGTTGGATCAGACGCTTTCGACGGTGGAGTATCAAACTGGCAGGGTCAGTGTTTTACCTCCCATCTTCTTTTACGTTGTCGATACTTGTTTTGAGACAGAAGATTTGACAGACGCATACAAGGCGTTGAAAGAGTCGTTGGTGTTGTCATTAAGTCTTCTCCCTGAGAATGCCTTAGTAGGTCTTATTTCGTTTGGCAAACACGTCGAGGTCCACGATTTGCTTGCTAACGGGAAAACCTCGTACACCTTTAATGGCGCGAAGGAACATACTTTGGAGGAGTTGCAGAAATCGTTGGGGTTCATCTCCAGCGACCTCAGGAAGGCAAACAATGCTCCGCATGCCAATGGGGGCAATAAAAAAATCGATGCTATAATAGGTGCGGTTGGCAAAAGATTTTTGCAACCAGTTAGTATGGTTGAGTACCACCTCACAAGTATTTTGGAAAATTTAGTAACCAATACATTTCCTCATTCCAAGTTTCTGGAGAGGCCGGAGCGTGCTACCGGAGCAGCTATCAATGTGGCTTCACTTCTTCTTACTGCCATGTTGGGGGACCAAGCGGCTACAACTGGCGGTCATTTGCTTTGTTTTATCGGTGGTAATTGCACAGTTGGTCCTGGAAAGGTTGTTAGTCGTTTCTTGCGCGAGCCCTTGAGATCGCACCATGATATCGAGCGTGCAATACAGGCTACTTTGCCACTGGCCCCTACAACATCTACAAAAACCAAGGCTGATACCTCGCTTTTTAAATCAGCCAAGAAGTTTTTTGACACAGTGACCAAACGACTCGTCGCGTTGGGGTTAAGCTGTAACTTTTTTATTGGAAGTTATGATCAGATTGGCTTATATGAAATGGATGAAGTTTGCTACAAGACCGGTGGTGCCGTTGCAATGAGTGATTCTTTCAGTACCGCCATTTTTAAACAAAGTTTTATTAGATTTTTCAAAAGACAAGATTATCCAGAGAATGAGGACTCGTTTGACTTCTTGGATATGGGCTTTAATGCTACATTGGAGTGCAAGACTTCATCCGATCTCAAGGTGCAAGGCTTGATTGGAAATGCAACTGCTTTGCCTGTTAAAAAGGATACACCTTTTGCCGAAAAGTCGATTTCTACCTTAAATATTGGAGAGGGTAGCACAAATTCGTGGAAAATGTGTAGTGTGGACCCTCAGTCCACTTATGCACTTTACTTTGAGAAGTTGGATTCCTCCACCAATTTCGCCTTTATTCAATTTATTGTGCACTATCAACACCCTTGCGGCGAGTTGCGTCTTAGAATTACAACAGTGCCCTTATCTATAGTTGCTGATGCTGACATGCTTAGTTTAGAACATGGGTTTGATCAAGAGGCTGCATTAGTTGTGATTGCAAGAGAAGCAGTAAACAAATTACAACCGAACAATTCTAATGGAGCAAGCAAATCTGTTTACACTCAAGCACTGGTATTAAAACAGATTGACAAAATGTTAATCGATTTCTGTGCGAGGTTTGCGGTCTACCAAGTTGGGGTATTAGAATCATTTCGCTTATCATCTAGTTATGCCATGTTACCACAGTTTATCTACCATTTGCGCCGTTCTCAATTCATTAATGTTTTTAATAACTCTCCCGATGAAACAAGTTTTGTTAGACATTTTTTGATGCGTGAAGATGTTACAAACTCTTTGATTATGATACAGCCCACCTTATTGTCTTATGATGTCAATACTTTTGGTTCCGAGGACCCAAATACTGGAGAAATTATCACCGAACCAGTGCCAGTGCTTTTAGACTCCATGTCATTGGGCCCTACAAAAATTTTACTATTAGATACATTTTTCCAGATTTTGATCTATCATGGGTCTCAAGTAGCCGATTGGAAAAGAGCTGGCTATCATGAACTCGAGGAGTATGCTCACTTTAAGGAGTTTTTGGAAGCGCCGAAGCGAGAAGCTAAAGAGCTTTTAATGGACAGGTTTCCCTTACCACGCTTTATTGATTGTGATGAAGGTGGATCACAGGCTCGTTTCTTGATGGCCAAGTTAAATCCATCAAGTTCATATGCCACTAGTGTGAACAATGCGTACAGCAATAGCACACATGCGGATGTGTTGACTGACGATGACAGTTTGCAACTGTTCATGAACCATGTACAGAAAATTGTAATTGCCATTAAAAAATAGAGGCACATAAAATATTTGAATGACCACAAGTGGTTGAATAAACATATATAAATATACATAGATATGAGTATTCTTGAACATAAACGTTTAACTATAAATATGAAGAATAATTTTTATCTCGAAAGACCCTTAGGTATTGCTTATTTTCATCGACATAAAAGTCCGCTTTAATTATTAACATGTAGTATTTCCACATTGGTAAAGTTTTAGCTGCCTCAATTTATTATCTATCCATGCTCTATAATATTATCTATCCTAGTTTTCCGAAGCCTTTTTCTTTGCATAGTTTAACGCTTTCTTTAGAAAATGACTTCGTATTTCATTTGCCGAACCAGAATCGGCATCATCATCGGAGGCTTTTTCATCGTTTTCATTGAGCTCTTCTTTATCAATGTTTGATTTGGTAGTGTCATTTGATTTCAGTACGATCTTTGTATGCTCCTGACATCCCAAATGTTCGGTTACAGAACCTATTAATTCGCCATAGTCATCAAAAATCAACTCAGTACCCACAAGTGACATCCAGTTCGTAGCATATATTTTTCCATCAACTACATTTACATTTAGTGTATCGTTCATCCTGTCATTTCCTGTACCAGCGTTACCAGCATTATTGGAGAGTTTGATAAACGGGCTGTTATCGCTCAAATCAGCCACTTGGAACTGAGCTGCAGGTTTAATCACTGATGCTTTTGTTTGCGGAGTTTCGCCTCCTTCGTCGAAATTGACAGCACGGCCTCTCATGGGTATATTCACCGATATGTAGATATCCTTGAAAAGTTAGTATAAATTCAAAAAAATGGGGGTAATAAAAAGGGTCAATGGTGGGTGTATATTTAAAAAAAGAGAAAGAGGGGGGTGAACTCTATGAACATACCTCAAAGTCTTCTGGTGGTAACTCTGGTTCCACACTGTCAGCAGTTCCCGGAGTAGCGCTTTTCTGCTTTTGCATTTGCATGCGTTCTTTGATATCTTCATCAGAGCCAGCCTCGTAGGTGGAGAGAAAGGTCCAGTTCATTTCCTCGCCTTTTGACAAAAATTCGCAATTTCCATTCATGGTGTTGTTCCACCTGCCGTTTTCACCCAAGGCATATTTATCGAGTGAACAAGCGCCAGCCCTCAAAGTAGTGCCATCTGCATCGATGCAAGAGCGCACACTCTTCAAGTTCAAGAGCGCCAGTCCCAATGCGATCTTCGTAGCCGCATGTGTAATTATCAATACTGTTTCAACCTCAGGATACTTGGCCTCAAACACCGGAACAAACTTGCTCCAAAATAACCGAGCACGCACCAAAATATCCTCTTCAGTCTCTCCAGAAAGATCGGGTATTATACCGACAGTATGGTCACGATTCCACGTCTCGTCGTTAGTTAAAACTCTAGGACCAAAAAACGGAAGCAAGTCGTTGTAGTTTGCCGGAGTAGGGATTACCGGTCGATTCTTCTTGTACCATTCTCCCACTCCGCGCTCTAATGCAATCTGCAACCCCAATGCGCGAGCAATGGGCTGTCCTGTTTCAACACACCGATAAAATGGCGACAGCAATATAAAACCTGGCTGTTCGCTTTTGGGAAGTGATGCTATGTATGCTGCAAGCTCTTGAGCCTGTTCCACACCATGAGGAGCTAATGGAGGGTCGCTGTCGATCCCTGTAGGATTAGGCGCGTGTGGTGGCGGAAGCCAGTTGGCTCTATAGCCATGTCTTGCAATATAAATGTTCTTCAAAGCCATTTGTTCTCTGGTGTTTGGCTCTGAAAAAGTGTTGATGTTTTTTTCGATTTTACCAACCCTTTATCCAAAATCGATTAAATCTTGATTTTATACCAAAATGGCCACCACCAGATGGCGATAAAAAACATAGCGTGATGATACGCATTTTTATATAGAGTTTTTGGTCTTTCCACTAAAGACGAAAACAATCAAATACATTAAGAATTAGCTTTGATTAATGACCTAACTAATGGTTTAAATATAGAACATTCTCTTTAATCAAATCATGTACTTTTCTTTAATCATTTGGATTGATATTTTGAAATTAAGATGAATATACAAGGTTTAAACCAACATTTCCAAAGGGTTTTCTACAATCTTCTTCAATGCCTTGATGTATTCACCACCAACGGCACCATCCACAGTTCTGTGGTCGAAAGTACCAGTGATGGTAATGACGTCATCGAAGATAAAGCCTTGTTCGTTGACATTAGAAGGAACAGCCTTCTTGTCTACGGTACCAATGGCAAGAATACAACTCTGAGGAGGGTTGATGATGGAGGTGAAGCTGTTGACAGCATGGTTCATTCCCAAGTTGGAGATGCAGATGGTTCCGCCTTGGTATTCTTCGGGAGCCAACTTTCCAGCCTTGGCTCTCTTACCCAAGTCCTTGACGGAGGAAGAGATGGTGGCAAGACCAATGTTGTGGGCATTCTTAATGATGGGGGTGATCAAACCGGTGGGTGTGGCAACTGCAACGGATACATCGACAGTCTTGTAGGTTCTAATAACACCCTGCTCGCCCAACCAGGCCGAGTTGACTTCGGGAACACGCAATGCAGCCAATGCAATGGCCTTGACCAACAAGTCATTAATGGACAACTTGTAACGGTCTTCAGCCGAAGCATTCAAGGACTGGCGCAACTTCAACAACTTGCCAACCGACATTTGCGATTGAACAATATAAGTGGGTGATTGCTGAGTGGACTGCAAGAGTCTGGTTGCGATGGTGTTTCTCATTCCGCTGATAGGAGTGTCCTCGTAGGCAGCGGCAGGAGCAGAAGAAGGAGCAGGAGCAGAAGGAGAAGCGGCAGCAGGAGCAGGAGCCTTGTAGTTCTCAACATCCTTGGCGACAATTCTACCGTTAGGACCGGAGCCCTTAATGTTCTTCAAAGCAATACCCTTGTCCAAAGCAATAGTCTTGGCCAAAGGAGAAGCAAAAATTCTGTCAACAGGTCCCTTAGAGGAAGAAGAAGAAGAAGAAGAAGAAGCAGGGGAGGAGCTCGATGCTTTCTTAGGCTCTTCACTCTTGACCTCTTCTTTGGGCTGCTCCTTGGGCTCTTCCTTGGCAGGCTTTGCCTCACCAGCGTCTTCGGCAGTGAAGTTCTCAAATGCGGAAACATCACTGGAGTCTTCAACATAAACTGCAATAGGCTGTCCAACAGGGACATCCTTAGCGCCGTCTCCTACCAAGATCTTAGCCAAGTATCCTTCTTCCTGAAACTCAAAATCCATCAGAGCCTTATCGGTCTCGATTTCCGCGATGGGCTCTCCAGGAGCCAACTCGTCACCAACGCTCTTCGACCAGGAGCCGATGTTACCCTGGGTCATCGTAGGAGACAAAGCAGGCATGTTGATAACATGATGACTAGGGAACTTGCCAGAAGAGTACAAGCGAGCCAACACCGTAGCGCTGCGGGTAGCAGCGTTAGTGCGCGACACTGCACGAAGCGCCACGGCAGATCTGGAAACAGCGAACAAAGCAGACATTGGTATTGATCCCTAACTGATGAATAGAAAAGGTTTAATAGTTGTTGGTATAATGCCTTGTTCACCGCATCGTTGTGCTCCGACTGGAAAAGGGCGTGCGTGGCGCAAGTACATCTCCGTCAAAACCTTCACTATGAAGCGAAAATAGTGAAGAGGAGGGAAGAAGAGTAAGAGAGCAAGAGGAGATGGAGATGGAGATGGGAGAGTAAATGTATGGATAGAATAGTACGACTATAATGATATGAGTAGAATGAATGACAAAACGGTTATTTATAGAATTTTTGTATATATGTAGATTTTTGATATTGAATATTGGATGCAAATTGAAGAGTCTGATGAGGTAACGTTGTTTATAAAGACAACTGGACATCCAAAGAGAATCGCAGGCTTTTTTTGGGTTCTACAGAATGAGCATGGTAGGTTGATGGGTATATTTTGAATTGCCAATTGTGCTGTATATGAAATAATTAGGCATTTGTATAAAGAACAAGTGTGGAATTAGGTCTAAGGGTATGATGATAAAGGGAAGTTAGTGGGATTGACGAAAATAAAGTCTGTTAATTGATGTAAATAAAGTTTGTTGAATAATGTAAGCAATGTCCATTAATTGAATAAAGAGATGCTTTATTTAAAAAAAGAGGCATGTATTTAAAGAAAGAGGCATGTAATTTATCACGAATTAAGGTATAAATGAAATATCACTTGCAGCGATTTATTCCAATGCTTATTCTAATACTCTTTTGATTTTTAAAGCAGTAGTACTGGTAGTGTTGATAGTGATAAAACACTACTTTGTATTTCCAGTTTTGCTGTTTCAATCAACTGGACCTACCTATAACCTTTCTGAAAGCCACTTGATTTCTTGTAATTTTTTTACTGTTTCTTGAATCCTTAGTATCTTGAATGCTTACAATCTCTTAGTATTTTTATTTGTGGTTTCTGTTTGATCTCTTGGCCCTCTGATCTATTACTGTCTTGTGGTTCTTTATAAACTCACAATTGGCTCTGCTATATATATGGTTCCTAATACCATAAACTTTTGACCGAGGATAATGTCTTCAAAAACTTTAATATCCTGCAATCTTTCACTCCTTTTAGCTATTAGGTCTTAATCTCTTCGCTATTGATTTGGCGCATTTTTTCACGCTCTTTATTCATTAGGTTTCTCAATTTATTGCCTTGCTCTATTTGCTACACTTTTTGCTACACTTTTCCACCATTTCCTGTTCATATATCATATCTATTACAATAACTTAAACTCTATCAAACGGCTAAAAGTCTACTTTTGACCGACTCATATACTACAAAAGTTACACACGTAGCAGGCACTACTCGTAAAGCATTAGCACTCAAACCTCTGTAGAAAGCCCTCCACCTAGCCTCTTGCCATAGCTGTTCCATTGTGCTCCATATAGATTGGCGAGGACCCTCCTGTTGCAGATAGTACTGAAGACGCGACTTAACTACTTGTGTAGGATACATCACTACCATGCTTAACGTCTTGGAGAATGCAGAGGCATATATGTACTCTGATGTGGACAATTGGTCATTTGTTGGAAGCCTTGTCTTATCCCTACGAATAAGCCAATTCTTGCAGTGGTCATAGAGGGTAAACTGGAGAGACCCTTGCAACACCAGAAACATGCTAGGAACTGTTCCTCTCCAGAAACTAAGCAACCCTTCTTGCCGCAACATCTGTCTTACCCCATCAGCTACGGAGCGGTATGCTCTCAGTTCCAGTGGGGAAGTACCTAAGATTCGTGTCTTCAACACCCATATCGGATTGGTGAGTAAAGCAGTAGTCACACCAGCAAGCGTTGAAGAAGCAAAGTAGTTAACCGTGGCATGTTGTGACTGAATAATACCCTTGTACTCTGCGTACAAGAAGAAGTAGAGCCCCCATGCTGATATATTACCCATCATATTGGGCCACAAGCCACGGTAATAGAACTTAAGAACATGCGCTCTTGCTCGCCATGGGAGTAGTATACCCTCTTGGTGTCGTACGCGAGAGAAGCTGGTGTGAGCATCATTTGCGATACTTTTAACTATATTACTGACGGCTGAGAAGGGATTGCGTGACGTTGTGGAAGCTGCCTGCCGAGAAAGTTGCATTCGCACCTTAATCAAGTCCAACGGATGTGTCACCAACGTCGTAGAGAAGCCAGCAGCAAGACCAGCAGCAATCTCTGCCTGGCGCCTACTCAAAATAGGTCTATATGGCTCTTCTTCAGACATGACGTATCTAACTAATGAACTCTAATGTGTTTTTTATTCAATTAATAATGATTATAACGTGTGATAATTAGCACGTCTACATACAGCAGTTACTCATTAATTCAAGAGTACAGAGAAGCTCTCTGTAAAGTTGCGTTTAATTCAAGCTATATACATCATTAAACAAGACATTTTAAAAGTAGATGGCAAAACATGAGTTTTATTTCTAAAGTCCTAGACAACAACCATCCAGTAACATTTATCATATATCTTCTTAAGCAGAGGGAAAGGGACTCAACAAGTTGAACAACGAAGGCTTGTTGGCAGAGCTAGACCAGCCCAAGTACAATACGAATGGAATAAATCCATAGTGAGCAATGGTTTTCGAGTAGTCCAAGACCTTTACGATTCTCTCTTTTGACTCATCAGACAAAGTGAATTGGTAGTTTTTAGCGGGAACGCTAGAAGATCCTGCAGGCATTGTGAGTATAGGCTATTTGTAAGAAGCTGTTGGTGATGGTGATGCCGTCGACAATGAAAATTGTATGAAAAAATCCACAAGGAACAGATTATATAATCAGATGGTAGCATCAACTAAAATTGACGATAGTAGATCATCAGTGTTCATAGTATTTGGGCAAGTGTCTTTATGGAAGTAAGAGGTAGCAAACGATAGCGGGTACATCCATATAGCTGAACCAAACGCTTGGCGCTTTATGTAGTGTGATTGTTTAGTGTTTCTTCTTGTTTAAGTCTAAGGCGTAATTTTTTGGCTGTTTATTCAGAGGTGTAAAAATTGTATACCAGCAATAATCAACTTGTAATATACGGAATGATGCTTTTTAATTTAAAAAAGACACCAAATGGTTCCTACAAAAAGTACTTAATACAACCGGATTGCCGATGTGTGAGAAAGAGGCGAGTGCCACTTTTCTTAATGGTAAAGTTTATAGTATGGCTGGTAGCGACAACTGTTTGCAGCCAAATGCAAAAAGAGTTCAGGTGCAAGATTTTCAGCGTCGGATAGATAAAAGAGTAATGATAAGTGAGAGTAGCTTTATGAGAGAGTATATATATAGATGATGAGCCTTTATTTTTAGCTAAAAAAATGCCTAAATTAACATCTGTATCAAACGGAATATGGAATCAAGATTTCCATAATGTTGGAATTGTGTATTTTTTGTTTAAATCAAGTACACTTGATCAAAAATATGTTCCAGCTATTAATTAAGATCTTGGAGATGATGCTGGGATAGCTATAGTGCCAGTGCTTTGCTATTATACATGTAAAAATAATTTCACAATTTGTATATTTTTTATAATATACTTATTTTCGTCAAATTAACATAGACTATGATTCAAAAAGATTCCCCCGAAATATTGCAAAATTAGTTCAAACTAATATTTATGTTGAATAAACACAGTCATATAGTTTTTATATGAAGATAATGTTATACAACTGAACGCCTTAGTCGATTTGAAAACTTTATAACAAAACCAGCTTGAACAGCTATATGTAATTTCGGTTTATTGATGTAGCGAATATATCAAAGATAACATAAATCAATTGGTTGGAAATCACCAAAAACATGTGAAATTCCGAATCATGACAAGAAGTGTCAAAAATAATGGGCTGCATGATTTGCTCATCATAAATAATTAAAATAAAAGGGCCAATGTTGAATATTGGTTGATGAAGTTATCGATATTTTGTAGGCTTCTTTTCAACTTAAATTCCATTCAATCGCACCATATATTTCACAGCTCACGAATGAGTCAAAAGTATTTGGATAGCATAATTGTGATGCTTAAATGATTTATTTTAAACTAAAATTTGGCGAAAGCATGAACTAGTCTTTGTTGGCAATAATTGTAAGAAACTCTAGATGCTAATTTTTTAAAACTAGTAATTTTATTATGCACACAAACTAAACATATTATAGTTAATTCGAGTTCATAAAAAAATACACTTAATCATAGCATTAATCGTAACTACTTTTTACATCCTTTTTCTTGTTTACTCATTTGCACACTAGATAGCATTATAATCTTTTCATTCGTAAGATCAACACGTGCACCGTAATGTCCTTGTAGCTGGCCTATCAACATTACCTCGAGCACACATGAAAGCATAACTAATAGGACTGTACCAAAACCAGTAACCAAACAATCAGTATCACCCATCTCAAAAAAAAACCATCAAGTGCAACTCATTTAACCTTTGTTTCTCATCATCTCTCTTTTTGGATAGGCCTACACTCAATGTATATATATATATGCACTAAGATCGAAAGATCTTGAACTAATGTGTTTATTTATTAAATGGAAAGAATCTAGTCTTAATAAGACTAAATCCTTTATGTTCTATTACTTTTTATTCGCGTTTGGTAGAGGATAACCCTTGTTGAATTTCGTAACGTTCGCTTTAAGCTCCAGATTGAAGTGCCAAAAATCAATAGTGATATTTACACACACAGCTCCTAGATCACCATGTGTGGAAGAATTGCAGTAGGAGTAGTGCGTATTACCTTCTCTTTCGTTTTGAAACCTTTACTAATTTCCAGGACATTAATGAATTGCTCAATCAAATCAATACAGTACTCAATGACTCGCTGACATCATCAGGAATCGTCCAAGGTTCTGAACTGAACCTAGAAATCGATACGTTGATGACGAGTGGTTACGAACCATCATACAATATAGCACCAACAGATGACGCACTTATACTTTTCCGCAGCAAAGAAAGTGGAAGGTACGTTCTAGAGAAGCTGGGGTTTGGGCTAGTACCCGAATGGGCTAAGCCAAATGACCCGGAGCCAGTAAAGCGTGGTGATGCTTTAGGCTGTAAATACTCCAAGGAAATACAAAGGTATCAGGCCAAGTACTTCAATTGTCGCAAAGAATCGTTGGCCGAGCATAAGCTGGTATGGAGCGCAAGCCGACAATTCCAAAGATGCGTAGTTCCTATTCAAGGGTACTTTGAGTGGTTAAAGAAACATGGAGATAAGAAACCGTATTATGTTCATTCGAATTCTCTACCACTAGTGTATGTGGCTGGGCTATATGCTCACAACGTTCATTACATCCAAAAGAAGCCTTACATGTCTACATTCACAATTATCACTGGCCCA
Organism: Wickerhamia fluorescens; assembly: GCA_001599155.1. Classification (NCBI taxonomy): domain Eukaryota; kingdom Fungi; phylum Ascomycota; class Pichiomycetes; order Serinales; family Debaryomycetaceae; genus Wickerhamia; species Wickerhamia fluorescens. The sequence continues at coordinate 1,680,667 of BCGE01000002.1, read as the reverse complement.
GCAAATGGTGAAGGATCTTCTGATTTATCGTGGCTACATGGCCGTAAGCCTATTTTACTAGCACCTGGACTGGAATCTTGGAACAACTGGCTAGATCCAAATTATAGCTGGGATAGTCTTCTCCTTGCGACTTCTTTGAATACAGAGAATAACACAGCCTACCACAGTATAAAAGCATACACAGTGTCAAAAGATGTTGGGAATCTGTCGAACTGTACAGCAGATATAATCAAGGAGCAAAAGTACCATCAACAACAGTCTATAAGCCTGTTCTTTGGTAATAAGAATGTAGAAATAAAAGGAGTGCCGAAATTAGTACAAGCTCCACAAATCAACAAGAAAGCAACCGACAAGAAAGCTAGGAATTCCATCACTCTGTTTTTTACAAAAATAACTACGAACAACGAGACAACTAATGAATCCGATGTTAAACAAGAAGACAAGGAAACACACATCAAAGACCTGCCCGTCAAAAAACGTAATTTTCAAGATATACTACCCCAAAAGAAACATAAAAAATAAAAGACAATATCAGGTAAATTAATAAGACCAGTCCTAGATGATTCCAACTCGATTCCAAGGTGTATTTTAAAGTAGAGCTATTCAACATACATTGACAGGTTCTTGGTACTATTAGAAAGGTCGTGTATGACAACCAAAAAGATTTTCCAGACTTGAAGAAAAATGGCCAGTGAGGACTACTACTGGCTGGTTCTAACATCGGATTGGATCGCAATGATTAGAGGTAATTTGCGTGTACGTGCTGTACGGTTGTACCTGTCACCACGGTACCTTAACCCCCATGAATGGCATGGCCTTCCCGCGGATCAGATTTTTGAGTTGCATGACCAGAGAAAGGCAAAGATGGGCAGCATCTATAACCCCAATGATGATGAGCGGTTGGCAATTTTGTCCACTATCTCGAAATTGTCTGTTGAAAAGTCACCTTTGGAGTATGTGTATGGGATTGATAATTTTAAGGAGCGGTTAATGACAGATACTCCATCTAAGTTAAGAGGTTTACCTCCCAAGAAGAGTAATATTTTTGTCAAGGATAAAGGAGAGACTCCATTTGAGAAGAGACGTATTGAAAACTATTTGCGCGTGAGTGCCTACGAGATGCCTTTATTGGCCAAGTTGCGTCAGCCATATGTCCCCAAACCTGCGAGCCAGAGTCCACTCGAAATTACATACCAAACGGACTTTTCTAATAAAACCAATGCACACAACCGTAAAGTCGTTTTGCGTTGTAAGCTCGAAGACTTGGATTTGAACGACAAACAACAGCATAAATTCAAGTTGTTGGCAGGTAACAAGATGAACTTGAATACAAATGTGCTCAAGTTAAAACTGCTGGAATTCTCTGAAGCTACGCAAAACGCTCGTGCATTGGTTGATAAGTTCAACAAGTTACTAAATGAGGCAAAGAACTTAAACGATGATTTTGCCGATGTACCTCTTGATAGACGCCACATGAGAGACTCGATCCGGAAACCTGCACCAGTATTTCCCGAGGCTTGGAAGAGACCTCAAGATGCACCTGTTAAAAATCATGACGTAGTCAGAGACTTGGTTGAAAATGTCAAGCTTCACAAGGACAAAGCTTACTTGGAAAAGTACACTCCATGATTAAATATCCTGTAAATACAACATAATAAAAATAGGTGAAGTATCCACAATGCAGTCTTTGTTTGGCAAGAGCTGAATGTTAATTATTTACCTAGGATCAATAGCTATACTATATTAACTTCATTATGAACTAGGTGATTTTAATTTGCAGCTTGCAGTTAATACCAAAGTGGCATATATCCAATTTGATTAGCCATTCCCAATCGGAAGAAACAGCAAACTTTCAAAAGATAGGCTTTTGTGGAGCATTTGGAGAAAGTTCAGCTTTGAAGAGAAGAAGTAGTACTCAAAAAAATACCCACTATAGTATTAATTGAGATATAATCAAGAGCTAGTATGGTATTGAAAATTGATAAAAAGTTTTGAAAGTTGGTTATATGCACAAAATCGTGTATTTCATCACATCAAGGGCTCAATCAACTATAAACCTGTGGAATACATTTTTGCGAGCACTTCAATTCTTTTGAAAAATTTATGAGTATCACCTTAAGTTGATTTCAGTATAAGCTGTTTATGAATAAACATAAATAAAACACACCAAATGATTAAAAAATCCTTGAAAACCTCTTAATACAAATTAAACATATATAATTACAAAACCAAATAGTCAGCTTTACTATATGCTAGATATTTAAAGTTATTTGTTTCCTTTACACTCATTTATAGTCTTTTAACCTCGAATTAAATATGACATCTTCAATTTTGGTCCAAACTTCTCGCGGAAAACGAGAGCTATACGAATGTAAAACCTTGATTATATAAAAATCTACCAATCATATCATTACTATCAACATAAGACCAATTAACCTCATTTTTATGAAACCCCAATCTCAACAGCTTTATTTGGTGATATGCAAAAAAATCAAATTTCAAAGGCACAACAAACACATAATAGACCAATTATACTTAGCCAGGGGCAGTCTCTAGCTCGAACCACACCCTACACTATTGTACATACATCCCAATAACTCTATTAAATAAGTAGAGAGTACTGACTGGCATATATTGGACATCTTGAAGGGTGTACTTTCAACCATATATGTCGCTAAGCAAAGATATCGAGATGGGAACAGAGTCAGAGCGCGCGGCTTCAACAGCGTTGGATAACATAACGAATGAGTTGAGGCTTACTCACGATGTTTCAGTTGGTCTTCTTGAAGGAGATGCAATCAAGGAAATACCTAGTATCAACACGCTTTTGAACTTGAAGAAGTTGCTAAGTAATTTATCTCGTGAGTTGAGTCGCGTCGAACAAACAGATGATGTGGTATTGAGACGAATCAATGCAGCAATAGAAGGGGACGACGACGAAGACAAAATAGGTCAAGAAAGAGAGAAGGGAGGTCAGGGAGCAGGAAAGACTTTTTCTTCAACCGATATACGTGATATGAAGGTTGAAGCCGATATCGAGGATAGAGACAATAGTAAGAACAGTAATGACAAGAAAAACAGCAATGAAAATAATAGTAAAAATAGCATTAATGATGGGAAGCGTCACTTAAGTGACGAAGAATTGGAAGAAGACGATGAAGAGTCCATTGCATTATCTAAACGAAGAAGAATCAGCAATGGATCAAGAATAAAGGTTGAAGAGGAAGATGACAATCTCAAGGCTGTGCAATATAACCATGATGGGAAAGCAAATTCAAAAGATGCTTCTGTCCCCCCAGTCCAAATAGGTTCATTTACACAAGAGAATGATACAAGACTCAAAAACCCCAAGTCGGAGTTTGTGTCTGCACAAACTCTTTCTGTTGATGCAATATCCGAGTTGGGTCTCTTTTCTGAAGATCACCATGGATTGGAAACCCAGGGCAAGGAATACTTAAAGAAAAAATATGGAGTGGCCTCATACCCTGAGGACGACTTGCAGGATTTGCTTCCTGGAAAAATCCCTGATACTGATTTCTCTAAAACTAAGGCCCCAAATAACCAGGTGCAGTTTTCCACATTCCAAACATATATTGAGTCGTATTTCAGACCCTTTCTGAGCGAAGATACCGCGTTTTTACGGGAGCGAGATATTATTCCTCCAGGTTTTGATAAAGCAAACTATGACCCTAATACCACTCCGTTTATAATCCCAAAATTGGGTCCCTTATACTCGGAAGTCTGGGCACAGGAAGATGCTGCCTTGGGAGCTAAACTCAATTCTCCTTCCTCGCACCAGTCTGCAGATTCATATAGGCCTAAGGGCTCAATTGATAATATTAACGATGACACACTATACACAGAAGAGGTTTCTTGTGGTCCACTTTCAAATAGATTGATATCAGCTATATTGAGCAATCATGAGGCCAAAGGCCTGGAAGAATGTGATGATAATAATTTGGCTAGCCAGAATAGCAATGGAGATGCGACTACAAATGATATTATTGGCGACGATGAAAAAGTAGCCACCAAGCTTGACAGTGAGGAGGATTATAAAATGACGACCGAGGTAAATGATTTCCAATCAATTGAGGACAGATTAAAACGCGAATTAAAATACATTGGAATATTTATGAACTTGCCCAATTCTGATGAATCAAAGATAGAAATAAAATCACTGACAATTATAGACAATGATGAATGGGTTAAAAATATGGAAGACGACGAGGTATGTGCCGAGATTCGGAGTCTTCAAAAACAATTAAAGCAATGCACTAGCCGCAATCGGACAAATAAGAAAAAGTTAATCCCTATAGTCGAAGAACAGATGGCGTACCAAGAATACTGTACAATATTAGAAGACTTAGATAAACAGGTGGATCAAGCTTATATGAAAAGACTTAAGGGAAAGAATAAAAAGAAAAAGAGCGAGATCACCACCACGCCACAGCAACATGCTGTTAATAGTGGTTTAAGAGCTTTGCTTGAGAAAAGAAAAAGGTGGATTGACAATATTGGTAAGCTTTTCCCACCTCCGGAGGTTATGAAACGAGTTCCAAGCGAATCTATTTTGGTAAAAGAAGGCGATACCCTTGAAGATAATACTGAGGATAGCCACGCAGATCATACTGGGGTCGACATACTACCGCAAAAGTAATATATATATATATATATTAAACAAGTATACTGTAATTGTGTATGTACAAATCTATTTAATAAGGTGTGTTTTTTAGCACGATTTAAAATCCCAATAAGTTAGTTGATGTTATCTTAGGACATGCAACGTGAAATCTCTTCAAGAGGCGGGAGGCTCTTTACATTACCAACTGCTGCAAGTCCAATAGGCTTATTGCTGAGCCTATAGTTTGCCCAATCCACAATGTCTTGTTTAGTTATGGCTTCGATACGAGAAAACACATCTTCTGGCAGTAATCTGTAGCCAGTATTTACCAATTGCCGGCCAATATCCTCGGCAATGGCAGTTGAGTCATCAAGACCCAACACAAGGGATGCTTTGAGTTGAGCCTTCGACCCCTCCACTTCATCTTCGCTTATGTTTCCCTCTTTGAAACGAGTCCATTCCTTCATAAATCCGTCCACAAGTAACCGGAGATTTGCATCCTTGTCTGCCGTAAAGTAGACACCCATCAAACCAGTATCAGCATAGGAAGTAGTGTATGCCATATAAGAGTTAGCAATGGGCGTGCTATTAGGCCCACCACTTGTTGCAATCTTTGCAAACGAAGAATGTATGTTGGAACCCATGCCCAATGACCGATCCCAGGCTCCAATTATACCATTGGCAACTGATGCAGTGAAAAAATCTGGAGCCGACCAGCTAACACCTTCAACTGCGAGAGCGACATGGGAGGTTGGCATTGAGTTATCCTGAATTCTGATTTCGTTCCCATGAAAAACAGGGGGAGCTCCATCGTGCTTAAATGGAACCAGGCTCTTTTTAATGTGGCCAAAGTAGGTCTTGGCTAACTTGACTAATTCATCGTGATCAACACACCCAGCTCCAACAAGCGCCATGCGGTCCCCCTTATAGTTTGTAGAGATATAATTGACCAAGTCTTTACGTGATATGGTACGAATCAACTCACGAGGACCCAAGATGGTTCTTCCCAAGTCCTGATTTTTATAAACTGCGGAGTGCAAATGGTCAAAAACCACCTCGTCGTACATTTTGTCCACCTCGTCGCTTTCTTGCAAGATAACATTACGCTCATACTCAATTGCGCGTTCATCCAACTTCAGCTTTGTCAAGATATCGCTCAAGATGTCAACATTTTGACTCAAATCCTTCTCCAAGCATTTTGTATAGTATACAGTGTTCTCCCGCGACGTGTAAGCATTAATCTGAGACCCGATGTTCTCAATCTCCAACTCCAAGTTGTGCTGAGTGCGTCTGTTGGTGCCTTTGAACGCCAAGTGCTCCAAAAAGTGAGCAGTACCACTACTAGCGCTATTATCGGCACGGGAGCCGGCATTAATCCAAACACCTACTGTGGAGCTGCGAGTACCTGGCATATACTCACTGGCGACTGTCAAGCCGTTCGGAAGCACGGTAGTTTTGAATGCCAGTGATTCATCCTTCTTGACCGACTTGAATCCGTTAGAGCCACCGGATGACCTGGAAGCAGCCCCCGAAGCAGTGCTATTTGATATTGAAGTGTATCCACACCTGGCTGATGTTTTCAAGGTACGCAAACTCTGTCTCAACATGGCGTTTAACAGAAGTTGAGTTGATTTTAGTGATGAATTTTTCACCACTAAATATTCATACGTCATGACCACTGTTCGAGACTAAATATTGATTTGTCAGAACAAAAAGGCCAGTAGCGATAGGAAAGTGCTGGAGCTTAACCAGGAGATTCTAATCAACTGGCACTACACTTTGTAGTTGAAGCGAGGAAAGAATTTTGGTTTTTGAATCATTTTATGATATTAGTGATGAGATGAGGGTAAGAGAGTGGGTAGGTAGGAAAATGAGTAGGTAGGAAAATGAGTAGGTAGGAAAATGAGTAGATAGGAAAATGAGTAGGCGAGTAAGTCAATGACTGAATAGCAAATCAATGAGCTATAGTGTGAGTACTTCAATTAATTGAAAATCAAGAATTGAGTGATTTAGAGAAGATATCTGGAAGGAGTAGGAGATATCGAAAGTTCAATAAAAGATATTCAGAATCCAATAAAAGACATCCAACATTCAATAAAAGATATCCGAATATCGACTTCAAGATAATTGGTAGTAGTGAGGATATTAGTTCGACAGCCGCTTTAAACAATAGCCAAAATTAAAGTAATGATTGGGTTGATCAGGCCATTTGGTAATTCGCAGAATTAATGAATTGATGGTGGTGATTTAGTATAAATGATTTGATAATAAGTACCATTTATTCACATTAATGGCTTTGCTGATATTAACGATAACATTTTTGATAACATTATTGCAATTAATATCATTGAGCTGTTAACTTTTGCGAATTCCATCCAACTCTTTTAAATGGTTCTTCTATTGGATTTTAAAATCCGCAAGCTAGTTAAATGCTTAGACAATTCTCAGCCATTGATTCTATTAAGTCATCATTTTTCCAATACGTCAATGGGCTGTTAATGCTTTATGATAATTCTTTGTCTTTATGATATTTCTTTGTCTTTATAATCTTTTTGCGTTTTTTCACATTAACATCGTTTAACCTCGATCGCTCTCTTTTCCAACACCCTTCTATTCCAATACCTTCTCTTCACATCTCTTTACACTTCATCACTCTTTATATCTCTATTTCTACCACAATTCACATCATTTTCATTGATTCTTCTTGTTCAAATTGCTTTCAATTCAACAGCTCCACCTCAAAACCATACTGCCATTCACTTCTTCCCCTACAAAAGCCAGCCTTGTCAATTATACACCCTATGGTCAATTTTACCCCTTCACTTTCCTAACCCATACCACCATATATTGTGGGTTTACGCTAAATATCTACCCAATTTCTACCAGACCAGCACCATTCAAAAGCTGCTGCTGAGACAAATCACATGGTCACTACGAAATACACTCTAATTTATTGCAACCATATGGTTTGTTGAATCAAAGCAATATCTTCTTTGTTGATGTTTGGGTTTTTTTCGTTTTGAAAAAAATCCATATCAAGCTCCAACCAAGCACCATTAGACTCACAATGGCTTACACCTCGCCAGCTGTTGTCATTGACAATGGCTCGTACAATACAAAAGCTGGATTCTCCCTGGAAGATTTGCCACTGTTGGTTTTCAGTACAAGCTATCTTGTTCAAGACGACCAAAAGATTGTGGTTGGCGATGAAGAGATGGCTAGCGCGGCAGCAGCAGCGGCAGCTAATGGCTCTGGAGCACAGGTGATGACATTAATGGATAACGGTGTCGTTTATGACTTTGACCACATCATACACAACTGGAATTACGTGTATGCTAATCTTGATAGTGGGTGTCCAGTTGATTCTCGTGAGTACCCACTTATGTTGACGGAACAGGCATGGAATCCTGTTCGCAATAAGTGCGCAGCAGCACAGCTTGCGTTCGAGTCGTTGGAAGTACCGATATTCTCATTGGTAAAGACTCCGTTGGCGCAGTTGTACCGCGTAGGGAAGCTGACTGGGTTAGTGGTCGACGTAGGAGCCAGCTGCACCCTGGTCACTCCGGTATTGGATGGCATTATCCAACAGAAAAGTGCTTTCCATTCTCACTATGCTGGTGATTTTCTCAATGCGCACGCTCTAATGTCATTGACCTCTCTGGGTGCGGCCCTGGTTGACCGCTTAATACCAGCAAAGTACTACAACACCCTGGATTCTTTCAAGACATTCTACGCCAGCCACAATGCTTTACATGAATACAAGACTTGTTTTATGGCTAGCCAGCAAAAACCAGGCTCTTTGCGCTACTTCCAGGCGCCTGGAATATACCAAATTCCCGTTCCATCCAATACAAACCTTTTGGCTAGCTTGTTCCAGCCTCATGTGGTTCCGTTACCAGGAATGCTGCTTCCTGAACCTGCCATAGATAAGCCACACACACATGGACTTACAAATATGGTATTGCTTTCGTTAAAGAGCTTGGAATCGTCTTTATTGACTCTGACAAACACCAACGCTAATAACAATACTAGAATCGCACATTTTAATGAAACGTTTCGTGGACTATTATCGAGTATATTAGTCACAGGCGGAACTCTGGTAGCTCCAGGGGTGGCCGAACAACTCATCAATGACATACGCGTGCTTACTCCTAAATACTTCCCCAACTACGCCTATAGTCCCTACTCGACAACTGCAGTTCCTAGCATCGCTGGTAACTCAGAGTTGGGGGAGATGTGGGACCGCCAATTTAGCTCGTGGCTTGGTGCTTGCAATTTGGCAAGCATGTTGAATGGTGTGGGCGCCACAGAAGAGTCAAGCAGCGCAAACATTGCTTTGGATAACTGGTTTGTGACCAAAGCCGAGTATGAAGAATTGGGCGAAGATTTGATCGCGGAGAAGTTTAAATAACCTTTGGTAAACTATATTATAAACTGTGTATTATTAAACCGACTCTACAAGTTAACCACAAAAAGATCAAAACCTTCCTATTATATTCTGGAATTATATATACATTTAAAGAGTGCTCTTCCACGAGACATACTTGTTATCATACTTGGATGCCTCTCCGTGAACATCTAATATGCTCTGTACCTTGGCCGCAACTCCCAACTTGTGGTTTGTTTTGCGCTCAAAATGCTTCAAAACCTCAGCAGGAGTAGGCAAGTATGAGCGGTTAGAACCATCATTTCCACTTATGTAAGCTGCAACTTGCTTGTTATTGGGCAAGCCCATGTGGTGAGGGTACTCTTTAAAATCAATATTGAAATACAGCTTAAGGTGGGGTGTTTTGAGGAATTTAGACGTCTTTATAGAGGAAGACGTCACACTTTTGATAAACTCAGCGGTGACATTGCTTGCGGGAGTCCACTCAGGATATGCTGGCTCCTTGATTTTATCAATGAGCTTATGGGAAACACCCTTAACAAAATCATTTTCTTCAATTGGTAAATTCATAACATTGGTAGCAGTGACCATTTCCAAATCAAGCTGCGATTTAATAGAGTTTTTAGCACCTCTGTTCATCAATTCATAAGCAATTTTTAAGGATGAGGTTGGCTTCTTTTGTAACTTAGCAATAGTTTCTAATGCAAAAGGCGATCCCTCCTTCTTCAAATAATCAAAGATCTCATCAACTGAAGGCTGAGAAAATGCTTTATTAATAACACACAACTCATCCGAAGTAAATGGTAACTTAAAGTCTTCTGGCAACTTAGTTTCCGAAAATTCTTCAATGGCCAGATTCACCTGGGCAAAATATTCAGAACTGGAATGGACCAGTTCACTAGCAACAGTCTTATTTTCATTGACAACTGGAGGCTGCAAGTTAGAAAGGCGATTAATCAACTGGGGCAAACGCTCAGACTTTACATAGTGTGTAGCAAAGCCCGAAAAATAGGCTTCTAATCCGGACAAGATATGGCCTGTCATGGCATAATAGTAACCAACCTTGTCATCCAAGCGTGGCAAAAAGTAAGTGGTACCTACATCAGGAAAGAACCCAATATCCATTTCTGGCATCGCTAACTTGGTGCGTTCTGTAGCAATGCGGAATGGCGCATGAACAGACAACCCCACGCCTCCACCAAACGTAATTCCATCCATCAAAGCTACATATGGCTTTGAATACGTGGAAATCAAGTAATTTAAGTTATATTCCTTTTGAAAGAAATCCGAAGCGTATCCCGGGTTACCCTTTACAATTTGTGACGCGCACTCGCCCACATCGCCACCAGCACACAATGCCTTGGGAGTGTTTGAGGTCAAAATTACCATATTATTAACTGTCAGTTTAGCGTATTCCATTAAACGTGGCTCCATAAGCTCAATCATTTCTGTATTGAGTGCATTCAACTTGCCTGTTCTGTTCAATACTACTAGTCTTGCTGCATTCTGGTTTTGGAATAGAACCGATGCTTCAGCATATCCGTAAGGTGCTTTATTGCTAGACATCCTCAAAAAAGTCCGCGAAACCTTTACCGCCTGTGTTCTTAACATTACTTCTGTAATAAGCTACTTGTCTGTCTCTTTATATCCTCCTGGCTCAGCGGGGTCCCTAACAATTTCACCCACGGGTAACTTTGGCGGGGACCCCATTGAAAATCCAGTGCCTGTTACTGGAAAAAAAATTTGCCAACAATAAAGTGTGTACCACCCAATTTTAAAGTTGGAGTAACCCCAGATACTATGATAGAATGGCGATAAACTGATAAATGGGTGATCTGTGTTTAAGTTCTGGTGTATTTTTGTTAGACACCGTTGCATTTTGATGACAGCTTTAAATTCAGCAGATAATTTTTAATGGGATGTTTGTAAGTTTTCAAAATGAAATGAAGTATTTAAACGACTGTGGCACTATTGATGAAACAATAGGTATAGGCAATATAGCTTTTTCTTTTCCCCTCATGTTTATCTTTATTTAAAATGGGATCAACTATTATCGTTTCATATTTTAGGTTAAAATTAAGTTTAATATTGATATTAAGTATGACCATGTTGACTTTAACACGATAATTGAGTTTGATATAATTGTGAAATTCAATATCAATACCACGGTCAATACTAATATCAATTATGAGCTTGATGCAAATTTTAAATTCAAATGTAAACTTGAAGCTTAATCCCAATGCTAAAACTTTATAATAGGGAAAATTGTTGAACTAAAACACATTTTAGGCGACGTCCTGTAGTATCATGAGGAGGGATTTGGTATTGATAGAATTTGCCAGTATGATATGATGCTAATAAAACAAGCAGGTCTCCAAACCCTAGCTCAGAGTGAACCTTGTGATTTGAATTTTCCAGCAATGACTCTGGAAGCTGTATATACGCAAATGATCGACGTGGTGGTTCTAGAATCAAATTGTCAAAGTATTCCCGATAAGGGATACTTTTTAAAAGCTGCTTTGTATAGTGATTGTTGATGAGCTTGTTTGAGCCTATACGAGAAAAGTACCTGTTCCGTGACTTTACTGGTTCCTGCGGTTCTTCATTTGTAAGTGGGCGAGAGAGAAGGAGATTACCCAAATTCTCGTTCAAGTCGGTTTCAGTATCGCTTCTACTTCCAGCCTCGTTGCTGGGGGTATTAATACCAGTTATGTAAAAGAAGTGGACTGTATCACTTTCAGACCCACAGCCTAAAATACTAGCATCAGCATTAAACTTTAGTATATTGATACGAGCAGGGTTGTGGCCACGGCGTAAACACACTTTAGGGATTACTTGAAGAAGTGACTCAGAAGAATCTTCAAGCTCAAATACCCGTACAATAGTTCCCTTGACCAGTGCAGTCGCAATAATGTTGCTTTCTCGAGCAATAGCCACTTTGGCTACTCGAGAGTCATGTGCCTTGAATAATAGACGGGGTACAAGCAGAATAGTATCGTAAACTGCCACCCACCCGCTTTCGCCCAACTCTCGTAAGGTAGGATCGTGGTCAATACCATAAAACAGTGGAATTAGTGTCTTAAGCAGTAAATTTCCAAACAAGTTAGTGGTGGCGCTAAGATCCAGTATTGGGAGTACCAAGAGAGACGCGTCTCCAATACTAAAATCACAGGATTTATGGACATTACCCAATTCCAAAGTCTTAAGCGGTCTCACGCGACCCAAATCATATATATATAACTGTCCCAGATCAAGAAACACCAATAGGCGTTTGCGATTCAATCGGATATCAACAATACTCGATGGAAACGATAACTCACAAATGCGTAGCCGCTGTTTTAAATTGTATATTTCTAAAACTTTGGTTCCTCCCGAAGCTGGAACAACTACTGTGAGCGACATCAGGTAGAGCATTCTCACCGCGAAGGTGGCTGAAGAAAAGTCCTCGCAAATCCCACTGGATATGCCTGTTTCCGACCCTATTCTCTTGCGACTTATGCCACTTATATTTATAACATCGGATTGAGCATCAGAGGGAGGTAAATTCCCTGCTGACACCAAATCAACCTTTCTCTCCTCGCCATCGTCATTTCCGGTATTGACAGCCCTTCCGTCATCAAGACTCTTGCCTTCATTCCAATTCTGCCTAGATGAATAGAACTCACCAAACGGATCACAATTGAATATCTTATACCCTTGCAGTGTACAAATCGAGATACACGAGCAATCCTGGTTAAGGGATAGGTCGTTAATCATTGGATTTTTCATCGGTATACTAGCTTCTAGATACAAGGGTGTTTACAGGGACATTTTTTTCCTAATAAAACAACTGGTTATATAGACTAATCCGTAACCTCCTCCAACGTCACTTTACGGTTGGAGGGAGTAGTAGTGCCAGCAGAAGCGCCAGTAGCAGAAGAGCTAGCAGCAGTGTCTTCAGCGACAGCCAGAGATTTTTGTTTGTTCTTTCCGCGCGAGCGACTCTTTTTGGGCTTTTCCCATTCATAGGTAGGTTGGAAACTCTCAATGACACCACAATCAGCAAACAAGTTGGGAAATAACCAGAATGGAGCAGGAAAGGCGACCAAAGAAACAATGTATATAATAAGACGGACAATTGCAGTTGCAAAAAACACACCAATCAAGCCTAATGCACACATAGACAAGTACCAGACTCCACGTTTCATAAATACAGGCCACAAAGGGAAGAGAATAACGGCAAATATAGCCACTAGAGCCAAAATACTGTAAAGAACGATAAAAGGATTAGGCTTCGTGTAGCTCCATGCATAGTACACATCAGGTTCCATTACGGCTTTGTCAGTACGACGTAACGTAGGCTTTTCGCGGCTAGGCTTCCAACCACGAACTTTTTTGATCTCAGCGTAATGCAATTTGGTAACAGGAACGATTAACTGGTTCTGAATCATCATGATAAATGCGCGTTGCATATCTTCAGCTTGTTCCATTGGAGGCAATCCATTTTTGGGGTTCATTTGTGCCTTTTTGTACTGCTCACTCAGCAAAGCACGTATAAAGCGCTTAAAGCGAAAGAAGTCCATATCATTCTTATTATCCAATAAACCCTGGCGTTCTTTGAGCAATGCATGTCCTTTTAAAAATCTCGCAAGGTTTAGAGCAACGGGTGACTGTTCCTGTGCTACAGGCACTTGTAAATTTTGTTGGCTCATCCTGTTAGAACTGGTATTGGTGTTCTTTACTACTTTGTTGAAAAATTTCGCCAGGAATGAAAATTGTAAAAAAATCACAATTAATTTATTTAGCACCAACAGACTTATTTGACATGATTTAATAACCAGGACATGGATAGATACCAGCCTTATAGCTGCTTATAAATACGGCTTAAATATTGCGAAATATGTGAAAATTTGCCAGTTTACAGGGTGTACTTGGCTGTATTCAAAACTCAAGACGAGATATCAAAGAGTAGAAATAGGTTAGGCTCATTAATTAGTTTTGCGGGTTTTTCACAATTCACTTTGATAATTTTCTGAATTTACTTTTGGAGAGAGAATGTTTGAGTATGTGAATTATCCTCGTATCTCAATATGAGCTTTTTCCTGTAATTCTATCAATTTCTTAAAAGAAGTGTCCAATTATGTATGATTGGGTAATATTGCAATGAACTTATAAGAAATGTAAATGAAAACACGAGAAAGAGGCTTTAGACTGTCCCGGAATGATTGTAGTAGGGGAGGGTAAAGAATGTGAATAATTTATTGACCATTTTGAACCATCAACGAAGAATCACAGAAGACCTTGAAAGACAATTGAATATTCATTTCATTGAATTGACATGATTACAAAATGGGAAATTGTCTTTTAGGCGACTTCAGTTATTTCAAAAGTACAGTCATATTAACAGGTATATTCTCCTTCACAAAATATGGTAATGTGAGGCTTTCACATTAAAAGAATAATTCATATGCTGAAATAGCAAAAGCTGATTATAAACTGACGAAAAGTATTTGATAGGCAAAATTGATGAATGATTCGATAGATTTGATAGGTTAAAAACAGAGAGCAAAAAACAGAGAGCAAAAAACAGAGAGCAAAAAGAATTGTTATGATAAATGATTATATTGCGAAATTAACGGGAACAAATTGAAAGGTATTCTTAGCAGTGAATTAAAAAGACATCTATAAATCCTCAAAGTAGATTGAAAAGATATTGGAATAGTAAAGGTAACAAAGAGAAAATACCAATAGCCGAACAAATGATAAGGTGTGATTAGAATACTTGGCCAGCAAAAGTTATTAAGGAAAAAAATCAAGGTGCTAAGGTGCTGAATTGGTAAAAACTCTGGAGCATTAAAAGGGCTTGATTAATAAATATAATGTATGTATAGAAATGTGCTTGAAAAAGAAAAGTATCGAGGCATAAATATTAGCGAAGCAAACGAAACCCAAAAGCAAAAGAGTTTAAATTACTAAAGATCTCTTATAACTAAAATAATACTAATTATTCTATACACCAAATGAATAAAAAAGCCAGCATTTAAAACTATCATAATTTAAAGCATTACAATTGAATCACCACAATTACAAATATCAAAAAGTATTTAAAATATATTGAATCTCATTTTGGAAACAAGATATACAGGTAAGTCTTGGAGCATCATACCACAGCCAAATATTGTCTGCAATTATATAACAATTTCAATTACCTCTAGTATTCATTGATTTAATTACTTTAAAATTTTACTTTCTACACACCTGTCATAATATAAATACTAAGCTATCTTACCAGCCCATGGGCTTACTCAGTAGTTGTCATTTTGTACAGTGTTTCACTTTGTTTCACTTTGTTGCAGTAAGTTGTAAAGTGATACAGTGGTGTAATTTTCAGACCAGTCACTGTATATTTCATAATGGAAAAATTATATTGACTTAACAATTGTAAATAACAAGATACCCCAAAATTATCAACAAGGTTACCCGGTATTTACAAGGCATACCGAGGGCAGGGTAACAGTACTATATTGAAAAATCCCCGTATCCCCGTTTAAATGGATAATCAACAAGAGATAGGTGGAGCACATGCTCTACTTCAGTTGGGTTCTAAAGGTAAAGATGGCGAAGAAGAGTTGAACATTGCTCAAGGTGACGTAGAGTCGTCAGAAGATATTAGTATGGTCCATGACCAGGATGAAGAAGAGAAGACCACGAACCAGCAAATCAATGATGCAGTAGAAGCAGCAGTGATGAGATATGTTGGTGGAACACTAACAGGACCCGGTGGAAACAATCTGGGTAGTTTTGCTTCCAAGAATAAGCGTAAGCATAGCCAAGAAGAGGACATTATGAATGAATTTAGCCAGTGGACTGGCTTTTTGGATGAGAACATGAATGATGAACATGACAGCGGAAACTACTACGCTTCAAATAGCCAGGTTAACAATGAACATGCTTCTGGAGAATCAATTCATAAAAAGAAAAAGAAAAAGAAGAACAATAATACTAGTAGTAGTAGTGCTAGTAATAGTACTATTACCAATAATAATAACAACAATAATGCGACCAGAGGAATTGATCCGGAACTACCTGAGTTGGGCTCTTCGGATCATGATCAGCTAGTGGAGGCAGCATTAATGAATGCGCGTGAGTTGGCAAGACAGATTAACAGTGGCGAATTACAAGAGCAGGATCCAGTAGCGGCTGAGCATGGATTAAACCATGCACAACAGGTTCTAGCTGCTGCTACGGCTGCAATACAAAATCATACGACGCAGAATGTCCAATCGGTTCTGGCAATTACCCAGCTTGCACAGGCTGCACTGTCTCTTTCCAGTGGTATACGTAAGAGCAAATCAAAAACAAAGACTGGCGATATTGATGATACAATTATTTCGTATGACGCCATGACCGCCCATAGAGCGAAGGCTCAAATGAATAACGGCGATTCTTTGGTAGGTGATATGGGCGATAATTCCTTGCTAAAGAGTGTTGAGCATGATTCACGAGCCAATAGTCAATACCGGCAAAATCCTAGGAAGACTGACTTTAACCATTTGACCAATGTAGAAAGTTTAGTTGAAGAAGCATCTGCTCGTACTTGTGCTTGGTTTTATTCGCTACCAGATAATTCAAAAAAAGGCCCACGTATATTTTCTAAGGAAGAGATTGATGGTGTTGAACATTTTATTTCAGGTTATTGCCATTTGTATAAATGGTCTCGTGAAGATGTTTGTAACAGAATCTGGTCAAGTGAGCGGAAGAAGGACAACTTTTGGGAATGTTTGACCAGAGTCCTACCATACCGTTCTAGAGCATCTGTTTACAAACACGTTAGAAGACAATACCATGTATTTGATGTGAGAGCTAAATGGACTAAAAGCGAGGATGAAACTTTGCGCAGATTGGGTACTACCTATGAAGGCAAGTGGAAACAGATTGGTGAGGTAATGGGTCGTATGCCCGAGGATTGTCGAGACCGATGGAGAAATTATGTGAAGTGTGGTGAAAACAGAAGCTCAAATAAATGGTCAGAAGAAGAAGAAGCTACTCTTAAGCAAATTGTAATGGAAATGCTTGCAAGTCTGTCCGACAAAGATACGTCTGCATCTATAAACTGGACCATTGTTAGTGAACGTATGAATGGTGCCAGGTCACGTATTCAATGCCGATACAAGTGGTCTAAGTTGAGTAAGCGCGCATCTTTACTTAAATCATCATATATGAGCCAAGAAACTAGGCTATGGCTTCTTCAGAAAATTCAGGAGAACAACTACCAATCGATTGAGTCGATTGATTGGAATTATTTATTTGAGCTATACAACGAAGAGCAATCTCAAGCCAAAGATCATCGACTTAACAGTGGGAGCAACATCATAAACGATTGGACTGCAATTGATTTCAAATATGCCTTTGAAAAAATGAAACTACAAACAAAGGAGCACAAGAAATTGCTGCTACAGGCCCTTGTAAGCAGATTGCTTCCAGAATTATTTGATACTGAGCAACGCAATAACCATCAAGAATTGGAGCTACTTGCGCGTGCTCAAATACAGGAACAGCTTGCCATAAACGATAAGATTGAGGGACAGTCAAAGCTGCTTCAGGACATGAGAGAATCTAAGGTCAACAACGCAAACCAAAAAAAGACCTCCGAAAATGGTGCTAAAAAGCATGAGGACAGCTCTCTTGACCCAAGCGATCCAACATCTATTGCAAATGCTGCAGTAGCGGCAGTTTCATCCAACGTAAACGGGGAAATTGCACAGCAACAGCAATACAGTCTTTGGAGATGATTCTTATACATAAGTATCGAAATATTAACTTTTTGTTATTTTTACTGTTTTATATTTATTATTAGAGAGTTGTTAATGCCTAGAGATTAGATACATTATTCAATTTATGAGTGGAATAAATTGTTTGTCTGTAATGAGCTGTAGTCAAAGTTTGGTATTGGAAATCGGCCAAGTTGTTTTTTCTCTGCGAATTTGATTCTTTAACAGTAACAGCGGACCTTGGCACTAACCAGTTATACAAACCCAAACTATCCATCATCAGAGGAATATGATTGATTATGAATGCTACGATGAAAGCATATTATCCTTCTATAACATACAGACACTATCACCCACTACGAAAGAGCAGTTGAATATTGTCTCGAACAAGGAGATAGGCGAGGATGAGCATTTATCTACAGAAGAGAAGTTCAAAGTCTTGAGTGAGCTCATGAATCTTGAAGACGCGAATGATGCACCAGAAAATAGTCTTGGAAAGGCAGATACAGAGGACCCGTTGAGAGGGCCGGGGTCCAATATTATACGTGAGCTATACGAGCAACAAATCATTAGTTCAGATGACGACCCAGAGTTGAACAACTACTTGATATCTTCGCCCAGCTTCAATCCTACCAAATTCTTGACCACTATCCATCGAAATACCCCTATGGATAAACTAAAGGAGTACATCCTGTATCTTAAACAGACAATCGCAAAAGAAACATCACAGTTGAAGGGAGTGTTGGATGCCAATTCAACCGAAATCCTCAATTGCAAAATAGCGATTGATCAAGTTTTGCTTGAATTCAAAAACAAAAAGAGCAAGAATCAGCATGAAATTGAGAGTGCTAAAGTATTTAATCCTCAGCGTCAAATTCTCAGTAAAAACAAGAATGAGACGTTGACCTCAGAGCTCGAAGAATCGATTAATAATCTCAACGTGTCCTCAACATTAATGATTAGGCCAATTGTGGAAAACAAGGAGAAGGAAAAAAAGCTTGGTGTTCTTATTGACTTTGTGAAGTCTCATAAATCATTCTTCGATTTACCGAGCGGCATGATTAAATATCTTACCCAACACAATCATGATGCTCTTGTAGAAGACTATCATAAATTTCTCAATGAAAAAAAAGCTATTGAAAACGCTCAACACAAACGGGACCAAGAGGAGATTGCCAGGCTAGAGAAAGAGGGCGACGAAATTGGAATTAAGGCATGGAAACATGAAAATGCCATAATTTTGACAGTTTTGGCAAAAGTCTCAATTGGAGTGGAAGATGTCATAGAGCAGTATAGAAAAAGTATCATCAAAGAATTGTTGTCTTTGGATAATGAATTACTGGAAGGGAATACTGGCGATGACGACAATAAGTTCAAAAATACAAATACCAAGTTTGTTAATCTAGTGGAGAAATTGTACCGTCTTAGTGACAATAATGTGCAGTCTTCCGGTAAGAGCAACATACGTGACTTTTTATCTGTACAATTGAACTCATTAAATGATGAATTAGATTACCAAATTCAAAAGTTTGAAAGCAAATTTAGTATAATGCAAACTAAACTTCAGCATTGCGTAAATTTGTTGGCAGATAAGAGAACTAGCAGAGCTTTTGTTGGTTATATTGGAGAAAAGTATCAAAGCGTGGAAAGTTACTATAAAGCTTCTTCTTCCGCGTCGAGGCCTTCGAAAGAAGAGCTCGAGAAGGTCATAATGGAGATTTTTGATAACAGCGAGAATTTGGATTTATCCATAACAAATGAAACATGGCTTGTGCTCAACAATTTTATAGGTTTCCTTAGTGGATTATTTTCTCAAAGCATGGGCAAATTTGTCACAAACTATGTACACTGCATAGATTTCAACATTGATATTGATGGCTCATTGAGAAATGAATTCTTGAAATTAGTGAAAAAAGTGTGTACGGTTTTGATAACTACATTTGATTCACAGGTTAATGACAGCAACCAGTTGGAAACATCTCCAGAAAACTACAACCAGTTTTTGCCCTACCACTCTAATTCGTTATCTTCGATATATTATTTGAATGACATCAACCAAAAAATAAACCTGCTATTCACCGTGTTGGGCGAATTTATTGGAACTTTGGGTAATGCTAGTAGAAGTGGTGATACTAACAAGTTTATCAAATCCTTGAGAAATGCTGCAAACAAGGTTAACCAAAAAATTATCGAAGCGGTGTGTGCTGTTTGGGTTAATGATTGTTCTCAACTATATGAGCTAGAAAACTGGGAAACAGTCAATATACATACAAGCCAGTTCATCGATAACCAAGGCACCAAGAATGGTGCAATACACACAAAGTTTGTGCACATTATTGAGGTCTACGAAACCTACATGTTGACTAAACTCTCTCATATCATATTCAATAAGTCGAGTGACCAGAGTTCAGAATACAGAATAATTGCGGCATATCCAAGTAAAGTTACCTTGATTAGTATAGAAATTCAGTTTGTGCGCAGTTTGAACTTGTTGATTGACTCTGTGATGAAGCGCTATAATATTGAAAGAAACAAAACCACAAACGAAGAAGGTATGTACAAGTATTTGACGATGAACAACTTTGATGTTCTATCAAATTCGGTCTACAAAAAACTACTTCACAAATTTGATCAGCTATTTGATAACAATTTGAGAGAGCAAAACATAAAATTGTTTACCGACATTGAAAAAGCTAACTTTTCCATTTTTGATGATATATTAAACAAGGAAAAATTGGCAATCAGTGTTAAGATAATCAAGTTTTTCAATAGCTGTGGGCACAAAAAGGCTCTATCTATGCAAGTAGATGGATTTATCTACGAGATTCTAGCCTATTTTGTTAAATTAGTACACAAAGTCAAACCTATCACCGGAAGTGAGACCTTTATAACCATCGTCAATGAGTTACAGACAAGCACTCTTAAAAATATCTTAGATTGCACCCGGGAGTTTAGTGGTTTAGAACAAATTGAATTGGTCAACTTGAAAGCAGACATTAGTTTTTTTATGGAAGTATTTGAACTCTCAGAAACACTTAAGTTTGATAATGAAGCTTTCAAATTACTCAATGTTATATTAGAGACGATAGATAAAATGCTTGCTGAAAAAGGAAGTCATTCATATTCTACTGATGATTTTGATAAGGTTTTACAACAGAATCGTTACGATTCAAAAAACCAATTCAGTTGCTTTTGAAGAATTATATATCATAATTTACCCAAATCTTTTATTTTGGTCGAGAAAGCCAGCAAATAGCAACTAGTGCTTCCCTTGATAACAAACCGGAATGACATTCTTGATTTGGGGTTGCGCTCTAACCAATATTATTTTGTATTCGTAGCTATTGCCTATCATGGTCACCTGACAAGAGCTTTTTTCATGTACAGACTGCATATAGAACAAACGACAGCTTTCTGTTATAGGCATCTGATAACAGTCGGTGCCGTACGTTATTGGGCTTTGCTGAACCGAAACTGTGAACCTGACTCACAGATACTATTTCAAAGCTTGAAAATCTTCAGTAAGAGTTTTCCGAAATACAACAATGATCGGATTGCCTGAAGACGATAGAGTTGAAACGTTCAAAAAGGCTTTAGCTGCCAGAAAGAAAGCTGTTATTGCCCTGGTGGCGGGGCTTGTTGTGCTTATAACCGTTTTATTATCTACAGATTTGGTTGGGTACGTTAAGCTTGTCGCACAGCTGACAGATAATCAAGAAATATGCCCAATTTATAATAAAGTTGCTCCCGAATCGTTTAAACTTGACAATTCTAGCGTATTAAATGTTTTACACAATGAAGAATTCAGGTTGAAATCAGCAGAAAAGTTGAGTAATGCTGTGAGAGTTGATACCGTTGTATATGACAAACAGCCTGATGTCTCCAAAAATCCAAAGATTTGGGCGAAATTTGGTTTATTTCACGTCTACTTACAAAAGACCTTTCCTACTGTGTACGAGCAGTTGGAAGTTGAGACTGTCAATACTTATGGCTTGATCTTTACATGGAAAGGCTCCAAGAAATCTTTGAAGCCAGTTTTGTTTATGGCTCATCAAGATACTGTTCCTATTCAGCGGGAAACTATTAAAGACTGGACTCATCCTCCTTTGTCGGGACACTTTGATGGAAAGCATCTTTTTGGTAGAGGCTCTTCTGATTGTAAAAACGTTTTGGTGAGTCTTATGGAAACAATTGAGTTGTTAATTGCCGAGGGTTTTGAGCCTTCCAGAACGATTATTTTATCATTTGGCTTTGACGAAGAAGCATCTGGTCACCAGGGTGCTTATCACCTTGGAAAAGCTTTGGAAAAAAAATGGGGTAAAGATTCCTTGTATTCTATAATTGATGAAGGTCCCGGTCTTATGGTATCTCCTTTGAGTGGTGATATTTTAGCCGTAGCTGGGGTAGGTGAAAAGGGATATTTGGATATTGTTACTAAATTGATGGCACCAGGTGGCCATTCATCTATGCCTCCGGATCATACTACTATTGGCATAATGTCAGAGTTGGCGTATATGATTGAAAAAGATCCTTTCGCTCCCATTTTAACTAAAGATAACCCGGTTTTGAAATTGATGCAATGCTCTATTATGAGTGATAAGGTACCCAAAATGTCCAAAAAGGCAATCTTAAGAGCAGGATTTGATAAATTAGCTAATAAGTTAGTTCTTGCGTCTTTGGCAGAGAACCCTTTCTCGAAATATTTGATAAAAACCACTCAAGCTATCGACATTATTCGTGGTGGCGCCAAAGCCAACGCATTGCCTGAGCAAACAACTATGACAGTGAACCATAGAATTTCAGTAGAAAGCCCAATACAGAAAATTTATGGCCATTTTGTTTCCAGAGTTATTGAGATTGCCAAAAAGTATAGGCTTACCGTTATTGCAATGGGCGAAGTTTTGTACCAAGGCGATGGTATTTCTGGAACTTTTGATATTTCTCATGATGGCGGATTGGGGGCTGCTCCGATTACCCCTCTGGAGGGTCCTGTTTGGGAAAATCTCGTTGGAACTACAAGACATGTTTTTGAAGACTTGGTTTATACCAACTTGTCATATCCAATTGTTGTAGCCCCAGGTATGATGCCCGGTAACACTGATACAAGACACTACTGGAATTTGACTAGAAATATATTCAGATACTCTCCATATTTGTTGGACATTAAGACCAAGAACAACGTTCACTCTGTCGATGAGAGCATTGACTTTGATACACATTTGCACTTGATTGCTTTCTTTCACCAATATATACAAAATGTGAATGCAGCTGAGAAGTGAACAGATTGGCTTGGTGAACTGCTCAAACTTTTAAAAAGTTACTCAGGCTAAGAAAGAAGTGATATTTGTAATTGATTTACAGGATTTTCTTTAGACTTATAATTTATTAAGTGAATAAACAAGATAACGCAGCTCAACAGTCAAGAATTTCAAAATATTATCAAGACTCATTTCCAAATTTCCCTGTCATTTTCCAAGAGCAGTAGAGAGTAATCAAAATATACAAGGCCCACAATGGTTTTTAAACGATCGATATTGTATGTGTGTGTGTCTATGTTTTATAAACCATATCAATCACTCAAATATTATTGTTACGGCCCTTGAGCTCTTCACTAAATTTGATAGCTTCTTTTTTTGATGAAGTGCTAGATTGCTCCTCTACTATCTCAGGCTCACCAATTTTGGCTTTCTTAACACGAGCAAACAACTCATCCTTTTCAGCCTTACTGATTTTAACCCTCTTGCTTCCTCTGATGTAATAAAATGGATTCAAGTTTTCCATGGTTAAATTCTTAGTTAATGGCAAATGCCCAGTACGCTCCTCGTACATCATCAACCATAAGGTGAGTATAACTACAATCCAATACACATTGTATGAGATAACTGATCCATAAGAGGCTGAATTCTGCCATCCAAACAAAGAATTCAAAACGTCCCAACCATGGTTTAATGAAGGGCTGCAGCAATTGACATGCCAAACAGATTTTGAAATATCATAGGTACCAGGGCCATTACCACCTTCCGCAGCATCACCACCGGTTTTAAGAGAGAATTCATGCATTTCGAAATACCAGACACCTTTTGAAAATAAACCGGCTGCAATTAAGTACAAAAAACATGTTGAAACGATCAAAAAGATTTGTAACGAGACAGTTGCTCCAGAATAGTACA
Organism: Wickerhamia fluorescens; assembly: GCA_001599155.1. NCBI lineage: Eukaryota > Fungi > Ascomycota > Pichiomycetes > Serinales > Debaryomycetaceae > Wickerhamia > Wickerhamia fluorescens. The sequence goes on along the minus strand of BCGE01000002.1, from coordinate 1,656,739 downwards.
TAGTCAAACCACACAAGAATCCAACAACCAAACCAGTAAACACAGGAAGAGGAATTGATTTGGGATTCACATCCAAACCAACACCACCAACAAAAACTACGGCTTCCATACCTTCTCTCAAAGTTGTGATAAATGGAAGGATGAACAAGCAATACTTTTTGGTAAGGTAGCCAATTCTGAAACGATCTCTCCTTCTTTCAGGAGACTTCGAAATCAAGGACTGGGCAAGCTTGTATCTCCACTTTTCTTTCATCTTGTTGATACGCAACATGGCGATTCCCATCAAAGATATCATGATTGTTGCAACAATACAAAATACACCTTCCCATAAATTTTCATACGTGGACCAGATGTTTTTGCCCAACTTGTAATAAGCACCAATAAAAGCACCACCAATTATAATACATACCAAAAGACCAAAAAAAGCACCCAACCATATCTGTAAACACAAACGCTTACGAACTGTCGGATCATCGGACCCACCTAAACCTTGTTTTACAAATGCCAAAAGAACGGAAATAATAATGATTGCCTCTAGAGATTCTCTAAAGACAATAAAAAAGATCTTTATACTGAAGATATCTTCTAAGGCTACCATTTTATTTCTTCCACCAGTATTGGATTATATTTCAACAAATAGGAAGCCTAACTCTTGCAACTCAAACTAATTGAATGAAAAGAGCACTGAATGTCAAGCGGTAAATACAGACTACGCACCGGGCAATAAAACGCATAAATTGCACACCTATTTATACAAAGCGCTGGTATCCTTTCACCATGTCTAAATTACTTTGTTTGGAATTGCCAAAACTCTAATCTCAATAAAGCCCTAGGTGACTTCACCCAAAACTTTAAGTTTGAAGTTTAATACAAAATATTCAACAAATCAAAGACTGCTACAGTTCGTACTCGGCTTATTCCTTAAACAGATCATACGACTCAGTCTAACTGGTGCTCCAGTATATGTCGTGTAAATACAAAAGACTTCAAATACGCATTATTTTCTTTTGGGTACAATAGTTAGTTTATTGCTTGATAAAACTGTATTCACACAATTGAACATTTATTTCAAAGCGGAAGCTTAAAATCTTGAGTGTAAATAATTTAAGAAAGCCATTACTAACTCTGCTACTAAATAAGCATATCTATACTCATTTAAATACACAATATTCACTTAAATATGCTATTTTTAAGTGAATATACTGCAAATTTATCATTTGTATGTTATTTCCTCTTGAAGCAATTCCTTTTGTAACATTCGCACTTTTTGCTAATAAAAAGAGAGATAGTAAATCATTAACAACCAAAAAACTATTAACAGCAGTGTGATAGCTGAATTTTTATGTTTTCTAGTCAATATGGAGCTAAGAGTTGCAAAAGGCACCAAATGCTTATCTTTAGCAGCACTGGATTGTAGATCTTTTAGATAAAAAAATAGTATTTGCTGACAAATCAAATGACTTTTCTCTCTGCTTTGTTTTGATATCTGGAGCATCTAGATGAGATCAGAAGGATATATAGCTTATGGACCAATTAGCAATATTCTCTCTTCGTGGCCATGCTGCACCTGTAACTGTACTACTAACATTTTCATATAACGAACAGATTACTCTTTTTTCGGCAGATGAGAATGGTGTTTTAATATGGTGGGACTTCCTGGCAAAGCGCCCACGTAGATGGTGGCAGGCCCATGACGATCAAGTGGTTTCATTAGTACAGATAGACAATGCACATATATTGACACATGCCCGTGACTCTTGTATTAAGGTATGGAATATAAATGAAGCTGAATCGCCATTATTTCTGCTTCCAACGAATACTTTAAATTTTTGCAATGCTGAATATAGTGATGGGTTCTTGTTCACACCTTCATCAGTAGACTCCAACAATATTGATGTTTACAAGTTAGATATTGAAAATGGTGGTTTTTCTCGCTTAATAGCAAATTATAATCCTCACGCGGATTACATGAGCCAACAAAACCAACCTATTGATATTAATGAGCTACTGCGTAATAATTTTGGTATTATAATGCGAATGTCCTTTAAAAAGGGTACTTTGTTATTGGGGTTTGAGTCTGGATACGTTATAGGACTTGAATTTAATCAAGACATTAATAAGCCCCAGTTTTTATTGACATATGTCTCTTCAGCGCACACCCCAAACCCGGTAATTGCTTTAGCATGCTTGAAATATGGCAGCTTTGTATCAGGCTCAGTAACAAGCAGTGTTATCATGCATTTACTAGACACAAGCGTTTCAGATTCTCAAAAAGCTTTAAAGGTACGAAAAGCTGGCGTTCAAGCTTTAGTACCGATCAAAGAACGATTATTTGTTGTATACTGGGATGGGATAATAGAAGGGTTCCAGTTAATAGATTCTAAATTCATTTCTGAATTCAGCTTCAAAAGGGAAGTCCCTCATGTTAAAACTTCAGGTTTACTGTCAGAAAAAGAGGAAGGCCAAACACTAACAGCAGTTAAAATCAAAAGCGTAGCGGCGCTCGTTGCCAATCCAGCTCCTCCAGTATCAAACAAGATTTCGTACAAAAACCAGTTTAAAGCTAAACGAGATTTAACGAAAGATCCTCTTCTTTTAATTGGTTATAATGATAATACCATTGTAGCTTACAAAATGCCAAAATAACTACCGTTTGAATTATTTAGCGTAATATATCATATCAAGTCCGCTCAACTACGACTTTCTTTATTTTGGTCTGAATTTATTCTAAATTTGTGTATAGCATTTTACCAGTAGAAAATTGCATTATTCCTATATACTTCTAACCATTACTGATTCACAATAAAATAATTTGACATTCATATACCAGTCGAATAAATATGAAATACCACTTTACCACCACAGCTGGAACTATCCAGTACTAAAAAAAATTGACAATTGATAAGCATAGTAATCTAAATTACACGTAGTATTTTCAAATGCAAAGACTGTTGATAGTTTTATACGTAGTAGATGATAAAGTCTATGAATTCAATGCAAAGCTATTTGGCTCTAAAATTTGGGAGTTTCTTTTGCTGTTCAGATTACCATTATAAGTTGATCTTCTGTGAATTTTTTTGTTATTGTTACTGTTGTTAATATTGTTGTTAGCATGCCCATTATTGAAGCCTTTTATATTCCTAACACCTGGGTTGCTACTATGACGGTGATTTTGATACGGGTATTGATTTTGTGGGGGTATTTGTCGATGGTTAAATTGAAATTGCAGTTGCATCTGTTGTGACTGCATCTGTTGTGGCTGCATCTGTTGTTGTATTTGCTGCTGTTGAATGTGCAGTTGCATTTGCTGGTGTTGCTGGTGCTGGTGCTGAATATGCAGTTGCATTTGCTGATGCAGTTGCATGTGCTGATGTGGTGAATTATAATTGTTTTGATATGGTTCAAAATGATACCTCGAGCTGTAGTCATATGGAATATCAATATGATTCATATTAAGTTGTGGCGGTGTAGTGTTTCTTGGATTCCAGTTTTGCAGATGCGAGTTGTTCGAAAAGTTTGGCTTTTTCGGCAACTTCATTTGGGTCGGTGTTGGTACCGAAACTTGGGAATTGGATGTCACAGCATTAGAAAAGTCTGGGGCGTTTTTATGATCAAATCTCATAGAATTTCTCTTGTCCTTTTTTCTCTTTGTATATGAAGAGTTGCTTCTAGAAACATTTGAGCTCTTGGGGTTACTCAGGTTTCGCGGTTTGGGGAGTTCTGCAGGTTGGGTATTGAAAATTGAATTGTTTGAGGAGTCAGATTCACGTGATCCTGGTAGGCTAATCAATGTAATATCTTCGTCAAACGAACAATTGGACAAGGTCTCACTAGTTTCTGCCAAAAGTTCGTCCAAATCAACATCAACATTTTCGTGAATAACCAATTTTTGTTGCAAGTCTGGGTGTTTGTTCATCAAGGCTTGCATTGTTTCAACACACTCAGAGAGGGTGGTTTTTGATTCTTGGCCATGCAAGCGAGAAGCGCGAGCCAATTTAGCTAACATCTCCAATATTGCCTTATTTTTATTAGCGTAAAGATTGACCATAGTTTTGTTCTTATTAGTCAAACTGTCTATCATGGTATCGATATCCTTATCATTTTCCGCCAATGATTGGGATAAGCTTTCCAACCTTTTATCGTTTTCTTGTTTGTAAGCATCAAAGGCAGTGGTTAAGTCAGACAACTCTTTCTGGTAGTGACGTTTGTACTCAGCTTGTGCCGCTAATAAAGCATCATAGGATATCTTGAGGCGTTCAAACTCTGCAGTGGCAGAAGCAGACGAGTTCTGCAAATTGTCACATCGAATCTGCATATTCTTGTTATTGAATGTCAAAGTTTCATTGGTAGAAATAATTTCGTTATACTGGTCTTCTAAGTCCAAAACCCGACGTTCTTTGCGTTTTAACAATGCATTAACCATATCATTTTCGTGCTTTGCATTTGCCAACTGGTCCACATACGACTCATTCTTTTTGGCTTGAATGTTGTACTTTTTCTTGTAATCATCACGAGCTGACTTTGCAAGTTCCAACTCATGTTTCAATGTATCAATATCAGAATGCAACGAATCAATCACTTTTGACGTTGCCTTATTCTTCGAAAGACTGCTATCTTCTTCCATATTTTATTCTCACTTCCCTGCACTTATGTTCGTCTATTCTTGGTTTTATTTTTCTTCTTGTTGTTGCTGTTGTTGTTATATCTCCCCTTCTTAATTTATTTTGACCCTTGCTCTAGTTCTATTCCTCTTGAAATAGACGACGTGGTGTTTGATTTCGGGAAATATTTGTTGGTATCAGGTGCCAAATGCCACACTCTCTTAAAATGCTTAAATGTTTGTGCTTTAAAGTCCTTCGAAAACAGCTCAGCTATAAAGAGTTTTAATAAATACAGCAAAACACCCTGTGCTGTAATCTTTCTAGCAAAGAATCACACTACTTCAAGAAGAGTTTTGACGACACTTGGTTCGTCTTCAGGTTTTGAAAACGTAAACAAATCCTTTTTTTGGATGGGTCTGTATGCAGGGAATCATTTTTTCCTGGCAGAGCTCAATAGTATAGGAGAGTAGTGTAGGAAGAGAATGTTAATCGGCTAATCAATAGCCGTATAGTGGTATATATTTCGGAATATGCTAGAGAGGCGGCATAAAACCCCCAAACAAATCAAAAAGGGCCTAAGTAAAGATAGTTACTGAATAGCAGTGCTAAATGGGTATAATTTATACCAAAAATATACTCTAAGCTAATTGAATACTTGAATACACAAGTTAAACAAAGGGGTTCTTTATTTAGACTTCATTTCAGGGGGCTACTTCCTATGTCATAAGCTATACGCGTGAGACGTGATATATTCTAAGATAGAAAAAGGGGTCGTGTGTTTGGACCAAAAGTGCGTTCAATTTTCAAAAACTGTTGGTGTCGTAAGGGAGGAGGGAGAGGATCAGTGATAGAGACACAGGTATTCCATCACCACCAATTGAAACAACACACGTATTGTACATATTTGCAATATGGTTTTAGCAGATCTTGGGTCTCGCTTGCGAGGCGCATTATCTTCCGTTGAGTCGGCGTCGGAAGAGGAAATTAACTCCATGATCAAGGACGTATGTACTGCCCTTTTGGAAGCAGATGTTAATGTCAAGCTTGTGGCTAAGTTGAGAGACAATATCAAAAAGAAAATCAGCACAGAGTTGAAGGACCAGGAGAATGCGCTTAACAAACGCAAAAAGTTGCAAAAGATTATCTTTGATGAGCTTTGCGCATTGGTGGATTCGTATGAAGAGCCTCCTAAACCCAAAAAATTGAGCCAGAAGCTGTCTTCAACAAAGATTGTGAATGGCAAGAAAAAGAAGTTGAATAAAAATAGTGGCGCATCGGCTGCCTCTTCACATGTAATCATGTTTGTGGGGTTACAGGGAGCTGGTAAAACAACATCGTGTACAAAATTGGCAGTATACTACAAAAAACGCGGGTATAAAGTGGGTCTTGTTTGTGCTGATACTTTCAGGGCTGGTGCTTTTGATCAGTTAAAGCAAAATGCCATCAAATCGTCAATACCGTACTATGGTTCATACGTGGAAACAGATCCCGCCAAGATTGCCTTTGAGGGTGTCAACAAGTTCAAAGCAGAGAAGTTCGATATAATCATTGTCGATACTTCCGGCAGACACAGACAGGAGCAACTGCTTTTCAATGAAATGATAAAAATTTCTGAAATGGTTCAGCCAACGCAGACTATTATGGTCATGGATGGTGCAATTGGTCAGGCAGCTGAGTCCCAAGCTAGGGCCTTCAAGGAAAGCTCTAATTTTGGATCTATCATTTTGACTAAAATGGATGGGCATGCCAAAGGTGGTGGTGCTATTTCTGCAGTAGCTGCAACTAGAACGCCTATTGTCTTTATTGGAACAGGTGAACACGTAGAGGATTTGGAGATTTTTAAGCCGTCCACTTTTGTTTCGAAATTATTGGGAATTGGAGACATACAGTCTTTGATTGAGCATGTGCAATCTCTTAATTTGCAAAATGACGAGAACCACAAGCAAACAATAGAACACATCAAGGAAGGTAAATTTACCCTTCGTGACTTTCAAAATCAAATGAATAATTTTTTGAAAATGGGACCCTTAACCAATATCGCATCCATGATACCAGGCCTTTCAAATATCATGTCTCAGGTTGGCGAAGAAGAAACTTCTAAAAAAATTAAAAATATGATTTACATTATGGACTCAATGACTACGCGAGAATTGGATTCAGATGGTAGAGTTTTCACTGAGCAGCCTTCAAGAATACTTCGTGTAGCCAAAGGCTCAGGATGTTCTGCAATTGAAATTGAAATGGTATTACAGCAACACAGAATGATGGGTTCTATGGCAAAGACTGCTATGGCCGCTACAGGTGGTGCTAATCCCCTTGGGCCTGGCGCTGGAATGGGCAATCCTCTTGGAGGAAACCCCCAGATGGCCAGAATGATGCAACAGGCTCAATCAAACCCCAACTTTATGCAGCAGGCTATGAGCATGCTCGGAGGTGGGGGCATGGGTGGAGCTGGGGGCATGGGTGGAATGGCTTCTATGATGAATAATCCCCAGATGATTCAACAGGCTCAGCAAATGATGAGACAAAACCCGCAAATGATGCAGCAAGCTCAACAAATGATGCAAAACCCGGGAATGATGCAAAAAATGATGAGTCAGTTTGGCGGTGGTATGGGAATGTAAACCCTTTTCTTTACTCACGTACGTTGTGAAGTCATGATATACTTTTGTACATATACAAATAAACTTTTTTATATACGAATAAGTTACGGTGTACAAATAATTAATAATAGAAAGGAATAGCCACACAGAGCCAATCAATAATGTAGAACTAGCTGGTCATTTACTAACAACATACCTTATGCAACTAACGATAGAAGTCTGGTCTTGAAGTGTTTATACCGTATTCGGTTAATGCACTGCTCAAATCTTGCATGGTTAATACAATCTTCCCTTGCAGATTACCAGCATTACTGCTTGAATGTGTTGGTTGCAGCTGTTCAGGCTGTCCTTCAACAGCTCCTGCTCCTCCTGCTGCTCCGGTGATCAGCTGCTGGTTAGCAAATTGCTGACCTTGCAACAACAACTTAGCCCTGGCTTGTGGGTTTGATGAGTTATAAACGGCCGACGAATTACGAATTCGAGAATACTCGTACGCATCCTGGGTAATGTTCAGTATAAACTTTTGTGTGGCCAATGCCAACAATCTTTTAATCTTAATATCCGAAGTCTCAAATCCATTCTTAGCCAAATAGTAGTCTGTCACAGCATCGGGTATGATAGGCGCATAATCTCCGTCCATCAAATCAAGAACCTCCTTCAATGTCTTATCTTTTCTACTTATTTCCGGTATTTCAGGCACTGAAACAATAGCAGGTGGCACCGTGGTGTGTGCTTTAGACTTTTGTCCATTTGCTGTATGCTTTATATTACGATTATGATCATCTTCATGAGGTGCTGAATCTCCTCCACCAGGATGGCTTTCTATATTGTCATCGATATCATTAAAGTCTTCATCCATTTCTTCGTCCATCATCTCGTTATTCAAAGATGCTGCTTGTTTATTTGAGCTTTCCATCACGTTATAACTTTGTTAGCGACCAGTTTGTATGTGCTTGATCGGAACCCAATTTTTATCGGTTTTTTGGCGTTTTACCAAATCACCCAAGGCCCCTAGAAGCGAAGGAAGATTTCATTGGGAAAGCACTCTACACACTCAAATGGTTCAGCGAACACAGAATCCTAATGAAAGTCCTACATTTGGAAAATCATTGCTGTTGAGAGTTGACGGCGCAATTGGCGCTATGTCATTATCCCCTAATGGGCGAGATGCCTTATTAGCAGGCCGCAAGGGACTATTTATCATTGATTTAGATGATCCATTCTCAACGCCAAGATGGCTTCATCATATTTCTTCATGGGAGGTGGCTGATGTACAGTGGTCTCCCCATCACAGTGTGAAACCGTCATGGTGTATTTCTACGTCGAACCAAAAAGCTCTTTTGTGGGATTTGTCTAGGCCGTCAAATAATGCTATACTAAACGTTCTACACAAGCATACCAGAGCGATTTCAGATATCAATTTCCATCCTTCAAATCCTGAGATGTTGGCCACTTGCTCAATCGATACATTTATCCTTAGTTGGGATATGCGAACGCCTAGGAAACCAGTGGCGCAATGGGCAGAATGGAGAGCAGGCAGCACTCAGGTTAAGTGGAACCACGAAAATCCGCATGAAATAGCATCTTGTCATGATAATGGGTTTTATATATGGGATTCTAGAAAGTGTGCGTTGCCGGTTTTGAAGGTTAATCGGGCGCATAATGGCAAAATTAACGGGCTTGATTTTAGCAATGGTTCTTCTAATATAATTACATGCTCCAATGATAATACTGTGAAATTTTGGAACTTAAAATCGTCGGATGCAAAGCGGTACAAGCTGCAGTTTAACTATTTTGACGACGCCAACAACGACGCGTCTTCATCTTCCAGTTTGAATCCGGCAGTCATCATCAATACAGGATTTCCTGTGGCTAGAGCAAGATCGTTACCTTTCGGAAAAGACAAGTCTTGTGGAATTATGCCTTTGAGAGGCGGTCAGGATGCTGTTCATATAGTAAATTATGACCACGCTTACCACAAAGCTTTAGATACAAATCAAGTGCAAGAAATTTCCGTAGATACTATTTACAAATTTAAGGGTCACAAGGGTGCTATTAGAGACTTTTTATGGAGAACAAGACACGAGAATTATCAGAATTTTGAATCCAAAAACAAATGGAAGGATTATCAATTGGTGACATGGTCCTCGCAAGATTATGACTTGAAACTTTGGCCCCATGAAGAAGAAATTTACAAGCAAGTAAACTATAGCCCCTGGAACGATAAGTTTCTTTTAGATTTCCAGCAAGGCGACCTGGATAATGAAGAGATTTTTAACCACGAAGAAAACAGTCCCTCCAAGGTATCAGACACTGCATATGAATCAATGTATTCATACAAAACGTACTGCGAAGAGCCTCCTGTAACAATTGAAGACATAAAACGAAGAAATAATGGAGACTTTTTATCTTCCTTGGCGTATTTTCAGATAGCTGAAAAACACAGACAACATGGCCATAATTTAAATCAATTGAACCATCTTGACTGGATATCAGGAGTTCGTATGGGTCGTGCAGGTAATGACTCGCGAGTTAAGGGGAGTGGAATGAATCTTGAAGACGAAAATGGTCCTTCAAATCTTGGCGAAGAAGTTAGTATTGTTGGTCACAAGTTTCCCAAAGTCCGCTTTGAAAAGATATCAGTTTTCACCGGTGAGTTGCTAATTAGCTTGAGAGGACCTATACCTATATCTGATAATTTGGCTTCTATAAATGAAGCAGAAAACGCTACAAAGTTAGATAATGCCGATGTTCAATCCACTTTTAATGGAAAAGAGTCTGACTTGGAAAACACAAAAAGTAAAAGTTTTACTGAACCAACGGATACAGGAAGCGTTAAAGCAGTAAACACAATCACTACATCTACAAATATCCCCACCAACCCAAACATTCTCAATTCAAACATTGCTGTTTTGAATCTGAATACAAACAGTAACAACCTAGTCACTAACCTCAACAATGATAACTCACCTAGTACAGGCAGTACTGCAAATGGATTGAGTAGTAACGCTAATACCACAAATCCTATTTCCAACAATACTAGCAATGGTGTCACAAACACTAATTCTGGTCCCACAACACATGAAGAGGTTTTGCAAGATCAAAAATTGGTATTTATTAGAATGGAGGTCAAGTTCCCAAAAGCATATCCTTTTTTAGAAGATATCTATTCAAAAACCAATGTGTCTTCAAAAAAGTTGACCAAATTACAAAAGCTAAATCAAATTTACTTTGATATAGAAGAAACACATGAATTGACTAAACCATTGAAGGATGCAATGGTTGCTAAGTTAAATGAGATTTCTTGGTTTTATTCAAACAAGTATCAGCGATTTTGCCTTGAGCCCTGCTTGAGACACTTGATGGGAGAAAAAATCGAGTTAAATGATGAAGTAATGACAGAAGCAGCAAATGAGTCAAAAGAAGAAAGTTTCAAAGATGAGATTGATGTTGAAATTGGTAATGAAAATTGGGCAGATGATTTAATAAACCAACAGCCAGACTTGAACCAGCGATTTATGAGAGATGACACATCTGGTGATGAAGACATAGAAGATACAGATTTGATTCCTATTGCAAATAGCGAAAATGAGTACAATAGAGAATTCTATAACGAGGATGATTACCTAAAAAGTTCAGCTTCAGTACAAAATAAAAACAGAGATGGAAACCTTAACGAATCAAACATTAAAAAAAATGAATTTTATGACTCGACCCCTGTTCCAAAAGGCTGTGGTGCAGTGTGGTCCCCTACTGGTAAATTGGTCTTTTTTTTCATTCCCAAAAGTTCTGAGGAAGAAAACAAGACACTTCAAAAGTTTAATATTTTCAAATTCACTGATGCTGGTTTTAGTCTAAAATCTCAAAACACCCCAAACAATAATAATCAGCGTAATAACTCTATTGCAGATTCTGTATCTATACAGTCTTACGATGGCTCTTTTAGCGAGCTGAATGCGATTGATTCCGAAATATCAGATTCAGATTCTATTACCTCTTCTTCGTCGGAAAGCAGTTTTGCGAACGATTGGGATGAAATACTTCAAAATGATGCACCATCAAGAACCACCATTCCAGGACTTTTCAAAACATCCGTTGGTTTAGGTAATAGATATATTGGGCGAGCCAACGAGAAATCAATTAATAGATTTACCAGCCATGGCGGTACTACTTCTATTAATAAGTCCTCCAACCCTGGTGATACTAACCAAATGAAGAAGAAAAAGAGCAGAGATCGTAAAAATAACAAGAACATTGTTGGAATATTTGATTTCAGCCACTTAATTCCAGACAAAATAGAGCTAGCTCGTGAATATAAAGTATTAGGCGATTCGCCTGAAAATCTTGCAAAATACAATGGTGAAATTGCTTCAAAATATGGCTTATGGGAAATTAGTGATGTTTGGAAAATTTTAGAAATAGTTTTGATTAAAGAGATTCAAGTAGAGGTTGACGAGTATCCATACTATGTCTCAAATCAATTTAAATCTATTGAAAATCTATACTCATCCAATAATGTTTTTCAAGGCGTTGAATTTACAAAAAGTTTAATGGAAAAGAAGAAGGAAAGATTATATTGGGGTACACATCCTTTCGGAAATGTCTGGCTCATTAAAGAGATTTTCAATTACTTTGAATTGAAAGGTAATATTCAAATGCTAGCTGTGCTATCTTGCATTTTATACGAAAACCCAAACAGCATCGCACATAAAAAGGAATGTTCTAACATACATACAAACACGCAGTATCAAATATTCAATTCTGCTCCTTCTGCAGTTACAACCAAAAAAAATTATACACCCAAAAGCTATCAAACTAACAGTAATTTGAACGATCGATCAGTTCATTCTAGAAGCGAATCTGTAAGCACTGATCACAGATATACTGATTATGCACCAACAAAAAACAAAACTTCATCTTATCTGGTTAACAAAAAAGAAATACAACTGGTGAGTAATAGTGTACTGTATGCTGCGTCAATCGCGTCATCTCTTGAGTACCCAAGCTTTAAAGATGGCTCTCCTGACAGATATAACCATTTAAAGAAAAATATTCAAAATATTTCGAGCTTACCATATATGTCGGAATTAACACCCACTTTTGAAAATAGAGAATTGCATCAAATGGGGACAGCCAAATTTGCTAGAAGCCGAAGTGCTGTATACCAAGAATCTAAAAAGCCTAAACAAGTAAAGGGCGCAATCAAATCTGTTGCAAAAGCCAAACTCAGACCCGCTCCTTCTGTGACAATAACAATGATGAATGTTGAAGAGTTGGACTTACATGAGGATTTTAATGCATACTATTTGTTAAGCTCACAAAACGATGACAAAATTAGGTCTTATCGAGAACAGTATGCTGAAATGTTATATGTTTGGGGCTTGCCGATCAACCGAATAAATATTCTTAAATTTAACTATGCAAATCCTAAAATAGAACATGCAAGTGAGTTTAAAAGTCCGTTCCTTGTTCACAGTTGCAAGTTTGGCTTGAGAAATAAAACCAAACAACTAACAAACCAGATTTATGTGAGTGCTAATACACTGATACCTACAGCAAAGAACAATTCATGGAATACATCAAAAAGAAATGCATTAAAGTACTGCGTGTTGTGTAACTTGTTGGTAAATAAAAACTTGGTTGTTTGTACAAACTGTGAACATGTTTTACACACAGACTGTGCATCAGAATGGTGGTCAATTTCAAATAATACGGATGCTGAATGTCCCAGTGGGTGTGGATGTAAGTGTCTTGATCATACGATATAATTTTTATTTATTCATAATGTGCGAGAATTGACAATTTGATCCTTTAACTTTTCATCCCATTCGAAACAAAGTTTTTCCAAGTATGAAACCACATCTTCTGTGCCCGTGGGATTGATTTCAGCGTACTGGATGAATTCTTTACCTGTTCGAGTGGTAGCAGAACCCACCTTAACATCTTGATTTTCCTCTTTCAAGGCGCATTTAATGGGCGCATTTGCTGCTTTGTATCCAGAAATGTTATGGTAATTTGATCCACACCACCTAGCTAAATAAAACAAAAGCATCATACCATAGTATGTAAAAACATTCAAGTATTGAGAAAAGCTGAAACTGGTGAAAATGCCGGGCTGAACCAAGTATTGCTCGATACCTTCTTTCTTCAATTTGGCAAATGTTCCTATATGCATCAAGTCGATAAGACGCTTCGAACCCTCGTATGACGCAGGCGACTTAACTAACTGTAAATCGTTAAATGATAAATATTCATGCTCTGACATTATAGAAGATATCCATATAATCCTAGAACCATTCCTTAATAAATGCTTAATCTTATGGACAAAATAATAAGGACCAAACACATTACCCTGAAATACCAATCCCATGCCATCTCTTGAAGTTAAGCCTACTTTCTGCATTTTGTATGTTGGATTTGTAACTGCTTGCATAGGGTTGAGAAAAACCTCTTTAATTGCTCCTATCCAATCAATTCCCGTAAATGCTCCCTGAGAAGAATTAAAGAAGACAAAATCAATGTGTTTGTAGTTCTTGTCCAACTCGTAGTATGCTGAAACAACAGAGACCATATCGGTGAAATCCACCAAGATATAATCAAACTCCAATTGACCCTTTCTACCCAGGCAGTTCTTAATTGCATAATTCTTTATTAACTCAATAGATTCGTTGGCCTTAGGAAGAGTTCGTGATGTCACAATAATGGTTAAATTCTCATCTAAAGGCATTTGATCTATCAACCTATAGGCAATATTAAGACCCAAGTTTGAAGATGTTCCTGTGATCAAGGCAACTTTAGAATCACGTATAAGCGACATATTAGCAAAAGTGTAGATATTACTGCTGGATATTACAGAAATTCTGTGATAGCTTCAACAAACTAGTATATCTAGGCTAAGGTGAGTCGTTCAGTGGAAAAAAAATGCTATACGACAAGTGAACAGCTGCACTGAACGATCACCAGTCTGGGATCATTTTAAACAGACCATTTTTCGTATGTTGCTTAATTACATCTCTTTTAGCAAACCCTTGGTCCATATCTACAAAATAACTCGCTTGTTTATATATTAATACTTGTTAGAATGTGCTGTATTAAGATTAGTAAACTGTCTAAGCTTACATAACAAGTTGAATAGGTGTTCTGTAATTGACTACTATTCTTTATCTAGCTCTAGTACACTGATTTCCTGCTCTAATTCTACTAGCCAAAATAATTTTATTCATTTCTTGCTGCACTAGAATATATTCATTTAAATCTCTCTGTCCAGAAACTTCTCTTCGTAATGATTAGCACTGTTTTATGTGAGGTAATTTAAATAAAAAAAAGCTACAATTCGGTGGTCACGTTACTGTTTTGAGATTAATTACCACGCTAAGGTTTTAATTTCTACAGATAGATGCTTATTCTCAGATCTGAAGCTACGTAGTTTTCCTATGTACTAAGGTGTAGCTATTAGTTGCGATTGATATTTTACTTTTTTAAAGTAATGAAACAAGTAATATTGGGTGGCCAGAGTTGCCTTTATCATATCAAACTATGTAGGCATATTCGTATTCCAAAAATATTTTGGCTACGGCAACATATAAAAATAATTGAACAGTAACACAACAGTTGATTTTATTGAAAGCATTCTTAATTTAGACGGAATATACTAAATTTATTTACTATTTTTTTAAGCAAAAATACCGGCACAAATCACTTAAATGCTAAAATTTAATTATTAAAACACAAAGAATAACTTTGAAGATATACGTCATTATCTTCGTATCATTAAAACTGCTTTTATTCGCGAAATACAAAAGCGAATTCCCTATGAATAAATATCCAGCTACATTTAGAAATTTCTGGTAATAACTGGTATGAAATACCTAATTTAAATTGTCAATAGCACAGTTTAGCATTTGCAAGTACTACCAAAAGATATTTCACTATTTGAAAAGCCTTTAAATGTGATAAACAGTCAAACATTAAACTTTATAACTTAAAGCTTTTATAAAAATTAAGCTAATCATAAGTGTAGTTTGAATAAGTTCGCTACTAACTCATATGGTTTATATACAATTTAATGTCTATTTTACTTATTATTATTATTATTCTCTACCTAATAAGTGTATTTTGAATATTTGACAGCTCTCGAGAACACAAAATTTAAAATTCTCTAGCGTTTAAGATTTTTTTGCAATTTTTTGAACTTATTGATTCTTAAATTTCGAAAAGTGAAGATACTATATTAATTAAAACTAAGTGAAAGTTAACTCAAGTAATCTGTCTTTAAAAGTTTTTCTAAAAAGCCACATCTAAATACACATATCCTTTACCAACTGCTCATTGAAGGACTATTGGAATTACTAGATATTGCTTTTTACTAAGACCAATAATTTATTATGTTTCATTAGGTACTAAAAGAAGTTTTAGTTATGCTTAAATTAGTTACTGGTTATCAAGAAAGTTGAGTCAAATAGTATATTTGCCAGGTTTATATTATAATAGTTTTTCATTATTGCTTTACAATTATTTTAGGTAAGAAAACCTAAAGATTTATTAAGTTTAACATAAAACGGTTTTCTATTTTGAATAGGGCCATTATTAATTAATAAAAAGGTATCTTCTTTTAAATTTCAATTATAAAAATGCAAACATTGACTATAAAAAATAAGCCTGTGCTACCCAACTGTTGTGTTATTAGAAAATATTGACAGCTAAGCTGATGATTTACTCTTTTATTCACTATTTATTTTGGAGATGGATATTCTTTGGATTATACGATTTTTTCAATTTATTGATTTTCTTTAATCATTGAGTCCATTTTTCTTTTATATTGACTACATATGCATAAAAAAAAATTAAAAAAGTGTCAGAGTAATGCTTTAAAGATTCTATAAAAAGCAAAGCTGATCTTTTTGTACCAAATATGAAAAAGTCGTGAACGCTAAACTTGTACGTGACATAATATCAACGTATATTTCTTATTCATGAAGCTGAATATTAAAATTTTATCAGATTTCTAGCTGATCATACTTCCTGAAAATATTTGTTTTTCTTTAAAGAGTATAATCTAGCTTTTATTGTCATCAATTTAATCAAATAAACACCAGGCTGGATATATTATATAATGTATAAAGCATTTATGGAAAGTTCCTCATTATTTGAACGATGCTAAGATTTTGTTTTCCTAAATATTATAAGAAAAACTAATGAGTATTTATTTGAACCTTTTATCGCTATAATTGTTGCAATATAATTAATAAGTGTTTTAAATCATAATGTTAGTCAATCTTTTAATTTTATGGCTTTGTCTATAAATATTATTTAGGCTGTATGTCTATAAATAACAAGAATCAAAAATTTCTATGGGACTTGTTTGTTTACAACTCGAATTCGTTCTAGTTAATTTTGAAAAAGAATAAGTACTGTAAAAAGTTTCGCCGACCATATCTAAAAATAGTAGCTGTTATATAACATTTAACAAAATATTTAATTAGATAAATTGGTTATATTGTTAAGTATAAAGACGGGCGTGATGAGATTGAAATAGCCAAACCTTGTTTTCAATCTAGTAAGAGTTATATAACGAGTCGCCACTAAAGGTTCTATACTCAACCGTTCTTCAACTGACTTTTTTGAAACACTACTTTTATTCTAACATATAGGTCAAATAGCTAAACATGCATTAAATTTTGCCGTACTGAATTGAACTTCAATTATGTATTAATTTGAGACACCAAAAAACATAATATTTGAAATATTAATGACAAACTACAAAAGAAGTTTTTAAGTAGAGTTCATGGGTTCTCTATCCAGTAAAGAAAGTTAAAAGGCACAAATACATCAATAATTAAACATTGAAGAAGCAAAAAAAAACAGTTTATTTCACAACAGTATTATTCTGCTTTCTAAAAATTGAGAGAGGGCTTTACAAAACAGTTTGTTCTCTTTGTACAAACAGTGTTTTATTACTCAAAACCTAATTTCTCTGAAAAGTATATTTAAAATCAAATAAAAATACATGTTAATATATATTCAACTAGATAAATATGATTCCAAAGTCGTAGGGTTTAAATGAACCATTTTTCTGATTATATATTGATTAAAATAGCACTTATGTGACCAAGGACAGAACTAAAATACTTTCAGCTCGCAAACCTTGTATTCAATAAGCAAATTATTTATAGGGAGCTGATGCTTCTCACCTCTCAAAAACTTTCTCAACCGCTTCAAGTGCTAATGTTATTTAGTATTGTGATATTGTAGTTAAAATAAATATATTGGGCCATTTTAATTTTGGCCTTATTAAACACAATGTATGGGCAAATAGATATTAATTTGAGAAACAGAAATGACACCGAGGATTGAAGCAACATAAGACATGTAATGGATTTTTTTTGTCTAATGTTGAACAATTTTATTCCAGTTACTACTCAGCTTTGCGATTTTTGCCATTTCAGGTTATTTCTTGGATAAACTGTACATAATTTAGGCAAAGCTGAATTATCACTTTTTTTTCTACTTCTTTTCTGATCTATAATTCTAAAAATACCATTTATAAGAGCTTTCGAATCCAAATCTGCAAAAACACTATTTA
The DNA here is from genome assembly GCA_001599155.1 of Wickerhamia fluorescens. Lineage (NCBI taxonomy): Eukaryota > Fungi > Ascomycota > Pichiomycetes > Serinales > Debaryomycetaceae > Wickerhamia > Wickerhamia fluorescens. The sequence goes on along the minus strand of BCGE01000002.1, from coordinate 1,638,953 downwards.
GCATTCACACTTGACAATTCAAATGAAGCTAAACAAAAATAATTACCGTAAAGAATAATTGAATATAATAGTGTAATTTTGAACACCCATCGCATACAATGTTCAATCTTGAACTTAATAAAATGTGTAAAATAAGAGGGTAGCAATTTACAAAATTAGTTTCAGTGAACAATGAAAGTTTTATTTATCGCAAGCTACTATCTTGACTGGAATATATTTAATAAGCCTTCTTTGGCTTTCAAATACAGTTAAAGTTTAGGAACTTAAACACTCTTCACAAAATACCGCCAACCCAAATAACCTCAAAATCCGTGCTTCATTATGCTCAATACTAGAATTTTTAAACCTCTTTTTTAGTAATATGACTATAATAAAAAAATAATTACATATCAGAAAATTTGTGAGTTGGAAAAAATTAGCTTACTATATGATTTGTATTAGAAATTTATGAAAACTTTAAGAAGGTAGGATCAAAAAAACAGTTGATTTCTAGGGTTTCTAATAATTTGAAATATACTTCTTTTGCAAAAAAGAAAGTAAGCTTTTAGAGAATCCATATTTAAATTGATGCTCTAAAGACATTAGCCAGGCATAATACTGCATATCTACCAAATAATAACTGCTTAATCGTGTTTTTCACTATTTTAAATACTTCACTGGTAAATTTATTGGCGCTACCATAAAGATTTTATTCGCAACCGCCAATATAGGAACCAGGGGTTACAGCTTTGATTCACGCAGGAAACCACCTTGAAGTATCTAAAGTAAAGTGCTATATGTCATTGAAAGAAAAGATTAATAATAGACAAATGGCTAATAATATATACTCTCTTTGGACCACCTAAATCTCGAAGTATTCAAAATTAACAGAAGTTTTTTAATCTAAAATATTCACAGTGGGCGGTTAATTACGACTATAAAAAGTTTTACTAGTTTCAAGATTTATATATATATTTCAACCACTTACTAATTTAACATTCATAATGTTGATGTTAGGAATTTTGATGATTATCGCCTTTTTATGCGTTACTCGTCACAATGCCACCTCTGCTGGCATTATCCAGTGGCTTTGTCACTTTGTTGACGCTTTTGTCAATATCTGCGAGATGTTTCTTGTCTTTGCCCCGTTTTTAAACACTTTTTTTACTGTAACTTTAGTGAAATTGGCATCTAGTCTTTATCATTCCCTACAGTTAGTGTTGAAATTTTGTGTTTGGTTATATCCGTTTGTCCTCGCGACTAGTCGCTTTAACGCCTACATTCTTTGTTTGGTCGGTTTGGAACTCTTTATCCACGCTGTCAAGCTTTATAGAATTGTTAAATTGATATTTGGGCTTTTTGCCGCCAGAATTTGTCTTTTGGTTGCAACCATTTGGGTTTACACCGTTGGTTATTGCCACATTGCTGCCCGAGATTTTCGAATTGTCATTTTATCACCATGTTACTTACTTGGTAAATTCTGCCTTGTCATATCTTTGTTTTTGGGTATACTTGCCGCTAAGTTCAACCACTTTACTACCCTGGTGCTTTCCCGTTTTGCTACAAAGCTTTTTCTTTGCACTAAAAAGTTTTGTCGTTTTACCGTCGCTCAAGCTTTAACTTATTGGAATTTAACGAGTCAGTTTATACCTAGACTTAGGAAACTTCTTCGAGAAAATCGCTTCCGCAAGCTCTTTCTCAAAAACATTCTGAAATGTATTGATTTTTTATTTATGCAACCGAATGTTCTCAACCAATCCAATATTTTTTGGTATACATCAGTTCTGACTTTGAGATATCTTACATTCATTATAGACAGCCATGGATATGCGATCATGTCCTTCAAAATGGTAAGAAGCTTCACTGTCAGTCCAAACAGGTGCGGTACCTGGTTCCAGTCGACTCATACACAGGTTTTAGTATTTCAAAGCCTACAGGGCATCCATTTGGTCTTTTTTGCCACGGAAAACAACTACTCTACGAAACTTGGTCAATGGCTGATGTTTTCTCAGTGCATATTGACAATTTCTAGGGACTCAGTTGCCACCAGAAAATGGAATGGTTTATTTAACCACTGCCTTCCTGAGCAAATCTCAGGGTCTTTAGAGTTGACTGTTAACAATTCATTGCCGCTTGCTTGCAGGTACTTGTCCAATGATTTATGGACAGGAATACCTCTTGATTCTAATCAAGTAATGCAAAGTTGGAATTTTGTTGAGTTTGTTAAAGGGATAATTTTGAGTTTATCTGAGCTGCCAAAAGGAACATTGGGTTCAAGTAGAAATACTGAAGAGTCAACCTTGAACTCCAGCAAAAATGCACTAGATTCAGCTTCTAGCTCAATTGAGAGTAACGGGAGCTCATCTTTGAGCTTTATTGAAGAGATTGAAAAATCGTCTTTAGATGCAATAGAGCCAAACACCAACCCAATTTGGGATTTGGTTCGCCCCTACTCCGGGCAAGAACTAATTTCTGCTCAGCAAACAGATGCTTTAATATTGGAACCAAGTCCAATTGTTATTAACATTGACAGGCAGTCTTCGCCTCTTGATGATTATTACTTTTCCAACCCATCCAGGGCTAAAAGGGTTAGGCATTGGTTAAAGGAAAAAGCTAAAATTGCCAGAAAAGCCACTAGCAGAATCATTCATTGTGATAAAGACAGTTCACTGACCACACAATCAAGCGAGGAAGATATTTCCCTTCCTAGAGTTAATTTTAGAAACAGGTTTCAAATGACTGGTTCGCTTTCAGAAGGATCTTCATTTATAAGCATAAAGCCTGAGCCCATTCCAAAATGGACCAAACCATTAGTATCTTGTTTGAAAAAAAGACCTACCTTTTGGAAGAGGGCATTTGGGAAAGTTGAAAAATCTTTTAAAACAGTTACATTTGATATTCAGAGTTTATCAGATAATGAAATAATGACTATCGAAGATATAATGACCATTTAAGACATATTAGTATCTTTTTAACTCTGTAATTTTGCATTGGATGCGCTTGACTCCATTCTTTTTTTAATATTTTGTTTAACTAAATATAATATGATATAGGAGAGAAATGAAGATCTTTAAAGAGACTTGTGGAGCTAAACCTGAGCTTGCTTAGGAAAGCTATAAAATGCTACAGCGTTGTGTTCTTTTTTTACCTTTTAGCGATTCTCTTTATTATAATTTAATACCTTGCAATATCACTCAATGTTTAGTAGCTTTCAAAGAAAAGTGACATTTACTTCTTCCTTATCAATAATTTTAAATATAGATATACCAACACTTTATTTGAATTAAACCACCATCTTACACACAATTTTACATTAAGCTAAGACGCCGTCTTTAAAACTAAAAAAAATAAAAACAAACAGTATCATCTTTTTAAATTAATACGGCTCTTAATTTAATGTGTCCTTTTGTGGTTAATACAGCCTTGATAGTATTCAGTCTCAAGAAGTATATTTATACCACACTAGACAAAGGATTTCAGGGCAATGTTTATATCTGCTAAATGATATTTGGTATTGCTTTATCAGTCAAAAGTGTTAAGCTAAACATAAACCGAGTTGGTACCAGGGTCTGGTGAAGATTTTAAACTTAGCTTGTATCATATGGAGAACAAAAACAGAAAATTTTCTGATATTGAATGAACTGAAAAATATACACTCATAGCTCTATAATTTTCAATATATCGTTTGTCGTTCGACAGAATTTAAACGGATTAAAATATACTATTTAGAAAAACAAAAACACTGCAATTAGTGCCCTTAAATAGTGATTTTACTTTATAACTCAGGGCTGGATAGTTTTCAAGGGCTTTCCCAATAATATTTACAGCATTTGACACATGCATATGCTTTTTGTATACCACTCTAGAATGATACATAAATATCACAAAATTTAAAAGAAAGCTAATGAGCGTTCAAGTAATTCAATTGGCACTATCTTGGAGACAAATATTGGCAGATTATTATTCATTATTGGCCAGTTTCAAAGAGGTAACACATTTATAATTACTAGCATTGAGCGCGAGAAATGCTACGCAACAAAGCTAAGCAGTTGAACAAATGTACCAAAATAGTCTAATTCAATTCAAGAGATATGTTTGATTGTTAAATACCTATTGCGTTTACAGCTTACAGCGCATTTCACTATATTTGATGCTCTTAAAAAAAGCTGGGCTTACGCTATTTATCAATGATATGAAAGAATATTTACGCAAAAGTATTTCTAGCATGCTAGGTCTACTGAAAGAATCCAACTATGATACAACATTTCACTCAGCAAACCTATCCTGTAATAAAACTATAGCAATATGACTGTTTTTCTACAAATATTTAATGGATGGTTAACATAAGGCTATTTTTCACTATTAACGAAATGATAAAAGGCTGTTTTACTTGTTTGAAATGCATAAATATTCTATATTACAATGGACATCACTTTAGGGGTTTCAGAATCTACAAAAACTATTTACTCCATTTTATTACACACTAGATATTGGACAAGATCTTACTATAGCGACGCATAGTTGAAATGAGTGGTGTATTATAGCTTAATAGTATATTTATGTTACAAACAAAATCTATTGAAACCATTAGTAAAGAATTCTATGGAATATTCTAAGGTATATATTACAATATATGAATATATTACCCCTATTGTAGACTTTCGGGCTTTACCTTCCGCCTTATATCTAAACACTGGTATCTTACCTTGGACATCAATATATAAATCATTGAGCCTCACCTATTCTTTGATAACATTTGATGAGTTACAAAACCCTTAAATTCTTTTGATTGAAAATTGGAACAAAAATTGAACGCAGATGTTTATAATGATTATGGGGTAAAGATACGAACAAAAAGAACTAGGTGGATGTTTAGTCATTGACAAAATCATGACTAGTATATGTATTCAAACAACCACAAAATGCAAGGTATTACTTAAAATAAAATTTAGTTTAAGTATTACATATTTTTGAGAAAACTATTTTGAAGATATAAATTTGCAGTGTTTTAAACAATCAAAAGAAAGGTTTGTTGCTGATAAACAAACGCGTTTTGTCATATTACGACAAATTGGCTTCACTGTGTTGCAGTATATGTATATGGATGTTTGTATAAATATACTACAATATTTGCTTGTTATTTAACACATGTATTAATATGCTTCCTGCAAAGTTTCATCGCTTATCAACAAAACAAAATCCTGATCACTATAGTTTACGTTATAAATATTGCAACTAGTATATGATTTCAGAAATGTTAGTTTGGTTTTTATAGCCTGAAGAAGTGCTTTAAAGTGAATGCACACACTAAAATTACACTAACAAAGCCATTGCAGTACTTGAGAGTTGAAAACGCTGTTTTCATGTAACTACTGTAATAAATCAACAGCTGCCCATATGTTAAGCTGTATAACCGTTGACAACTGTCTTGGTGTATTGGAAATTTGTTTTTCTGACCAATTTAAAGTGGTTGCAAACCTGTAATTGTGTTTGTRCCATTTACTTTGTACTTGTGGTAACAAGAATAAAATACTATGCTTATTTCGTARTTYCCCAGTATATAAGAGTAGCCAAGTAGAYTAACCTGAAACTTCTTCTAATCACTAGTATTTCATTCCAAGTACTACCTTGACATTGTTAAGCCTTTTGATAATGTCCGTCCGCCTGTTGCCCCAACAAGCCCTCCCCGAGCGCGCCTCTGCAATTGCAGACTGCCCCCTCGGAAAAGTTTCGACTGAGCCATTGATGTCTCCAGCTGAGTTATCAATGCTTCCGTCCACGCCGCCTATTGCACCACCACTGCAAGACTTCAACCGCCCAACCATGCTGAGAACTCTTAGCGCCATTGCGGTTTACAGTATTGACCATGATAACCAAACTACGAACCCCAAACTGGAAGACGAAAGCAATAAAGAGAATGAAGTTGATGCCAACCATTTTCTTTCTTCCTCAGTGCCAGGTGTTACCAGCGAGAAAATAAACCACCAGAYACTCGCTTCCAGCTCCAACCAAAACCTCCCAAACCCCATAGTGCCTTTAAACAACTCAATCAGAGCACCAATTGATTCCAATATTGAGCCTTCAAATGGCGAAAGATCAGACTGCTTCAAAACGAGAGCTCTTAACCCACTAAAAAGCTCAGAAACAAAGTCTCAAAAGGCCTGAGAAAGACTAACAATCAAAATAAGTCACAAAAGAACACTTCTCAGCGTGGTGTATCTTTTCAATCTCAATGGTCTAGTCTGAGTGCTGATATGCTGGATTTTAAGAATTGGGATCAGGATTCTTTCAGAGAGTTTACATACTGCAATATTGATGCACTTAAACGATCYGAGCTCTCAAAAGCGTCSTCTTCAAAAGAGCTTTTAGCATCTGTTGATACATTGAAAGACTCCAATGAACAAACTCAGAGAAAACTCCAAGAATCTGATGAAAAGACTGAGAAAAGATTCCAAGAGTCTGACCAAAAKACTCAGAGAAGACTTCAAGAGTCTGATGAAGAAACTCGGAGAAAATTCCAAGAGTCTGAAACATTATTCAAAGAATTACACAGTATGATCAGAGAGCTTCAAATGGAGGTTCGAGTACTCAAAAAGTCAGACCAAGAAAATAAATCAATCATCGAAGATTACCAAAAAAAGACTGAAGCACTTGAAAAGAAAACCGAGGCACTCGAGAAAAAGGCTGAGGAACTCGAAAAGTCTGACCAAGAGAAACAATCAAAGATTGAAGTGCTTGAGGAAGCAAAAAGAGAGAATCATTTTTTTGTTGTAGGTCAGAAAGGCAGAACACAACTGCTTGAAAACGACTTTTATAAGCTGACACTCGCTGTTAAARAGAATGACCGCAACATTAAAAGRCTAATGGAAAACTTTGTAAAGCACCTAAGTTCATGCGARAATTTTAGAAGTAAGTTGGATCTGCAAGCCTTTATCCTTACTCACTTGGAGGGAGCAGTCGAAAAGGAACAAACAATGTGCAAAGAGTTCAAAGAAGACATAGTTAATTCCTTAACCAACATAGGCAMTAATGAAAATGAATTGAGGAAAAGTTTCAGCCTTACTTTACAAGCGGTCTATAATACGTGCAAGACGATGCGTGACAAAATTTTGGTCCTTGAGCTGAAAGTAGGCATTGAGCCAGAAACTGAAACAAACCAATCTTCACAACTRGCTGTACTGGAAMAACATTTCAAATCAACTAGCTCATCTAATGAGCAAATGGAGGTTGATGAAATTAATTCAAATAAAGATAATGCCACTGTTTATGCTTTGCCCTCATCATCTAATAACCCATGCTTATCCTCAAATSCCTCAGTTACRAATCATTSCGTTAAAGTAAGTTCTACCAAGGGACCTATAGAAAATGCCCAAATAATGAGGATAAAGAAGTTTTTCGAATCATTCAAAAGGCAAGACCCTAACTCATACTAATGAGTACGGTTTTATCTTAACACCATTACAAACATCACCAAATGCTTCTTTTTGTTAACTTACAGGGACATCAACCACGACGCCATCCACCATATCGATCAACCAACCACGATATCATTATGACGTCAGCCGCAACACCACCCAAACCACCAAACTCACCAAAAAATCACCCCCAAATATAACCCCTAGTTATAATACTTATCCCAAAGGACCCGCGAGCATCCTTATTGGTATAAAACACATCCTGGTTCTATTGTTCTATCACTTGGAAGCAACTCGAAAATTACAAGAGTCCCTCRCCGCTCTCCTGAACACATAGTTAAACCCAGTGTTGAAACATGAAGCCAAGTGCACACCTGCACCTATAGAGATTGGAAGGACTAAAACTGAAAATGTCCGCCCCAGATTGAAGCTCGCCAACTAATGACCCAGGGATATCCCAATATGTATAAAAGTTAAACCGAGCTTGTCAAGTTGTCGGCGTTAGTGTGTGGTCTTTTGTTAGAATCAAAGCCATGAACTCAGTTATGGGCAAGGCCGTATTTCCATGTGCGCAGTGGAAGTGCAGTTTTGTTCACAATTAGAGGATTGGTGGAGAGACTAACAGAGGATTCGCATATTGATGTTGCTGCTAGAACGGGTATCGGTAGAAATGTGGACCCTCGGTCAACTCAATCAGGCCCAATTCTCTATATTCGAAAACAAAATCACGGCTTCTCAACAACTATCACACACCCATTTATTTTCTAGTTGACACTAGACCCCTTGCTTAATTATCGGAATTGGAATTTGCTTATCTATTGGAATTGGAACCCCTTAATACAYTTAAAACTTTAAAAATTAAAGACCATTTTTGTAGTGTGCTTGTAGGCTAACATTTGAGTATTGTGATGTTCAGGATAGTTAAGAGTAAAGACTAGGGCATTCCATGGATTGATAAAAGCTATATATGGCAATTATGMTGATCTGTAATAAACCATGGCCTGTAGTCTTTCAAAGAATATTCCCAGGATATTCCAATGCTCTTATATATTTCCAAGGTCCTATTACGCTATGTGCATACACATATACCCTTATATTAGTTCTCATTGAGATACTTTCTAGCAAACACTTCCTCAGAGAGAGAAAATTCTATTTAGAATTTAGTGTGATTGGAAATGTTTTAATTGCCATGAAGTAATGCCTTCGTGGCGCTTTCATCACACTTTTGTAGTACTGCTAGCCCCTAAATTGTTGTTCCTCGGGCTGAAAATATGTGCAACTGCTTTCGCTGGAGGAGCTTTGTATACAGGAGCGATATTTCAACCAGTAGTGTTTCTATGGCTGTTCCATTATAATGAAAGAAATGCACACTAACAAATAGAGAAAACATTCTTATAAATAATAGCATATAACAAAATTTCTAGACTATATGACATATATCTAATGGTGTACAGTAATATTAACTGTTAATTGCTTGTAACAATAGCTCTTTCGCTTGTTAGCGGTTAACAACAACCCTACTTTGTTTCCTTTAGTCAAAGGCGAGCATAATGTTTCCATATTATTTCTCTTCATATTTTTTACTGTTTGGAATATCAGTATATACACTATAGTATCAATATTTTATGTACTTGTTAACTTTATAATTATCACTGACAAATTATGTGTATTGCAATGGTGTTGTTTAAACCAGACACATGCGAATTCAGTATTCAGAAAGCGTTCATAGCACCTACATATATATTTATATATGTATATCTCAATATATACTTGCATACACTTCATGATTATACAAGCTTATAAAACTCTCGAGAGGTCTTTTAATAGTTCATGATTGTAGCATTCATATCGTATAAAACACTCCGACTGCAGTAATGGTTGTGAGCAGGGKTTACCCCAGTAATTGAGGTACTCAATTGCCCAAAAGACTCTAGAGCTATGTTAGTCTACTTYAATCTTAACCAATTCACTATAGCACCACTGGTAAAACGTTCTCACCAGAGGACTTATAGTATTTTAGTCACGTTACCTTGGCTACTTTAGTTTTCTTTTTGTKCTCTACTATCATGCTCTATTCAGCTTAGTTTTTTGTGTATTTTAGTTTAGTCTGCAACACAAACAGAAATATTAAGTAATGTGAAGTTACCTTACAACATAYCTTTAACCACACATATGTTACAGCAGGACTAGTGAAGTCGGGTGAGTATTGGCACCTAAAAGACTTCTGGGAGAGTATATCCATTCAAGTTTCTTAGCAAATACTAACCAATCAGCATTCCAAGMAAATACTAACTACACCAGAAAGATAGTATATAGGGTGTATAGCTCGGGGTAACTGTACATTGCTGCCTGTACAGTTACTGGTTGGTGCATGCTGACAGAGCACTCGATTGCAATGCTAAGTGGGAACTACCGAACCAAATTAGTAGTGACCGGCGGTAACATTGATATGGCCCCTTTTTGGAACCAATGTCATGACTCTGGTGAAGAATGAAATTGGTACTTCCATGTGCGCAGTGGAAGTGCTGAATTCACTTTGATCTGGGAGATTGACGGAGGAACCATTGAGGGGAAACGTGTCAATGTTATCAATGGCGTACTAGTTTGGCCAGGATGTTCCTTCTGGGCATTATTCAATCGGTACCAGTGCTCTTTGCCGCTCAGCAAGATAATATATAGGTCTTAATATATATATCCACCAATTGCTTAAATTTTAGTTAAACCTTTTTTTGTGAAGGTGTCTATGGTGCTTCCAATGGCTTATAATTAATTCACAGTAGCAATCTTTACTGGTAACCTTGGAATACATAACTCTTGGTATTACAACTAAAGTTAAACCATTTTTGTAAAACTTGGTAAGGATAATACTTTTAGGTAATAGTCAATTGATGAAAACATTCTCTCCTGATCAAAAAGGCCTTTTGTTGCTCTTAAATACGATTTCCAATTCGCATTCTACCTCCAGATGCAAGTATATTATTATTATTGCAATTGTCCTTATAAATATGTCCACTTTTATGTACTTCTCTCCTGAATAATTTTAAGTAGGCTACAAGTTAGCACACCAATGTTCTACGGTGCAATGAAAGGCTATGCCAAATATTAAAACCTAACATTGCTATTAAACATAGTCTTGCACCAAAGTATCGTAAAGAGCTTTTTTCTAAAGTAAAATTTCATCAGAAATATAGCCTTTGGGTTTACCATTAGACATATATCTTAAAAGAATTCACCAGCAATCTCCTAGAGATAAAAATATGTGGTTGTACTGAGAGAGCTCTAACAGTATTTTAACAGTACCCACATAAAGCTATCACTACAGTGCTGTAATATTTTTTCCACCTTCTTAATTCGATTTATTTTTTGCTTAAGTATTCTCTAAAACCACAAATATGTGCTGCCACTAATGAACCATTTGGTTACTGAGCGATAAATCCTGCGGCAAAATCCATTTTTCAACTTGAATATATATATATGAGAAAAGGGAATTTTGTTCTAGCACGTGATTTATATATCAGTTTTTGCAACCTCTTGACTATAATAAATAAAGTATCACTTCATCTAGTTTACATTGCAAATATACACAAAAACTGATGAAATTCTTTCCACGAAAAGCCATTCTTCTATAGTCATCAAAAAAATGAGTAATTTTGGATAAGGGCTTTGCTTTATTGTTATTTAAATACTTTTAAGCAAAATGAAAAGTTAACAGTGTGTAAAATTGAACGAGATAAAGAGTATTTTAAAGACCTAATCGAGTAGAATCGAGTTTACTTTTGACTTCACTTGAAAATCTAAACTATTTAACTTTCGTCATATGCAATCGGGTCGAGAATTGTAGTTTTTTATTAGCTGACGTAAAATTATTCCTGATAATTAAAGTTATACTAAATATGTTTATTTTTTTTTTAGAAAATTAAGAGTTTGGGTTTGAATTTTCAAAAAATACAAATTAAAAATTCATTTTATTTACTTGTATGTATTTTTGGGCGTGTAGGAAGAATGCGTTTGAAGAAATGTTTTTCTATATTAATATACGACAACTAATACATATCTGCATTTTTTTCAACTTATTTTTGCAAAAAACTATTGGGGGAATGTTCTTGTAAGTAGTATAAACTGGAACCAGAACCTCAGTATAAGATTTATTGAAAAACCTAAAAATTCTCCAGATTCAAAATTCAACACTAAATTAGTGTATTTAGATTGGGCAGTTTACAATAAATTAATTAAAAACAATAGACACACTTTATAATATTCCTGATACTTAGCAAAAAAAAACAATACTATAAAGCAAATATAGAACAGTCTAAATATCATATGATAAACAACCGAATTTATGGAGAATACGTTCTATACCATCCATTCCTTTCTCTAACTGATGAAGTTCAGGGCCGTAACTTAATCTAACAAAGTGGTACCAAATAGCATCCTCCAATTTAGACAAATGGTGTGGGTTGATTAAGAAAAAGAACCCAGGAACAATAATGACACGTTCATGTAGACACTCATGGAAAAAGCCCAAGCAATTGGATAACTTTCCAGGCAAGTGGGAAAGATTTAACCATAAATAGAAAGTACTGTTAGGAATATTGCTTTCATTCAATGGGAATCCCATTTTGCAAAGTCGGCTTACAATATAGTCACGTTTCATTTTAAAATGAAGTTGAAGAGCCTTCATTTCTTGTTTCACTTTCAATGGCTCCAAAAAGTCAACAGCAGCATACTGAAAGGGAGCATTAGATCCACCATCCAAATAAGACCCCGCAGACAGTAAAGCACTAATATATTCCTCAGGACCTAAGATCCAGCATGTACGCCAACCTGGTAGGCGGAAGGCTTTAGTTAAACCATTCAACAATAGAACAGGATCGTGATTTACGTCTTCCACGAATTCTGCCAGCGAAATAGACGACCCCGTACAACCATCATCATAATAATAATGAGAGTAGAATTCGTCCATAATCAAAAGACAGCGGTTACGGCATAATTGATGTAAGCTTCTTAACTGCTGCTGTGTCATACAGCGGCCAGTGGGATTTCGAGGGTTGGATGTTAATAACGCCTGAACTCCACGTTGTAGCTCCAGCTTTATAATACGTAAGTGTACCTCGTAGTTATCAGACTCGCTTAATGGAACTGGAATAGGTGAAAAGTTCTTGAAAAGAGATAACATCTCAGCGTAGGCGGTATAGTCTGGTAAGAAAAAGGAAAGGTAGCAGTCTGAAATAATAGACGCAATTCTAGTCAAACCAGCACGCCCACCAGGAACGATGCATACGTTTTTGTAGGTGTATTTGGATGCTTTATTTTTCCGGTAGGCTTCGTTGTAATAATTAGCGACAGCTTCACGTAAGGGTTTCACACCTGCTGTTGGAGCATATTCCTTTGATTGGTCCAGTATAGGGATAGAAGTCGGTCTCTTAAAAGATCCCGGAACAGTATCACCGTGTTCTGGAGCACCCTGTCCTAAGTTTGCCCACTCATTAACACCATGGTTATTTTCAGAGTCATACCCATATTCGGTAGCACGTTCCGTAGCCCAAAGAACACCAGTCGACGACTGAGTCGTATTCATGGCAGGTTTAGGAATTGAGTCATTGTATTTTGCCCTGGGCATTGGAACGGGCAGAGAATCACGCTTTAAATCAAGCTTTTGAAGTTTTTGGTGAAGTGGATGAATCTTAGAAACCAGGGGTGGTCCACGAAGTGGAGCATATCCAGAAGCTTGTGTACTTTTAAAATGATTCTCACGACCCGAATCAAGAGATTCCTCGCTATGGGGATGAGGCGATCCAGACTTAGCAAGCAATTCCAATAATGAGGTTGCAGAGCCCTTAAGTGAATCGGGTAAAGTAGATTCCAAGCGTTCAAACTCTTGTAAAGATTCATTGTCATCATCATCAGTTACGACATCGGAGACATTAGACTGGAAATCTTTTGAGGGGGATCTGGACATTTTACAAAGTGTATTCGTAAGAATATGGGTTTTTGTTAATTTCCTCGCAATAGCCTGGAATTTATGTGGAGAGCGATGGCTATAAAAATGACTCAAGTAAGCATTTCATATTTGATTATGTAATATTGATCAATACAAATGAAATGCCATATATTCTGGTGACAAGAACAAGTAGAGTCGGCTATTAAGATGAAATTGAGCAAGGTGTGACTGAAATGTGAGTTGTTTTTGAAGAGTTTAAGTAATTCGGGATCTGTGTATCAGTAGTTCTAGCAAATTAATACATGAATGCTGCAACAATAACCGAAAAACCTAAAGCATGCAAAACTCTATAAATAGAAGACAAAGTTAACATAAGGCTAACAATGATGAAAAACTGATGTTGTAATTAAAGAAGATGAATCAGATTTACATTAGAATATTAGTGATTTGCGGCTTATGGTGAAGTATACATGAAATATGCCTAATAAAGATGAAACAGAGCCGAACTGAATATACAAAACCTAACGAAACATTTACTTTAAATATCAATTGCCACAAGTTCCATATTGAAAAAAAAGCAATGCATAATAAAATCTTATCAAGCAACAAGTTAGCTGAAGTTTCACAAAGAGAAAGTATAACCCCAATGTCTAAGAGTAGTTAAAGATGCAGAAAATATAATAGCTGCAAAATTATATTTTAGTTTAGCCAGACATTTTCTCAGAATGCTTTTATTAGTTAGACAAAGTTGAGAATGAAAACCACTACAGAAGCATCACAAATATTATATAGTTCTCACAATCATGAATTGGATAATAGAGGCAAGGCGTTTGGACAAAATGTGTCTCGTTGGGTTGAGCTAGCTACAAGAAAGCTCAACTCAAATCTGTTATACTTGAGCTCTTCTACTGACTCTGCTTCCCTCAACTCAACGTTTGATACTCAACAGATAGCTTACACTTCAGGATCTATTCTGACAATTGATGAGCAAAATACAGAGATATATTTACAGCATCAAATACTTGACTCTGCAAATGTTGTTACTCATGGGGCAGAGGACAATGAAGAATTGCATTTAAGCATGATATCTTTCAAACTAGATCAGGAATTCAGATTAATAGATAAAGTACAGTATCCACGCTTGAATTCAAAGTTTAGTGAATGTAAACAGGCCAGCGATATTTACTGTAATACACTGCAAGAAACTTATGACAAAATGCAGCGTTGGTCGCAAGATTTTCTTAAAATGTATGCATCTGATGGTATGTCAAAATATAATGATCATGAAAGTATAGAGGGTGATGAGCATTTTGAATTACATACAAATTATTCAATCGCCACTTCACAAGGAATAGAAGAAGAGCTTTTTGCCAATTATCAAACTAAACCAATTCCCACTTTGCAAGGAACAGAAGAGGAAGAGTCTTTTAATAATCACCAAAATGAACCAATCGTTACTTCGGAAAGAACAGAAAAAGAAGAACTTTTTAGCAATCACCAAAATGAACCAATTGCTGCTGTACTTACTACTAGTTGTAAAAGAAAAGCATCGTATTATACTTTAGCAAAAGTTAATTCAACATGCGACACCAAGCCGCAAACTGGCTCTCTAAAGAAGATAATATTTCTGAAATATCCAAATATTGAATCAATACTTAGACAAACAGATGAGCGGTTTCATATTATGCTTTCTGGAATTATATTTAACATGGATGAATTATTTCAATGCTCTCGTATGAAGTTGACAAGAACTCATAAAATTCTTAGAAACTGGGCCACTTTTAAACCAACTCACCCCGGCATACCTTCGAAAAGGTATTTTCCATGGGAATATAGAGAAGGGGCAATAGAGAAGATTAATCGAGACAAGATCATTCAAATGAGAACACAGCAAGGCACATTCATTCAAAAGGTTTTAATTGCAAACGAAATAAAGTACCTCAAAGATGATTTATGCCTGTCAGCGGGTGCATATTACAAGTATTTGCAAATAAATGACACCAGAAAACTTGCTGAGATGGAAAGATTTCACTCTCGTGTAGAGAGAATTGCACAAGAGCAAGATTTGACCTATAGTTTTGAAATACGAAGCTCATTAAGAATGCTTCTACAAGAGTATGAATCTTTAAAGGCTACTATTGATGGCTCAAACTATAGAGAGGACGGCTTTAAGTTGGTGATTGATTTGGAAAAGAAAATCACGCGCGAGGTTCATTATGGCATGTTTTCAATTACTATTCAATGCACTCAAACAGGGCTTTGGTACTAATTTTGAAAAGCCAGTTAATTTATACTAAGCTTCAAAGAAGTTAGAGAAGTGACAAATTTATATGCTCTTTTCTCTAAGAATTAAAGTAAAAAGATTCCCGAGAATCAGCCACAAAATCCGTAATCGTGCTGATTGTTTGTCTGTAGAAAATTGGATACAGCTCGAAAATTCCAAGCAATAATCAAAGCTACACCAAAGGTCGCTTGGTGCCCAATCAGTCACACGGTTGAAGAAAAACGTTAATACATATTTACTGTATACTTAACTGCTACCATGACCAAGTTAGAAGACTGGGAAATAAAAAAGTACTGGGAGATTTTCCAGGGATTAAAGCCAGTAAACAATAAATTGACCGGTGAAAAGGTTTCGCCAGTGTTGAAAAACTCACGATTACAGGATACTCAGCTTTCGCAAATATGGGAATTGTCCGACATCGATAATGATGGAAATTTAGACTTTGAAGAGTTTTGTATTACAATGCGACTTATTTTCGATTTAGTGAATGGATCAATTACTTCTATTCCTCTGGAGCTTCCAAGTTGGTTGATTCCAGCATCTAAAGCCCACTTAATACAAGCAAATCAAGCTGTTAATAACAACAGAAACGTTGGCCTTGAATATGAGGATGATGAAGATGGATTAAGTGATGCTTTTGATTGGTACATTTCACCATCCGATAAGAACACATATGAGACAATTTACAACTCCAATAGTGATACATATGGCCGTGTACGGTTTGACTCGTTGAACGGGCTCTATAGTTCGTTGAAAAAAGTGCCACAGAGTGACATAACCTCTGCATGGAATTTAGTTAACCCAAAGTCATTTGAGACTATTGACAAAGACCAAGTTTTGGTGTTTTTACACATTTTGAATCAGAGAGAAAATGGGAAAAGAGTACCTCGCGGCGTACCGGCTTCTTTGCGTGCAACTTTTTCCAAAGAGGTTCCAAACTATGACTTAAAATCCGTTCAACAACATAAAAAACTGGATGGATCTAGTTCGTCGACAAACTACACATCTGGGACCTACGGACTGAACCCAAAAACTTTTGCCAACGATTATTTGAATAAAATTGGACAGGGGAATAATGTTAAAGAGCAAGGAACTGATTTTTCTGCCACCGAGGGGGTAGATTGGGAGGAAGTGCGCTTGAAGCGTGAGCTCACAGATTTAGAAAACTTGTTGGAAAAAGCGCAAAAAGAAAAAGATCAAGTTTTGCACCTGGGTCAAGAAGATGGTGATTCAAAACTTGCCCTTATGAAATACGAATATGAGCAATTACTCAAATACAAAGAAGAGTTTTTGCGCCAAAATGGTGCAAACAATAAAAATGATAAAGACCTAACCGAAATCAAGAATGATATTGAATTGATTGAAAGCCAGGTATCCACTTTACAGGAATTCTTGGCGCTGAAGAAAGCAGAGTTACAAAAACTTGACGAAGAAATTCGGGCGTTCTAGTAGGCGGGTGTTTCCTCTAGTATTACTATTTCCATCATATCAAATGCTTTGAATGAATATAGAGTAATTATCATACTTCAAATAATAAAAGTTCTTTTTTTGTTATCTTCTTGTTTGAAACTATTGAGTATGAAATTGATTGAACAAAAAAAAAGATGTATTACAGGAAACAGGGGATATAAATAATATCATAGAAATTCTACTTCTTTTCACCATCAGCAGTGGGTTCAGGTTCAGGAGTGGGTAATTTAAAAGATTCTGGAGTAAAGTCCTTACCTTCACCCACTTGCTCCCATACAGAAGACCCCACAGTGAAATTTCTCCATGCTTGTGTCAATTCCAAAGGTTCATAAACGACACGCTTTTTCTCCTCGTCGTAGCGTACCTCTGTGTAGCCTGTAGTAGGGAAATCTTTTCTCAAAGGATGGCCCTCAAAACCGTAATCAGTCATGATTCTACGCAAATCGGGGTGTCCCTCGAAAAAGATACCAAACAAATCGTAAGTTTCTCTTTCAAACCAGTTGGCACCCTGAAAAAGAGGAACAATTGATGGAACCGAACTTGTTTCATTGGCATAAGTCTTGACTCTGATACGTGAATTGTGGCGTACTGACAACATATTGTATACCACATCAAAACGATTAGTTCTTGAAGGATAATCAGCTGCAGTAACATCCATAACGGCCTTGAACTCAGCGGCTGAATGGTACTTCAAGAATGACATAACAGGTCTCACTGCAGATGGCGCAATGTAGATGGTCAATTCATCTTTCCACACTGAAAATTGTTGTATATACTTAGGCATGCAACCCATTAAATACTTTCCAAACTTGTGCAACTCTTCAATCTGAACCTTATACTTTTCTGTTGGGTTGATCAATGGGACATGGATGCCCTCAGGGGAAGGCTTTCTTCTGGGTAAGTCGTTCAAGTTGACCAATTCCTCATCACGACTGGCACCAAGAGCCATACGATGAGTGGTAGAGAAACACCGACGCGGTACCTGTGCGAGCCTTTTAGCTATGGATATTCTAGAGATCATGGTGGAGGTACGTATGCGAACACACTAATGCAAATAAATTCCGTGTCTTGTGCCTACCCGTAGACTTTCAAATAAACGTGCACAACATCGGATTTTTTTTGTAACCAAAAATGCTCGAATCGCAATTGGTTCCTATGGTCGTGTATGTTACTATTTACGAGTTTTCAAACTCAAAGCATGGAGATTGAGAGAGTAGGATGTGATACAAGTAAAGGAGAAGGGCAGTAGCTATGTATAATATTAAAGGAAAAAGGACATTATATCTGGAATTGCGACCAATAACACACTATATTCTATAAGATTTCGATAGAGTTTTAATCTTTAAAGCCTTTGAAAGTAACAGTTTCCACTATATAGTGATTTATAACATGGCAGGAGTTTATACTAAACTCAAATAAACTAACTAATGTAAGCAAGTTTATACAAAGAACAGAAATGCAATTTAAGATCACTCTCGATGGGCTTTTTCGTGTGTGCTTTTCTATTTCTATTGCAATATGGTTCAGTATGCTAATTCAACTATATTCCGTTGGTACTACAATAGCATATTAACATTAATGTGTTTTTGCTTTGATAAGTTATGCTATCATTATATTTCACTGTGCCATTGCCATGGTTTTGTTTTTCAATCTAATTACTCTAGGTGCACTTTAGGGCCACAGCCGAACAACCGAATTAAGGCCATTTAACGATTTAATTGTTCATTATTTTAGAGTTAATCATGACCTAAAATGAATTCCCTATGCCAGTTCACTGAGATTGAAAGTTGCATAAACAAATGCTAAAATACATATTCTAAATATTATACCGCTAAATTGCTTCATAGCATGTCGTAATTCACCACAAAACATGTGATCTCTAGTTTTTTTTCTTTTCATACGTTGTTTGCTTTTCTAATAGAACCTCATTGGTGAAACTACTTTTCAAAAGTGAGCCCCCTGAAAGACTAGGCCAAGTCAGATAACACATCACAAAACACAACTCCGATCGCATTTAAACTGTGTTTGCACTATTTTCGTATGTATTATTTTTATTTGTACTACTTCCGTGGGGCTAACCCAGGCACAACCCTATACAAATGCCCTTCTCTTTAATATATCTATACTTCTATTCACGTACTGTCGTACATTCAGGTGAGACATAATTTTCGGCAAATCAGAAAGCTGACCAGAACTGATGCACATCTGACCAAACACAAACGCTTTTAGTCATAGAAGCTATCAATAACGCTACCATCTCTGGAAGAAAAAAAGCTTCCCTAACTAAAGCAAAGTGATGTATCTCATTTTGACTGGTTCAAGTCACCTTCGTAGTACATTTAATTTATCTATCATCTTTGCAGTTGCTTTAGTAAAGAATTATATTTTAAGCTGTGAAGCAAACCTTACTGCATTCGGATGTATTACTATATAAGGGAACTGGTCTGATTTCGGTGCGCCTTAAAATAAAGGTATAGCAAACTACTTTGATTGTTAAGCGTGCTACAATAATTTTCTTCCGGGAACGCCTTTCTATTCTCGGTTGTGTATATATTATAAAAACAAGTACAGCCGTTGTAGTAATATTTGTCTTGAGAACACCAGGAATGATTCTATTTGCACAAAGCTCGTAGACGTGAATATCACTTAATTTAAATCTTTATATAACGCTTTATCATTAGATATTAGCGTGCATTTATAACTCGGCCCATCAGTGAATAGTGCTAAAAAAGAAAAGAAAAAAACTACAACCTGGAGGTATTCATCGTGCTGTTCTCTTGTTGTATTTTATTAGTGAACTTTGACGTTTCCTAGCTTAGCTGAGTCGTTAATAACGATGAATGGTCCAAACGGCAACAACCAACAACAAATTGTCAAAACTGAATCGCTAAAAAAACTGAGCATCGAAGGCTGTAATCTGGTTTTTGGTGCAGGATCTGGGGCAGTCTTGGCGTCTGCAGAAGCTAGAGCAGTGGCAGATGAGAAACGAAAGAAAAGGCAGCGCCGAAGCTACAGTTGTGGCTCGTGTAAGCTTCTAAAGATCAAATGCAATTTACAGATACCATGCTCCCTGTGTATTAAGTTTAAGCGGATCGATAAATGTCTTCAAAACCCTCCCCAACCACCATCTAAAGAAGAGTTGAGCAAGATCGAGGAGCGTAAAAAACGTACACATCGAAAGAAATTGATAGGTACTCCAGAGGCAAGAGCTCTCGGTCAATTTGGACAGAGTAGTGACAGCAGTCCTGGAACAGTTGGACTTAACACTCCTACTCAGCGCAATCAGTTAGAGCCAAATATGCTACCTGCTATTAGTTCAGACTATAATTATTATCCTCTTCCACATATACTTGAACCGCCTAAGGCTCCAGTCTACACAAGTAACAGTGCTACAGGTTCATACTCTGGACCGCACTTGAATCCAATGCTGCTGATCCCAGGCTCGATTAATTCGCAAATTGGGATGGGAAACTTCCCTGGGGGAACGTTCAATTCTTATCCAACAACTATCTCATCAATGCTGATATCTCCTGAAAATATTAGTAGTGATAATATCAATAATAACTCAAATTCAAAACTACCCGAATTTCGCCTGCCTGCTCTATCTGATTTACTGATATCTTGTTTACCATCTTTACAGACCACTCCTTCACCTGTTTTTGATCCACAACGGGCGCATCACTTGCAGACAAACGTTAAACGATTTACCCTTCCACCATTAGCAAGTATTCACAATATGGCACCTCATGAAGCCAGTTTGCACCTGCGCCCACATCACAGATTATATACAATTAGCAACCGGTTAGGGCAACGTCTGAAACTTCTCGAAAATCATGTTTTTGAAGAGGGAAATACTTTTATTAACATGTATGGCAAAGATATTATCCTGGCACAGCATTTGTTACCTCGAAATTTTGCTATATTTGAACAATTGCATGAGTCATTCATCCAAGCACTGGGCAGTTTATTGCTGTATGTGTATGACCATAGATCTATGCGTATACAATGCGAACACGTCTATAAAAAAATAATGCTGATCGACGACTACAGTATACCTATCAAGTTCAGTGTTTTAGAAGCTCGCACTCTCAGTGTATTATTCCTCATATTATCAAATGGTCTTGTAACTAGTTCTGAAAGTATTCGAGATTTTCTTGTCGATCAAGCTGCAGCTAACAGATCACACGATGAAATCATTGAAATGTGGATTAGAGCGTCAAAATCTTTTAAACTGCGCATAGTTTTTTATGAAAAAATCACTGATATATGTTACCTTATTGATTGGTACTTTTTAATTAAAACATATTACAAACACGCGAATAACCTAATTGATAACTATTTGGAATTTAATAATCTCTTTGGTTACATTGTCCTCAATAACGAATTCATGAAACTCATTGAAAATAAAGGAAAAGATTTTAATACACTATCATCAAAAATTCATGCCCAAGGAGATCTGGTATTTGAAACGCCAAAAACAGAAAACAATTATCAATATTCAAATTCACCTGAGTTTTTTCTTGTCGCCCGTTATTGGACACAAATCAGAACAATGGAGATTGAGTTTTCCTTTTTTCAGTTAAAAGGATCTGCACTCGAATCTGATAAGTTAAAATGCACGATTGTGCCTCATAAAGAGCTTTTGGAGCTTATCTATGGACCTGGTTGTTCCCAAATTCAAAATGATTTACAAAGGTTTATGATGCGTATCTGGGGAATATACTTCAAGCGAGCTCGGCATGGTGCGCATCGAACAGATTTGATTAGAAATTATTTGCTTATGTATGCTCAGGCACTTAATTTAATAGTTGATGATCTAGCAGAGTTTAAAAAAGAATTTAACTCTCCAGAAAATCTTGTTAGATCTCTGCGCAAAATTAATGGTGGTGATTTGAACTTTCTTCTTCGAAACCAGTGGGCTTTGTTTTTATTCATTAGGTGGCTTACATTCGTACGGCTTGAAACGGACCACTTCCCATCCTTGCGCTACGCGCTGTATTTGACATCGCTTCACAATCTTTTTAATCATTTTCACTCAGTGAATGCTATCGTACAAAAACAATCAAATGGCACACAGAATTTGTTGGATTCTTTATTGGCAAACTATGCATATTCGGATTTACTGATGTTTTATAGTTGTCTTGTTTACCAAGCAACTGTTTTGTATATCTTAAAACGTTATTTGTCACTAGGCGTGCAACATGGTCGATTAAACTTGGCTCAGTTGTACGAATCCATTTTATCGCGGTTCGAGTCCACAATAAGCATGTTTACAAGCCACCGTGGCTTATCACAGACCATGAACAAGATAAAGTATTACTATGTTTCATTGAACATATGTCGTCAGTTACAAACCAAAATGGTTATACCAGAGTCACCAGAACCGCTGTACCTTAATGTGGTAAACGATATAGAAAAAAGGGTCATTGATGCGGAGAGCTGGAATATGACTACCAATTACTACTTTGGGTCTCGAGATAATTTTGAACGCTACGTAGAAAAGCTATGGGACTTATTCTCTTTCATATGTCCTATAAATTCGGAACAAAGCTTCAAAACAGTATACATAACACCCGCCATATATTTCGATGATTCATTAATTACACAAACATGTTACAGCTCTACTGGTTTGTTTTTTGATGAAAATACTATTGAAGAATACATACAAACCGTTGTGAATAATAGGTCCTAAATTATATGTATATAAACAAATATTACAGCATTATTTTTCCTGTTCGCTTTCTTATTGGCTCTTTTCAAAAATTTAAACGATAGCATCAAGCCATCAAAAAAAAAGTGTAAACTGTAATGGTTAAGACAGATTAGGTTAAATAAATATGTAAATATTAGCCAAAATATTAGAATAGTTTTGAAAAAATTAATCTAAAAACTACTTTAAAGGTAAATCGCTTAATTTGTGCCAGGCCTGCAGCTGGTATCTCTATATACGTCTCTTGAGTATTATACTTTGGCTTTTATTAATTTTATCTTTTGAATACTACAGTTCATGCTTTTAGGTAGTAAGCATTTTACATTTTATTTAACTATTTACATCACCCAATACTTGAATAACCTTGATACATTGGTGGCCTTGTTTTCGTGGCTGATATTTAAAACAAGACCAGTCGTGTACATTTAATAATTATTACAGTATTTTGTATATAATTTTTTGCCAGAATTATTTACTTCTATTTAAAACGTTCCCAGCTCCAACATTCAGAGCACCAACAGGGTTTTACAAGACTAAGAAACCTACATTCTCGGCAAAATATTGATTTTCTTTATTTTTTAACCCTTGGTTATTCAGACTTGAAATCTATTCAACTGAACATTAAGTAATGATAGGCACTCAGCCTATTTTACTTGCTTTTCTTTTTTTTTATTTTTGAACTTGGCATCCAGTTATGATATAAACGTCCTGCCCATAGGTCCTCCCCCCCCATTTTTCATTGGGTTTTGAAAGCAGTGGGCTTGCTCTCTTGCAGTCAAAAGATTTGCATATTCCGAATAAACCGAGTAAAGTATAAATATTTCAATATCTTTGTTACATTATTGAGACCAGATCATGAGGTTTTTTTGGTCTCTTACAAGTAGCTTGCTTATACTGGTTGCTGCCAGTACAGAAGTTTTGAAAGTAGGCTTCGGGGTTTATCGTGGAGACCATTCTAGCGATGTTTCAAAGAGAGATCAAAGAAGTCCATACTTGGTCAAGAGAGATGGTTCATTCTCAGTGGAGCTTTTAAACCAGCGTACTTTCTATTTAATTGAATTAGACATTGGCTCTAATAACGATAAAAATGATGTGCTAATTGATACCGGCTCTTCTGATTTGTGGGTCATGTCTCACGATGTGGATTGCCTCTCTGTATCAACAAAAAGCAAGCGCGATAAAGTGTTTGAATATGGAAATTCTAATTCATTTGCTAGGCCAAAAAGGGAATTGCATACAGACATTACTAAAGATGATCCAGTGTGGGAGTTGTTAAGTTTACCTATGGAAGATGTTGAAGCATTACCAAGTAGCAAAACAAAAGACATCTCAAGTGAAGCTACGCTTCCACCTACACGTATACATGCTAGAAATGACAAGGAATCAACCCAAACTGTTATTGTACCCACCTCGCTCAACTCCGACAAAGCGCGGTGGAATCCATTTGGTATCTTTGGTACACAAGTATCTACTATTTATTACACAACAGGTAATGATCCTTATCCTACAGGAAGTGCTGGTGATGATTCAGGCGACTCGGGGTATGCATCGGGAAGTTCTACAAATACTTGCACACTGTATGGCTCATTCAACACGGGCGAATCTGAATCTTTCAAACGTAATAATTCTGCCCCTGCATTCTCAATCAAATATGCCGATGGCACCAGAGCTAGTGGTATATGGGGCTACGATAAGTTGAAGTTGGGTGATACTACAGTCGAGAATCTCTCGTTTGCTGTAGCAAACATGACAAGCTCTAATATTGGTGTATTAGGCATAGGTTTGCCCGGTTTAGAGGTCACTTACTCTAATAATAGGGGTAAACCTTTCCAATATGAAAATTTGCCATTGAAATTGAAGAATAATGGTATTATAAAGCACACTGCATACTCACTATTCTTAGGAACAAGCGATGCTGAAAGCGGTACAATTTTGTTTGGTGCTGTTGACCATGCTAAATATGACGGAGAATTAACATCCGTTCCAATCATCAATACTTACGCACAATATTATAATAATCCGATTCGATTAGAGGTAATAGTCAGTGGATTGTCTTTGAAAAAAAATGCCCTGAAAACTGATGTCAGTACAAACTCTTATGGCGCTATTTTAGATTCAGGGTCCACTTTGTCTTATTTCCCCAGCTCATTATTTAGAAAACTTGGTGAGCTATTGAATGGTAAATACTCACAATCAGCACAAGCTTACATTGTCAGCTGTAAGGTTGACCCAAACCTTATGCTTGCGATTAACTTCAGTGGAAAGGTGATAGAAGTTCCATTGTCCAATTTAATTTTGAAACAATCGGCACAATCTTGTTTCCTTGGAGTTTTAAGCCAAGACAGTAGCTATATCTTGTTTGGTGATAATGTGTTGCGCAGCATGTACTTGGTCTATGATTTGGAAAATTACCAGATTGCAATGGCTCAAGCTAACTACAATAACAAGGAAGACATTGAGGTTATATCATCGTCTATACCTAATGCAGTTAAAGCGGCCGGATATAGCTCAACAAGACTTTCTTCTGTGTCTGAAGCACGTGCATCTGGTACTGTTTCATATCAGCAAAGTGGATCAAAAGCAACAGATGGAGCATCTGATAATAAGAAATCAGACGGGTCCCAAAACATTACCACCCTTTCGCACTGGATATTATTCGGACTGTTTTTCATATCTTCATTATTATTGATCTTATAAAATGAGTTCTATCTTAGTCTGCGGATTATCAATGCTTTTAGAAAAACATGTTTTAGAATTTTAACATTTGCTGAACTTATATATATGCAAGTCTATCAAGAGGATTACAAAGGCGTAAAAATTTAGTTGGCAATTGTTTATAGCTTAATTCATCTTGGGATAAAATTAAAGGAAAACATACACTAATATAACGCATCAAGCCTATTAGAACTTTGTAAATTTGTTATCCAATTTGTATTGTACTTTTAATTCATTTACCTTAAAATCCTAAGCTTGTAACACTCTTGTCTGAATATCTTAAGAAACGAGACTTTTTTTTCAGTGCCCACTTCTTTTACCTAGTGGCCCTGTTTTTCTCTATAAAGAAATCCAAATGATAATCACCACATTAAAAAAAACTTTCTTCGTTTTCTAGAGGTATATAGCTGTATATGCAATTACTAATACAAAAACATTGGTTACTTTTTGCAAATGCTTCTTTTATTCCCTAGCTAAATGAAAATAGAAAGAGAATAACTGTTTTTTAATACTACAGAATTTAGACTTCAACTCTGAAGTACATACTTTTTATGAATATTGACTGGCAATATTCTTTTACATGTGCTAATTTTTATAACTTTAATTAAGTCTATATGAGAATGCCATATACTAATTACCATACCCTATATTATGTAAACATAATAGCTACAAACTTGTTGCTTAACTTAAATATTGACTTTCGTTAAAAATTACGTAAGTTATTTTTATTTGAGCAATCTGTCATCACTCTGCAGTAAAACATACCGGGAACGAATTCAAGTATCTCAAAGAAATATTCATTGGAGTATTCCTCTTGTGAGAGTCTCTCTATCTACTCTCGTGTGTGCATAGCAATATTAAAATGAGTGAAGGGTGCGTTTAGCGATGTTTTTTTGTTTTGTGAAGAGAAATTATTAACATATTATATTAGTCAGGGGAGTGTTGGGAGAGGACTTGATACGAATACCGAAACTGGTGAAAATGCTAATTCCCAATCTATAAGCGAAAACACACCCAACAACAATCAGAATAGTAATGATACCGATGCTGGTAATGATGGCAATGATACTAGCAATGTTGGTTTTGATGAATCAAGGCATACAAGGCAAAATACAACTTCAGAAAATTCCAACCTGACTGATTCTGAGGTACAACCTCATTCAAGCCACCGTTTGGGCGTTTTTGAAAGATTTATGGATAATTTTCTTGGGGGTAGCTCTCCCTTCAGTTTGCGTACGCTAAACCACGCAGCAGAAAGTAACGCAAGAAGCGGAGCTGAAAATCCAGGAGTCGCCACCAATGATAGTGCTCCTGTAGAAGGAATTTCTTCAGCCGAAACTTCAGCAAATTCTGACCTGACTTTGACAAGCGATACACCAGTATCGACAGCCATGAATACGGAAGGAAATCGTGCAATAATAATTACTGTCAGTTATGTCTTTTCGGACGAGGATAACCCTCTAAACCCTAACAGAGCAGGCTCACTAATAATGTCTCTTCCTAATAATCAATCTAATCGTGATCCACGTGTAATCCAAGAATTCATTCGCCTCGCAACTCAAATGGCGTACTCAAGTATTATTAATGGTTTACACAAAGCGAAAGGAATTACTATCAAAACCTTTGAATCATTTCCATCAGTTCCTTTATCAATATTGGGTGATAATAACACTTGTTCTATTTGTTTTGAATGCTTTAGCAAAGTAGGCTCAGATAAATATTCTTCTGATGTGGAAGAGCCGAAGGTCAAGAGAAGGAAGCTTTCTAAACCAGAACTGCCTTCTACATCTCATATTTTGAATGAAAATCATAATCAGGAACAAAACGAAGCACCTAATGCACAATTAGAAACCAATGAATTATTGACTCTGTCTCGTTCGGCAAACACTTCTCAAGAGCCAAAATACTTGTCTGACTTAACATGTAATTTTCATCATGGCCCAATAAAGATGCCTTGTGGGCATATATTCGGTAAGGATTGTTTATTTGAGTGGCTTAAGGAACACACAACCTGCCCATTGTGTCGACTCTCGGTTGCAGAGCCAGCGAGCACAAATGGCTCTAATTCCCTGGTTGAATCCAATACTCCTAGCGGGCCCAATATGGGTAATTCTACGACAACAATGTTTAGTATTCCGGATAGTATTGCAAATCTGGCAAATCCTATACGAGCAATAGCCACACTGCCTCTGTTAGGCCCATCTACAGGCAACAGAAATCAAGAATTGCGGTACTTTGGGACACAACCTCAAGAAACTCTGGGATCAAATAGTCTACTGGTACAAGGTAATTCTGCTTCAGAAAACCCTTCTTCGGAGAATCATTCTGAAAATAGTGCGCTTGCACATATCTTGAGTTATCTTCGTCGGCAAAGACAACAAAGACCAATTGAACCTTTATTTGCTACAGAAATTTCAAGTATACGAACTCCCAGTGGAGTGGAAACAACAAGCACAGATGGTCGACAAGAAGATTCACTAGATTTTTTAAATCTACGCAGTTTAGTAGATGACCGAGAAGATACCCCAACATATGATGCGAGCGTTGACAATACTACCACTCAACCACTGACTAATGAACGTAACGAATCCCAAGATGATGAGAACAATCAGAGAAACAATGAATGACTTTGTTTTGCATTACTCGCGCATTGGTATTTTAAGCCCTTTCGCGCTTACAACTTTGCTTAAGAATGACGTAGTCTTTTTGAATAAATATGCATATATCAAGAAAAGAATTTAGAATACTTAGCTCTCTCTGTTTTTTTTTTCTGTTCTACTGATTCTTCGCACTTGCTCAACTGTTTTGCAATCCCGGCATCTTCAGGCGAAACCTCGTTTGCAGATTTCAAATCTGCTAATGCAAGGTCAAATTTCTTTAATTCCATCAATGCCAGCCCTTTTCTAAAGTAAGCTTTAGCTTTTTCTTGGGGTGTAACATCCTTTATTTCCAAGATGTAAGTGGAATAGTCGACTGTTTTTTGATAGTTTTTCAATTGCAAATTTACCAAAGAAAGGTTTAAGTACAATTTTTTCTTTAATTCCAAATATTTTTTGTACCACTCAGGCTCTTGCTCATCATCTGGTATATACTCCATTACGTATCTCAAGCACTTTTTATATTTTAAAAAAGCTTGCTTTTTATCACCAGACTTAAACAACTGGGTTCCACTCTCTTTAATTTTGCAAGCAGCATTGTAAACTGATTCTGATGATTCTTTATCAATATGCATATCATCATCAGGATACTCTTCGTATATATCACCACCTCTTGTATCATAACTAGCATTAAAAATAGGAACAGGCATTGATTCCTCCCACTCTCCACAACCAGATATAATTACAGGAGCATCAGATATGGGAACATTATCTTTGGTCGTGGATACACGTTCTATCTCTCGAACAACAGATCTACCATGGATTACCTTACCAAACACTGTATGTTTTCCTGTGAGGTGAGGTTGTGGGTAAGTTGTAATAAAAAACTGTGATCCATTTGAATTTTCATTTCCTATATGAGCCATGCATAATTTGAAGGCTGCATCTAATGGCTCGTTTGTATTTTCATCTTCAAATAACTCTTCATTCAGAAAGCTAGACTTTGAGCCCTTACCAAGATCCGGTTTAGGATATGTCTGTTTATCATAAAGCCCATGCTCCAAATCACCAGCCTGTATCACAAAGTTTTTCAAAACTCTATGAAAGGTATTATTATTGTAGCTATCAAGGCCAGTGCCCTTGCATAAGTTTAAGAAGTTTTTCGTTGCCTTGGGCGCCAAATCATCATAAAGTTCAAAAACTATTCTACCAATCTGCTCTTCACCGATGCATATGTCTAAAAATGCATAGGGTCTCACAATTTCAACTTTCATAGTTTGCAAAGTGTTTGGTCTGATCAATAATAGATATTGGCATCTTTTTTTTTGCATACTACTTTTTTACGTTGCAAATATTCTCCTGTATGTAATTTTTAATCGCAGACTTTTCCAATGAATAGTTGGACTTAATATTAATATAGCCATCATGCTCAGAAATTACAGAGTACAACGCACGACTCTAACAAGGTTCTATTCTTTGGGACTGGAGCTGATAAGTTATGCATCAAGAATACACAATTCAGTAGAAAGTGTTAACAGCTTATTGGAAAAACATGACCGATCTTCATATCTTTTGGCACAATATATTCCAGAGCCTGCCCGCAATGCCTTTTTGGCGATCCGTGCCTTCAACTTAGAAATTAATAAAATCAGTGATGGTGGGAAGAACAAGGGCTCTGTAGCATCACAAGCATCAAATCAATTATCTCAATCAATTGGTTTGTCCACATCAGATATTAAGTTCAAGTTTTGGAGCGACTTGCTTTCACGGATCTTTACTAACGATCCACTGGCCACCAAAGATATTGGTGAACCTATTGGAATACTATTGGCAGATTCGTTGAGCAGGGATATGAATTTGGATATTACTTATTTGCAGCAGTTTTTACAGACACGACGCCATTTTTTACGCAATCATACATTTAACAACGTCGATGATATATGCTCTTATGGTGAAGGTACATATTCACAGTTAAACTATTTGACACAGGGTTTGTTGCTTTCACCTTCAATATCTCCATCAGCGATTAGTTTGCTAGAGCATGCGCCAGATGTACAAGCCAAAGTTAGCGACATCGCTGCTCATATTGGTCAGGCTACTGCTGTAAGTGCTATGATTTTAGGCTTGAGCTTCTACTCTTCAAGCCGTAACCATGTTACTTTGCCAGTAGACTTAATGACAAAGTTTGACCTTTCACAAGAAGCAGTATTGCGCCTTTTCCAAGGTCACCTAAAGGAAACCGACCCAGAAGTAAAGGACACTAAAGAAAAACTCAAAAATGTAGTTTATGAAACTGCGATATTTGCGAATGATCACATCTTGTCTGCTAGAAACTTACTAACTAAGACGCAGTCTGAGATAGTGGAAATAGTGAAGAGCAATAAGCAAGATATGTTGTTACAGAAAAGTTCACGTCGCTGGAGAAAAAATATACCAGATGTCATATTCACTCCATATCTAGTGGCCACACCTACAACTTTATATCTCAAAAAGTTGGAAAGGTGTGACTTTGACTTATTTCATCCAGAGTTACAAAGAAAAGAATGGAGATTGCCCTGGACATCCTTTAAAAATTATTACCAAAGAAATTTTTGATAAAACATGGGGTATATTATTGCAATGCAACTACGATATGCATTCGAATAGGCCCCTTATTTAACCTGTATAGAATACTCATGATATCTAAAAGTAATCTTTTCTAAGTAGGTCGTGTATTAGTTGCTAAACTAGGTTTTGACTCTCACAAAAACTCAATGTGTTTTTTTAGGCGCGTGCTGTTCACAAAACATCAACGACGTTCAACACGAGTTCATTTATTACTGAAAGTGGATCGACGAGCTGTTTTTTTCAAAAATAAGGTAGTTATTAACCGCGGAGTGTGTCTGTTGCGTCCCTTTATTGTTTGAATTGCTCAGCATATAATATAATAACTGATCGCGATATGCGTTTGCATTTCTCAAAATCGCCTACCCCAGTACCGCAATCGAATAGAATTGTACTGATGGCCATTGGTGGGGCAGTACCTCGTTCACAAAGCAGCTCTAGTATGGCGATTGATCCAATAACCTTAGTCATCAATGAATGTATGCTTATATCTTCTGCAATGAGAAAAATGACACGCTGGTCTCAAAGCGGAGTAGCTGCAATTCTTGGTGGCGAAGAGCTATTTGGTAATAGCAATGATGAAGAATCCTTTACTAGCCACCTCGGACTTGCACCGAATGGCCTTAGTCACTCGAGTGAGCATAGGCAACGCGACGAAAACCCATTATTTTCGAGCTTTTTGCAACTTAGATCAATGTTGATTGAAGCAAAAGAAGATTTCTATGAGATGGATACTCTAACTTTATTACAACCTTTTTTGCTCACCATAAAGTCATCTTCTACCTCAGGAAATATTACATCATTGGCATTAAATGCGATTTCTAAATTCATTGATTATGAGATTATTACATTCAGTTCGAAGAACTTACAAATTTCTATTAATCAAATAACATCTTCTTTAACTCATTGTCGTTTTGAAGCAGCGGATCAAAGTTCGGATGATGCTGTTTCGCTTAAAGTTTTAAGACTCTTAGAGCAAATTATTGTGTCCCCATTTTTTAGTTTGCTTACTAACAGTTCCGTTTCTGAGGTAATTCAAACTTGTTTACTAGTTGCATGCAATAAAAAAAGGAGCGAAGTTTTAAGAAAAGCCGCAGAAATGGCAACAAGATCCATTACAATTAGAATATTTGGAAAAATTAGCGAATTCGAACCAGAGCTTGAAAACACCTCAGACTTTCAGACAAATTTTCAAGATACAAAGTTAACAGAGGACACAATTGGTGGTACCAAAGCTGAATCTGTTCCTCTTATTCAAAGTAAAGAGACAAATGTTGAAACTGCCAAGGTAGAAAGCGTAAGCATAACTAATGAAGATTCGACCTCACTGTGTGATGTTAATCCCTCAAGCCCACAAGAGGAGACATTTGGAATTTTATGCATTCATGAATTTTTGGGCATTTTAGCATCCATCATCTCTCCTTCAAACCAGTACCAGCACATGGAAAGTACGAGAGTTTTTGCATTATCGCTTATCACCATATCTATTGAGGTTGGTGGTTTGGATATTCCTAATCATATATCGCTTCTTAGCCTCGTGTCTGATCCTATCTCTAAGCATGTATTACAAATATTGACAACAACCGACTCTCCAGTTTTGTTGGGAGCTGCACTTCAAACTTTTACGACTTTGTCTATCGTTATGGGAACTCATTTGAAGTCACAAATGGAACTAAGTCTCACGTTAATATTTAAGTCATTACTACCTGATACGGCCACCCAACCAAATGACACTATCAATGGTGCAAATGTTTCTTCAAGAACTGCAAACTCGAAAGAAATGTTGATAGAAGCATTATCATTATTATGGATCAGATCTCCCATGTTTTTTACTCATTTGTTCATCGAATATGATTGTGACTTTGAAAGATCAGACTTGGCATCAAAAACTTTAGAATTGTTGTGCAGGCTATCATTACCTGAATCTGCTGTAATGTCCACCGAAACTGTTCCTCCCTTATGCTTAGAAAGCATTTTATCGTTTATTGGAGGTGTTAATGATAGGATCAAGACGCTTAATGCGCAAAATGAACAACAGAACTCCGTGCATGAGTTGATTCAAGATAAAGAGAAAAAGACTTCATTTATTAAATGCACCGAGCTTCTAAACAAAAATCCAAAAGAAGGAATCAAGGCATTGGCTGAAAAGGGATTTTTATCCGATATAAATGATATTGAAGAAGTTGCCCGATTCTTTTTCAACAAATCTGGAAGGTTAAATAAAAAAATTCTAGGTGAGTTTTTGGCCAAGCCATCAAACACAGAATTGCTAAGAAAATTTATTGACTTATTCGAGTTCACAAGCCTAAGGGTGGATGAGGCTTTAAGAATTATGTTGAAAACCTTCAGGTTGCCTGGTGAATCTCAGCAAATTGAAAGAATTGTGGAGTTGTTTGCAGAAAGATATGTTACATGCCAAGCCTCCGAGCCAGAAGTAAGTAATGGGGAAGAAGCTGTACGGCCAGATCGTGACTCTGTTTTTGTTTTATCATATTCCATTATTATGTTGAACACAGACTTACACAATCCCCAAGTTAAAACTCAAATGGATCTTGAATCTTACAAAAGAAACTTGCGTGGCGTATACAATGGTGGTGATTTCCCTGAATGGTATTTGTCTAAAATTTATAATTCCATTAAAGATCGTGAAATTATTATGCCTGAAGAACATCACGGTACTGATAAATGGTTTGATGATGCATGGCATAATTTGATTTCTTCAGAAACCATAACTGCTGAGAGTCAGCACATTATAAATTTAGCTCAAATCTGCCAGTTTGATAAAGTTTTATTCGAAACTACTGTTGATACACTTCTTGTTACTCTAGTTAGTGTCTTTAAAGAAGCAAGTGATGATCATGTTATTAGTCGTTTAATGTCATCAGTTGATAAATGTGCCAATATTTGTCTTTATTATAATATGACGGATTCTGTTGATAAGTTGATTAATGCATTGGCAGATTTATCATCATTAACTAGTAATGAAAACCATCATTCTGCAGATGAAAGCTTGGCAGATGATATACCCCTCACTCAAATCAAATTAGAAACTAAAGAAGAACCGATTGTTATTGGAAATAAGGCTGTGTCTTTTGGAAGGGACCTTAAAGCTCAATTGTCTACAGTGGTGCTATTTAGATTAATCAAGAAAAATGATTGCAAAGTTACTGCTTCCTGGAATAAAGTTATTAAAATTATTCTTACTTTGTTTGAAAACTGTTTAATTAACCCAAATCTCTTTGGGGAGTTTCAGAAAAAGATACGTTTACCACCATTAGCAAAAGTGAAGCCTCGTTATATAATCAACAGTGTCAAACCATTGAACAATTCAGGACTATTGTCAACATTTTCGTCATTCTTAAAAGGCTATTCAGATG
This sequence comes from Wickerhamia fluorescens, assembly GCA_001599155.1. Classification (NCBI taxonomy): domain Eukaryota; kingdom Fungi; phylum Ascomycota; class Pichiomycetes; order Serinales; family Debaryomycetaceae; genus Wickerhamia; species Wickerhamia fluorescens. Next base: position 1,604,861 of record BCGE01000002.1, on the reverse strand, counting down.
ATCCTCCAGAACCAACCGATCAAGAAATTGAGTCAACATTATCCACAATTGACTGTGTCAAGTCTCTCAATATACCTGGTATATTTGAAGGTATTTCCAAGGGCCCTGAGCCGAATTTGAAAACTTTTATCGAAATTTTGTTAGAGTCTTTGCCAGAATTTAACGAAGAAACCAAAAGATATTATGAAACAGAGACTTTATTTATTTTTGAAATTTCTTTATGCTTCTGCTTATTAGTACATGAAATAAGTTTGACGAAGCTAGTTCTCAGTAAACTACAGGCTTCAGAAGTTTCCAAGAAAGGGGAACTTAGATTGATTACATACAGACTTTTATTAGCTCGTCAAAGTGATGATTCAGTGAATGTCTCTAGCATAGTCAGAACGTTGTTAAATTTTGACAATGAATTATTAAATAAGCAAGGCTCTCAGTTTATCCAGGTTTTACTTTCTTTAGTTGATGACGATTCTTGGTGCTGTAAAAAGATGCTTGAAGATGAAGATTATTGGAAAGTATTGAGAATCTTTGGAAATAATCCAGAGCATGCCAAGGAAATCCTAAAGTTCGTTGAGAGTATCATTAAGAACACACCTAACGTAATCACACCGATTAACTATATGCCATTTTTGGGTCTTTTAGATGAGGTTTCTTCTATTGGGGCAATAGTATCGCATTATGAACAAATGACTAACAAGGCAAATAAGAAAGAATCTGAGGTTAACCACTATATGGATTTGGTGAAGCTTTCTAAAATTTCCATTTCTTTAACCTCTGATTTAGCAAATATCATTAAGAAGCCAGGGTTTGAAAATAAAGATATCTCATATTCGTTGGTACAAGCATTAGCACATCAATGTTTCAATCCATGTCGAGAAATACGCACTTTTGCTATCCATGCTTTACAACTGCTAGTTATGTCGATGGAGTTTAATGATAAAGTAACTGCATTTGGCATTTTTGAATATGGCCTTTTTCCATTGATGGCTGAATTGTCGAAGATTGATGTTTTGAAAACTGACATTCACGGCTTTGTTTCAACTCAGCTTGAAGTATTGTCTTTGGTTAGCAAAGTCTTTTTAAACTATAACACTAGTTTTGAACAAGAAGAAATTGATAACGTTTGGCTAGGTATTCTCGATTACTTTATTGAATTCAAAAACCTTGGTCAAAATTTTAATAAAGATGACAAAATTTTTGAAGAGTTGGGTCCTGAAGTGCTTAAGAATATGATTTTGGTATTGCAAAATAATGGTATCTTAGTCAAAGAAAAGGAAGAAATGTGGGGATCTTCGTGGCAAAAAATAGACTCTTTGTACCCTAACCTAAAGGAACAGTTATTAAGTGTACCTGAAGAGAATGCCGATCTGACCGTGATTTCTCATTCAGCAAAAGAAGATAGTAGTTCAGCAGATCTGGATGAAAAACCAGAAGAAATAGAAGCTGAGGTAAATAGTGCCCATAAATAATCAATCCACTATTTAAAATAACTGTGTTGTGATTCTGCATATTAAGACCTAATATACTGTGCTGTGCTACCTGCAGAGTAAAAAAAATCTTTCAAAAACCTAAACGATGTTATATAGACACGCTTTATTGAATATTCAAATAGTAACCAAATGTCAAAAGCCCAAACATATACTGAACGTGCAAAGTCTCATAATTCTGATGTTGCACAACGTTTGTTCAACTTAATGGATACTAAGAAAACCAATCTTTGTGCTTCAGTAGATGTCAAAACTACTAAGGAGTTCTTAGAATTGATAGATAAATTGGGACCCTATATTTGTTTAGTCAAAACACATATTGATATAATTGAAGACTTTTCGTTTGAAAACACTATAAAGCCATTGATAAACTTGTCCAAAAAACACAATTTTATGATTTTTGAAGACCGCAAATTTGCGGACATTGGTAATACAGTAAAATCTCAGTACTCTGGTGGAGTGTATAAAATTGCCCAATGGTCTGACATAACCAATGCTCATGGTATTACTGGTGCTGGTATAGTACAAGGCTTAAAAGAAGCGGCAAAGGAGACCACTAATGAGCCTAGAGGTTTGTTGATGTTGGCAGAATTGTCATCAAAGGGATCATTGGCCTATGGCGAATACACTGAAAAGACAGTTGAAATTGCGAAGTCAGACAAAGAATTTGTGATTGGATTTATTGCTCAGAGAGACATGGGTGGAGCCGATGAAGGTTTTGATTGGATTGTTATGACACCTGGTGTAGGCCTCGATGACAAAGGTGACGGTTTAGGTCAACAGTATCGAACTGTTGAAGAGGTAATTTCTACTGGAACAGATGTCATAATTGTTGGTAGAGGCTTATTTGGTAAGGATAGAGATCCAAGTATTGAAGGTAAAAGATACAGAAATGCAGGTTGGAATGCCTATTTGAAGAGAACTGGTCAATTGTGATTTCAAAATATGCTGTCTATAACACTAACTAATAAATAAAGTATATAGGAGTATATACATAATTATATACAAAACTGAATATTAAATCATGATGGGAAACGCAAGGCAGTCTCCTCTTCAAAATTATCAGCTAATTTTGTGCGCATAATTTCAAAGACCAACAAACCAACGGATGTTGCCGGTATTGTTGTCAATGCATTTCTGACAAATCCCTTGTATGCCAGGTGAAACCACGTTTGTCTTGACTTTTTGTGTAGCTTTACCAACTGGTTATATGTATCGACATATGAATTATAATAGAGCTTTATAAATGGTCTAGCCTTAGTATTAGATGCATTATATATGTCTAATGCTTCTAGTCGTGACAAATGTATTTTTTGAATCTTTGATAAGGGATATTGTACTGCTAGTAACGAAAATGCGGCAGATGCGCCTGCTAACAATACGAAAGACGATTTCAATATTTTTGTCAGTCTAGTTTGCTCTAATCTGATTAGGTTCTCATCAATTACTGTTTCTTTCAGGGGTGCAAATACGTTAAAAAATGCCAACTTTTTTTCTAAAGACACTTTAGCACGTCTGTAAGCTGTAATCATTCGATAGGTGAGGTTATAACCCTGCGTTTTAACTATCTCAAACGTTGAAAAATAAAACGCAAACCCTAAGCTCTCCTTGACAAGAGAAAACCCATAACCAGCAAAAACACCCACTAGTCCAATTTCTTTTAGCTTTTTTAAACCGTAGATCCAGAGATTTTGATGCTCGCCATTCAATATCTCTGCAACGGACAGTCTAGTATATATTGCATCCACAGGTGCTGCTGCAAGCGATTGTGCAGTTCCTGCGATAAATCCCGCTTTCCATGTGTCTATTGGAAAATATTCAAATCCTTTACTGCGCTCGCCACCATGCCTTTTGTTAAAATGATCTAATGATCCTAAATATGTTGCATATAATATCAAGCCAGTCGCTGAATTGGCAATTAAAGGAGGTAAAACCTTTTCTGGTACAAACTTCCAACCCTCTTTTTTGATAACACTGACAAGCATTCCTATCGAGGAATGCGTATGAAAGCGCCAGGGTTTAGCTTGTATGTTGTCATGTTTATTTGCTAACTCGCGTACATATGTCAAATAATCAAATCTCGATGGACGAAATAGCTTAACTGGTGTGCGTAAATATAATGCCTGTAACTGGTATGCAATAGCTCGTATTCCTGCTGTTGAAATTGAAACAGCTTGATTACTGTTTTTATTACCGCTGGTTTGGTTTTGATAAGGCTGTTGAGTAGATAGTATTGCTGCATCTTCATTTAAAATTCCTTGGAAACTATTGTGCTCGGAAAATAGTGCAGACATTGGATCAATAGTTGTATTAAACTGATTAATAGGCTCTTGTTCGGCCTCTTGATACATTATTGGTGTACTAATGCGGTGTTTTCTAAGTTGAAGTCATTTATAGACAGTTATTCAATGATCCAGTGTATTTCACCTATAAAACAGGTCTTATATGGCTAGGTATTTTTCTTATAAGAAAATAATACAGTGTAATACATGTGCAACTACTGGCAAATCCTTATATTGACCCTTGGCTACAATTTTTTTATTAACATCCTGCATGTTATTTTGACACATCCCTAGGATTAACTTCATTTCGTACGTATGATTATCATTACTGGTCTCTATAAAGAATAATCTCACTCTGTTTAAAGTATCTTCTTGCATCCTCGTCGATGAGAACAAGTGATAGATAAGTTCTGGTGGAGAATTTTTTGTTCACATCACGATATGTTGGGGTTAAATCAAATCCACCTAAGAATAAGCGAATCGGAATTGTCTCACCTTTGACAGGGGCGCCATCCATGATTTCAAACCTTACTACGGTTTTACTATCGGTTACTTGATTCGGTGCAGCACCAACAGTTTCTCTTCTTATTAGTGATAGTTCCATATGCTTGATTTTGAGCCGAACAAGGAAAAAGTATATTCTACCAATAATCACATCCTTGAGTGCAAAGCGTGATTTCAGGTATTCAAATTCTATGTGCAAGCAGTCTTCAATTCCCACATCCATTTTTACTGTAGGACTGTCCCTTGAGGGCAGTGAAATGAGATTCAGCTCTACACCTGGTCCACTTGTGGGATTTGGGGGTGGTGCCACATATTGGAAAACCCAGAGCTCTTTTTCACGTTTCATCTCGGAAGAAGACTTTCGAAGGACTGTTACCTTCACATAGTAACGCAACGTCGCATTTTTGCCCCGGTAACTTTCATATTGCTTTTCGACATTCTTAAACTCAAACGGATAGGTTTCTGGGTGTGCCAACTGTGCAGGTGCAGCTAACTCTGTGGCTAATGATAAGAATTCAGAAGATGTCACCCCATCTATATTTGTTTCAATTGTACCTAAAAGCTGTACCTTGACACCTAGATGTTCAACTTTGCGACCTTCTTTTGTACGAATCGTTACCGAACCTTTGACAGATTCACCATCTTCATATATTGGTAATTTCTCAAGCCGCCCATGTGCAGTTTTTACGTCTAGATGCTTCCTATTCTCTTCGTTCTCTAATCTAATCTCAATTTCTAATGGTGCTTTGAAGAATATTGACATGGTCGAGTACTTCTAAATACTTCTCAATCTGGTTATAATGTTGCGTGTTTTATTTCTTGTATTTTATTGATGGAATTGCATAAGTATGTTTATCGAATGCCGGGTACGGTCCCGTTTGCTCCAGTAATCCTACTTCCATTTCCTTACATGAGTTTATCCCACCTTGGAACTAAGAGCTCCTTGATGAATATAATATGCAGGTGTTGTCGTGTATGTGTCAAAATATGTTTGCAACCAACTCTAGTAGCACAATATGGCACATTTAACTTATGAATCAAGATAATATCAGTAACTTTTCGAAATGCTTTGATGAATAACAGTTTCTTGAAGAACTTTTCTAGTGTACTTTTTTTTGACTAAGAGCGGTTTGTTAATTATTAAAAACAAACGTGTCAATAAGCATAACACACAATCAACACCTTATAAAAGTTGAATCTCAATATCAGGCTTTCCTTATGTATTTATATATCCTGGTGATTTAATACATCTTAATTAAATCTTTTTAAAAGCCAATCATTTTTATTACTGTACTAGGTGCGTGTTTTAGCTAATTGCAAACTCTCCTCCTGCTAAAATTGCACGTTGAAAATTTCGGTTTCGAAAGGCATAATTAACCAACTATATTAATATCAAGCTATCTCCTGTGCATCGGTTCCAAGATTGCCTTATCTACTCTTGTGTTTACTATTGGTTATTTGAAAGAACATTTTCAGAGGGGATATAGAAAAATATTCTTTTTTCATTTTAAAGTAATATTCAATTTACTATCAGCATCAATACTGTTGCCCTCTCCTCATATTGAAAATGTCATATATAGATGAAGTTGCACCACATGTTGTATCCCCTCACGATAAATCACATACTGATAGCCACCCATTAAAACACTTGGACACTGTTGTTGCATTGTATGACTTTCCAGGAACTCAGACTTCATATTTGCCGTTGAACCTTGGGGATACAGTTTACGTTTTGGCAAAATCGAGCACAGGCTGGTGGGATGGGGTATTGTTCAGCAAGAATGGAGAGCTACAAAGAGGCTGGTTTCCTCATACTTATGTGCGCTCTGTGAATTACGTTCAGCCTGTACTCAATAAATTAAAGAATAATAAGGAAATAGACTCTATAACTGCTGCAAATACTGCTGCAAACGTTCTTATACCATCATTCACTAGCCATTTTCAAAAAGGATTTTTGGATTCAGAAAAGAATACCCCGACAAACGGCTCCAGAAAGAATTCGGTTGTTAGTTTCGCCAGTTCCGAAACAAGTTTTACATCAGACTCCAAGCAAACCCATCCAGTACTTGGTCAAGGAAATCAATCTACACAAAACTCGGGTACCCGTAATCAGCAGAATCAATCCATATCTTCTCAATTACCAACAAAAACCCAATCAATAAGTACTGATATGTCTTTGACTAGTGTTGAAGAAGCCGAAAAACTAGCCGAACAATATAAACAAGAAAACTCCATTTCTGTTACCTGGATACCGCGCTGCACGGAAAGTGGTGATTTTGTGTTTTACTGTGAACAATTGAACGTATACTGCGATTCTATGCCCTATGTAACTTTTTCTCCAGAAGATTTCCCACCAGCCATTGCATTACCCTCTCGGTCTGCATTTGATGACCGCTCGGTGATTCGAATGAAAGAATCATCACTGAGAAATATTTCTAGTGTTTCTGAGAGTCATCCAGAGTCTTCAACATTATTTGATCCGCTTAAAAGAGACTCTAATGCCTCTTCTGTCGGTTCCCAAAATTCATCCAGCTCAATGTACCATCATTTTTCAAAGCCATTATTTGCTTTAGATGGTTTATTCTACAGGCATCCTTCGGACTTATCACGCTGGAGCGACCTTAACAAGCAATTCAATTATTTGTTAGATCTATCTTTCAAGGCTCTTAAAGATAACAACAAGCAACTTTTCAGTACTCACTTTTCAAGTTTGAACAAAATTATATCAATTGTGCTCTCTGCTGCAAAATTAACGCAAGAAGAGTTTGTAAATACAAAGTACGAACACTCGATACGAAAAAGGTTGAAAATAGTCGCAAATTCATTTGCACAAATATATATGAATGGTATTTTGCATTTGAGCTTAATTCATAACTCTAGCAATAGTTTTGATGGACAAATGTTTAATCTTGATTTATCGAAGTTAAACAATTCAGTGAGTGGAACCGGAAATTTGAAAAAGTCGGCATCTTCATCTGTTTCCACAATCGGTCCAAACAAACACGTTGAGGACATAAATACCCTCAACTCTCTTTCAAACGATATGCCAAAATTGAACTTAAATAATGAATGCTCTGATGTCACGTCTTATATTCAACAAATTGAGTTTGAAGCAGACAATTTAAGATATAATATGAATGCTTTAGTTCGGAAATTTATTCACTTGACAAAAGGAAATTATGTGAAACGTTCGGATTACGATAGCTCAGATATGTCCGATGATGATGGTCAGGATGGTTACGACATTTTGCCACAAGTGTACCCTAGGTTTATTAGTGATGAATTTAACGGGGGTAATTGGTGCAACCCTTTTTTTTCTACCAAGAATCTCATTTTGAATGTAAGTGGAGATGAACTTAAAAATAAATATCATTCAAAGATTATTATTGACCACCAAGCATATGATTCAGTACAAAATTATACCGAAGGTATGGCAAAACTCACAAATGAGACTTTAGCTTATTTGGATCCAAAGGTTCAGCATATGTATTTCAACGATGCGTTAAAAGAAGAAAGGAACACGCATATATTGAGGCTTATTTACAAGTTTTTGTATTACGCAAGTGCCATAGTTGATGTCATTGAATCGTTTGATTTTACTGTTTTTTGCTTAATAAAGCGGTATTCTTCAAATCAAGAACAAGACCCTGATTACGTACGAGAGGAATTGGCTAAGCATAGTGCTGAACTGATAGAAAACCAGAAGTCGTCTAACTCAAATTTAACCTTTGACTATCCTGTGGTTCTTGAATTTTTTCAGCTAAAGCAGGAATTTCACGATTTGATATCTAATATTGTTATGGTTACTCAATCTTTGACATTAGAGGATCCTGAAGTATTCAAAGGATTAAAAGATGAAATCCCTATATATAACCGCGAGTTTTTAAAGATGCCAACTGAAAAAGCTTCGTTTTTGTTAACAAATATTTTAGATAATCAACTTAGCAAAAGCAAAGGTAACTCCATTTCTATCAACACAGATACATTAATGTCCAGTTACTTGTTGAATGCTCTTGACTTTTCAGATCTGTTGTTGACATTGGTTCAGCAATTAATTGATGAAAGAGAAACAATATTGAACTATGCAACAAGAGTTATGCATGATGACTTCAATGTTAAGCTATTGATAATAGAAAGAAACAATACCATTTTTTCAGACAAATCAGATGAAGGACACTCCTTCTATAGTGGCGGACATGGAAAATCAACCAATGTCCCATGGTATTTGGAAGGTGATGATGAATTTGATTTGTTACTTGATATGAAAGGAAATATTAAGGGGGGTACTAAAGAGGCCTTGGTTTCTCACTTGACTCATCATGATTTGTACGATAGTAATTTTAATGCTACTTTTCTTCTAATGTTTGCCTCGATGATGTCATTACGTGAATTCATTAGACTCATGATCAACAGGTTCAATATTGAAGCCCCTGAGGGTTTAAGCTTTGAAGAATACAACACTTGGGTCTCTAAAAAGCAAACACCTATTCGGTTAAGGGTGATGAATATTATGAAATTGTTAATTGAAAAACATTTTTGCAATTCATATTATAATGACTCTGTCATAAGAGCTTGGTTGGCCTTCGCAAATTCAAGCATTGTTCAGTCTTACACTATTGGGAAACATTTATCGAGTATTTTGATTAAATTGTTGAACAGAGAATTTGAATGGTCTGTGAGACAACCTGTTTGTTCTCTTGCAAAACCCCCTGCTCCAATAACAAAAGGCTCTTCATTAATTAAAAAAGTAAAGCTTTTAGATATTGACTATATAGAGTTGGCACGGCAGCTAACTCTACGTGAATTCAAACTCTATTCTAAAATCAACAAATATGCTTGTTTAACCAAAGTTTGGGGTAAAAGTTCTGGCTTGGGTGAAAACATTGATGATATATCTGCGTTTATTAGGGTATCTAATCAGCTAACTAATTATGTGGCATATATGATTTTAAGAAAGGCCGATAACAAAAAGCGAGTACAGATTATTAAATACTTTGTTAATGTTGCTGAAAAGTGCCGTCAATATAATAACTTTTCATCCATGACTGCAATTATTTCAGCATTATACTCATCACCCATTCATCGTTTAAAGAAAACCTGGAAGCTTTTAAACTCTGAATCATTAGTTCAACTCCAGAATATGAACAAATTAATGAATTCATCCCGGAATTTTAATGAGTATCGTGATGTATTGAAGTTTATTGGTTCGGAACCATGTGTTCCTTTTTTCGGAGTTTTTCTTAGCGACTTGACATTTGTATTCCATGGAAATCCAAACGTTTTAATGAACCGATCACACATTATTAATTTTGCCAAACGTGCCAAAACATGCGAGGTTGTTTCTGGAATTGATAGATTTAAAGCCACTGCCTTCAATTTTCAAGAGGTTAAAGAGATTCAAAACTATCTTGATTCGTGGTTTGACAAGTGCCCCACAATTGATGAACAATATCAATTGTCTTTAAATTTAGAGCCACGTGAAGTAACGCCTGCTCAAGCCAATATTCGAAAAAAGAACACGACCCAGCAAAACACTTCTAACCAAAATATAGCGCTGCACCAATGGAAAGGTTCTAAACCATATAACATTACGGGCTTCACATTCAAAAGTTGAACAGTTTAAGCTCCATACTTAGTATTGGCACATTGAATAAATGAATTTGTAAACAAAGGATCATCGCTCTAGCATTGCTCTTGATTTAGTTTTTTAGCAAATTAATTACTGTCCTGAAGGCCTAGCCTTATCCATAGTAGATTGAGTTTTGAATTTGACTTTGAAGTCTTTTATAACAACAGTGTTATATATAATTGATGATTCTATCTCTGTGATACACCGATAAAGATCACGTATAATTATATCATTTTCTTGTTCAACCATTTCAAAAATACAATCTAACATGTCGTTAAGGTTTTCAGAAATCTGATCTAGACAACGATGAACACTTTTAGAGTCAGTATTGTCAAATAGCTTTCCCGTAAAATCATCGTCTCCTTGAGAGTTAAATGAGGTTTCTTCTGTGAGTATTGTAGTACTTGAATCAAGTGTGCATAAAGACTGAGGTATAGATGATGTATATGAGTTTTGAAGCTCTGAACAGGCATCATCGTATGTCACGCTGTCTTCAGATTTGGCTAAAATGTCATCTAATTGCGATAACAAATGCTGAACCCCAGCACCTCCATTTTCTTGAAGCATCCTTTGTAGAAAGTAGTATGTACAATTATTATACAACTACAAAACCCATTAATTCTCTGTTTAAGACTCTTTGGTATTGATGTTTGTAAGAAGTACTGTCTGACCGTTAAACATGATACAATTTTCAAGGATATAAATTCATATTACATGCACAATACCGCCTTCAGCTGACAAAATGTTTCGAAGGAGGGCTATGCGTCTTCACGCGTCCTAAAGAAGTTACATAATGTTTATTGTGGAGATTTTAAGTTTCATTTTTGCCATATATTGACTCAAAAATATTCTAATTCATTTTATTGGGTAGTAAGTATGGCCTGTCTGAATTCATCCATTCCCACGCATACAAGCAGCCCAACACTCATACTTTTCAATGAATTTTATATTTTTAACAGAAACCCATGTTTGTATTTTCACATCTCCAAATAGAGTACAACACTTGTCAGACTGTTGTAATCACTAACTTAGTATAGAAGCAACTTTACAATTGGTTTTCTATATCAAACAATATATAGATAATATGCGGTGTTATTCAGCTTCGCCAAAACAATATTGAGACTGAATTTTCATTCATGTTTACCAAGAGATCAGCGTATTCTATTGATGCCGTTTTATTTTAATATTTCCTTTTAAAATTACTGTTATGATTATTGATATCAAAAATATAGACGCAAAATTCTCTTTTAGACAACTTTTGCTATTTATTTAACTTGAAATATATTGTTTGTGACTCCCCTTGTTGACAAATGTCATAATAAAAAGATCCACCTATTTAAATCCGTTAAATTAGATTTTCTCCCAAAGCAGATATAAAGAATTAGTGACACTTTTTGTGGTATATTCCTGCCTCAACATTTCATGTAAACTCCTAACATAAATGAATTTCTTATAACCTAAATTTTCAAGACCTCAAAGCTTTAGGAATGTGTATATAACTAGATTCCTTTGCAGTCATTTGGTATGCTTGTATTTTTGTAGGAATGATTTGCCACGCGCTAGCCCCAGGGTTTAGGAAGCAAGGTATTTGCTAGCATTGTTTATATACAGTACCCTCTTATCACGTCACTTCAACAAAAATAAAGGCGGCAATAAGCCATAAAGGTTAAACTTTACAAATAAAAGATAATCTATCAAGCAAGAAAAAATGACTACTTCAAAACCAATCAAAACAGTGTGTGTGTTTTGTGGATCTTCATTTGGAAACAAACAAGTATTTGGAGATGCTGCTAAAGAATTGGGTAAAGCTTTGGCTGCGCGTAAATGGGGATTAGTTTATGGAGGTGGGTCTACAGGTCTTATGGGCGAAGTTGCGCGAGGATGCGCTATGAATGGTGGCTATGTACATGGCATCATTCCTGAAGCATTGATTTCTCGTGAAAGAATTGATGAAGCGAAAGCGAGCGATGAAAACTCTGCTGCCTCAGTTCAGTCGACTGAAGATGCTTTTAATAAAAAGTTGAAACAATCAATAGATAACCATGATGGGTTAACCCCATTGCCTGACTCTAAAGAGTATGGCCGTACCACATTGGTCAAAGATATGCACACACGAAAACGCCTAATGGGGGAAGAGGCTTCTGCCTTTATCGCTTTGCCAGGTGGTTATGGTACTTTCGAAGAGCTTATGGAGGTAGTTACATGGGCTCAGTTGAACATTCATAGTAAGCCGATTATATTGTTTAATGTCGATGGGTTTTATGACACGTTCATAAAGTTTATTCAAGAAGCCATCAGTTCTCAGTTTGTCAGTGTCAAAAACGGATCCATTATTAAGGTTGCAAATACTATAGAAGAAGCATTGTGTGCTATTGACGAGTATCAGACACCTGAGGGCGTTTTTAACTTGAATTGGGATACAACTTAGATAAATGGTGATAATAGTTTTAAATTACACTGCTATACAAATAAAATAAAAAGTCACATATCCTGTATATAGCACAAACTAGTGCCTACTATCGTAGAACTATGCCAGCATAGACATTAACAACAGACATGCAAGCATGAACAAGAGTGGAAAAGTATAATAGGAAAGACTGATAACAGGATATTTCAGGCTGTAGATAAAACACAATACTCAAAAAAGAAAAACGTTTCGAAAGTTATTAAAACGTAAGTAATGCTATGGTTCTTTATTAATAATGTACTTAATGGGGATTGGTGTCATCGTCTTCGTGCTGCTCATCATGAACATGGAATAAGTCGTGGAACTCGTCATCGGGGATTTGTACCTGAGAAAGAAGCCCCGTAGCCACATCATACATCATACCCCAAACCTCAATTTCGTTGTTTTTGATGGCCATGGCTGCACTAGGGTGTCTTTTAAGAGCGGTTACTGATGCAATCACGTTGAGTTCCGCCAACTTGCGCACCTTAAGCTTAGGGTCTTCCTTGTACTCGTGTAAAGTCGCCAAGTTTGCAGCACGAACATGACGCACAGGGTTAAGCCAAAGGTCGAGTACACCACCAATACGTTTAGGGGAAAGAGAAGCCCAGACTCCACCACAATCTGTATGTCCACAGACAATAATTTTACTCACCTTGAGTACATCAACCGCAAACTGTATAGCACCCTGCAGCGATATATCGTTTGCATTAACAACATTAGCAATGTTACGGTGAACAAATACCTCACCTGGCAATGTAGACAAGCATCCTTCACCTGCACGCAGGTCTGAACAGCCTATCCAAAGAGTGTGTGGCGCTTGCCCCTTAGCATTAGAGTCAAAAACTGATGTCGAATGGTTATTTTTGATGGACTCAACGTAGAAACGGTTATTGTTGAGGTAGTCTTGTACTGTCAGATCCCGTCCAAGTGTAAAAGGCAAGTTTGTCGAGGTACGCAACTGAGACAAAGGCAGTGTTGCCAACAGGGCATCTGAAACCAGCGGTTCCATAGCTACTGGTTGTAAGTTCAATTGCAGCTCACCCTGTGGTTTTTGCTCCTTCTCGAGTTTCTCTTTTTGAAGTACTTCCATTTGCTTCTGAAGCGGCTGATCTATGTTGGCTTCGGTAATCAGTGTGGATCCACGACGATGTTCAAGTTGGTAATGACGGGTATTATCGATGCCCATTTTTCTGTATGCGGGAAAGGCTAGTGTAGTGAAAGATGTAGCAATACTAGAGCGGGCAGTGCTGGGTAGCCACAAGACGCGCACTTTGAAAATAGGAAAAAGAGTTGATGATGAGTAAAGTCAATATGACCTGGGAATATTGGGATTAATATAGTCCACTCGAGAGAATAGAATAGTGACGTACTTGGGATGATGTACAATAGACGGCAGAGATTACTTATGTTTAAACCCGGCCACTACAAGTCGCTTTTTTAAGGCTTATAGTGACTCGTGCGCCGTAACGTAAAGCATTTAGTAGTCGATGGTGCATTACGATAAGATGCAGTATTGCGGGTTGATTAACACATCATGAAGAACATGTAAAAAATGTTATCATTTTTTACTTGAAACACAGGCAAAAGAAAGCGACATTCCTAAATTTTGGGAAACCAACAAAATTTTATTGGTGACGTCAATTACAACATTACAATTCGAATAAGAAGATAGAAGGGTAGCTATAATAATTATACTAGCGAGGAGCAAATGTATGCACGTCAACGGTAAGCAGTGAGTATGAGACAGTATTTATGGCGCAAGGCTATGAATCATAGCGTGAATTAGTCTTGTCTAATCACTAGTGCAGGTATGTTTGTCTCTTCTAGCAAAATGCAATGTAATGACTGGAATAATATGATAAGCGCATGAACAAAATACGATTTTTATGATTTGCCAATTCCACAATTACAACTTGTTGAAAGATGACACCGGAACTAAGGTAAAGATGGGCAGTTTTTCACGAAGAATGAAATAAAGAAGTAAAAAGCCTCATATAGCCGAAACATCCATGAAGAATTATTAAATATTTTGGGACTTTCTCAAAGAAGCAATTGAGTACTATATTTACACTTGATTAATTTGTAGTTGATTGATTTTTATTTCCCTAGCTCTTAGCTCACGACTTTTATATTAGCTTCTATTTGATTTTTTTATTGTAGATGCGTATACTGTAAGATGAGTATACAAATGTATTTTTGCTTATGGAATTTACCGCCTGCATTATTAGTTTATCTTTTTTCTCCAATGGTTCGAAATTGATCTGTTGGTTTTCCAATCTAAAAATCAATTTTTTTTGTATTATACATAGTTTACATCCGGTAAAATAATGACAACAGGTAATTTGAATGAAGACCTGAAAGATATAAACAAAAGCCTGGAAAATATAGTTAAATATCTGAAAGATGCTATAAAAAAAGACTTGCCCAATGGTAATGTTGAAAATAAGCCTAATCTGTTAGTAAGCAAGCCAGGAGATACGGATGATTTAAAGGTGCTACTTGATCAATACAACCAAAGAAATACCATCAACGCGGAGCAAAGTGAATTTAATCTTCTATCACGTAGTCGCAAATTAGACCGACTCAATAACCTAATCCAAAAGTCCCAGGTATACTCGCAGATCATTGTTGAAAACATCCTTCAAGAAAGCTTGCAGAAAAACAATTTACACACATCAGCTCAAAACACGGAACCTGGTAAAGTTGATACAAAATCGAAATGCAGGCTGCGTGATATAACAACAATGTTATCTAACCCAGTCTCAAGGAAATCGCACCAACTGCAAAAACAAAATTCCAGAATGAATCATAGTGAAACGCCCAACACATCTATAAAGCAACCGGAATCTCTCACTGGTGGCACACTTAAAGAATATCAAATAGATGGTCTTCAATGGCTTATTACCCTCTTTCAAAATGGGCTAAATGGCATCCTTGCTGATGAAATGGGCCTTGGTAAGACTTTGCAATGTATCGCTTTCTTATGTTTCTTAATTGAAAATGGTATGCGCGGACCATTTCTTATTGTGGTACCACTTTCAACTCTTGGAAATTGGTGTAGTGAGCTTGCTAGATTTGCTCCTCTGCTTAATATTGTCAAATATACTGGAACAAAGCAAGATCGAGCAAAAATCAACATCTCTAAGATTGATCGCTATAACATAGTGGTAACCTCATACGAATTATCGATCCGCGACTTTCCCAAATTTAAAAATATTTTATGGAAGTATTTGATAGTCGATGAAGGTCATCGTCTTAAAAATCATAACTGTGCCCTAATTCAGGCCCTAAAAAAACTAAAAGTCTCAAACAGGTTATTGCTCACTGGGACTCCCTTACAGAATAACTTGAATGAACTATGGTCTCTCTTGAATTTTATCTTACCTGATATTTTTCATGACTTGGAGTTATTTCAACAATGGTTTAACTTTGACGAGCTTATGAATTTTGATGCTAAAGATAATGATGATGACGATGATGATGACAATGAGGAAACCCGCAGCCTAATTAGAATCAACTTACAAGAAAACCTTGTTAAAAACTTACACATTATTTTAAAACCTTTTATCTTGCGGCGCTTGAAGAAAGATGTTATTATAAATTTACCACCTAAAAAGGAGTATTTAATACATATTCCATTGACTGATTTGCAAAAAAAGCTATATTTTGACGCCATGAACAATAGATTGGGTTCATCAATCTTAGAAGTATATCTTAAAGAATTTGCTATCCTTAACCATGCAGACCTATTTAATCAAAAATCAGATTTTGCCGTTATAGACAATTTTTTGCTTTCAAAATCAGCTCCTAATACTACAAAAACAGTCAATAGAAAGCGTAACTACAAGGAGGTGGAATCAGATGATGAGTTTGAACTTCCCCCTGAAAAAAAGGCTAGTAGTGTTGCCACTTACAAGGAAATATTACCGAAGTTAGGGTCCCGTATTCATAAATCAAAAAAACAACAGCATTTATTGGAGGCCTTGTATTCACAAATAACAAAGGAAATTAGAAACATGTCCTTACAAAATATGATGATGCAGTTGCGAAACATTTGCAATTCTCCCTATCTCTACTACGAGCCTTTTGCTGCACAAAACCCTGAATCTTCCGTACTTCATGAGGATAAATTTATTGAGGTATTATTTAAAAACTCTGCGAAATTACATGTACTAGATCAACTATGCAATCAACTTATATTCCAAGGTAGCACTCATAAAATATTAATATTTTCACAATTTACAAAGATGCTCGATTTGATTCAAGATTGGTTAACAAACCAAAAAATAGGTGTTTGTCGGTTAGATGGAACAACAAGCCAAGATCAACGCGAAACCGAAATACATAATTTTAACAAGGATCCTCTCAAAAAAATCTTTTTATTATCGACAAGAGCTGGCGGATTGGGAATAAACTTAACGGCGGCGGATACTGTGATACTTTTTGATAATGATTGGAATCCTCAAATGGATTTACAGGCAATAGATAGAGTTCATCGAATTGGCCAAGAAAAGCCTGTTAAGGTTTTTCGTTTTCTTATAAAAGATTCTATAGAAGAAATCTTAATAAGTAAGTCATCTTCTAAAAGGTTTTTGGAAAAGCTTATCATTCAAATGGGTGAATTCAAATTTAACAAGTTAAAGAGACTTATGGGAAGTGATGATGCATCCAAAAATAATGAAATAAATGTCAAAGCCCTAATTGAATTGTCTAAATTGACATTTAAAACTAACAAAAGTAGCAAAAGTAATGCCGAAAATTGTTATACTTTTGACCCTAGAGCTAAAAACACTCCAATATTTAACCTAGACGATATTGAGCTATGTGAATTAATGGATAGAACGCTGAGCTGTTACGAGAATCATGACAGCCAATTTAAAAATATTACGGTTTTTGAGACAGTCAACAACATGGATAAATAGAAACTTTAATGGCAATGTCATAATAATTAAAAATAAAAATAAATATCTAGGTCTAAGCTTTGAAAGAATTGGCACTTCGATCTCTCCATCTAAAAGCATTCCAGGCTGCGCTATGGCTCCACGTTAATTGTTTGGCACCCTGCATAAATCCATTGTTTCTGTTAAACTGTTCAGACATATGACCATTATCACCAACATGGTCCTTAATGATTTCTAAAAAGGAATCTGAATACTTGAACAAATCCCCAACCAATTTTTTGTACGCAATAGAACCAAACTGAATAACTACTGGTTCAAAATGACTATCTGTGGTCGTACAATCATAATTTTTAAGGTTAACAAAATCCTTAAAGAACTCCTTATTATTGCAATTAATTACGAGATCTTTCTTTTTGCTGTTCAACACATAAAGAAATTTAAAGATTATTTCTGCTGCAGTTGCGGTGGTTAGGAACCATGGATTTCCCTCCGATGTTCCATATCCATCATAGATATCTTCTGGATATCTACCTAAGGCAACACCAGTTTTTTCCATACCTATTTTACCGTGATTGATTCGGTATCTATATTTCATATCACTAACCATTGCACTCAATGTGTTCAAAATGTAAGGACTATCAACATCAAAAGGTATGTCACTGTAATCACCAAATTCTGGGCTATGGGTGTGTGTGCAACCTAATAAAAGAGCAGCATCTAGCCCTGATCTTTTTCCCAGTTTATATAGAGATGGAGTCTCTATCAAATAAGGAGCCTTATGGTTTATATAACCTGCATCCCGTTGAATGAATTCTTTCAAATTGGAAAAGGTCTCTTCTAAATTTTTCACAAAATTCAGCAGACCCTCAATATTTTTGGCCATCATAATACCATCCTTGATTGCTCTTAATTGCGTTATAGAAGTATAGAAATGGTGTGAATTGATCTCCTCCCACAAATCAAACCCTTCCTTGCACCAGTTTCTAGTAATATATACCAAATCAGGTTTCACGATTTCATGGTAAATGAAGTATTTCGAACCTAAAAACTTATTCGAAATTTCTTTTCCAAAAGATTCTAACGCATTTAAGTAGCTTACTATTGTAATCACTCTCAACCCCGGACCATCACGTTGCGGCCGTCCCCAATGCGCAGTAAAAGGTTGGTTGTTTGTCTGAAATTTTGGTTCCCCAAGGCCAGCCTTATCTTCTTCATAAAATGACCCTGATTTATTATTTAAGCGTTGGAGATGAAAACTATTCTCAATATATGCTTCAATTGTTTCTTGAATACCAGCAACGTTTTCAAATTGAGCATCAATAACATGTAATATTAATGACTTGATTGTTAAAGCTGCATCTCGAGTCCACTGGTAAAAATAATCTGGGTGAAACTTAGAAGGAGAGGCTATCACTACCCCACTTGGTACTTCCTTCTCATCTAAAAAACTACTAATACCACCAATATTATTCAAAATACTTTGAAGTGATTTGCTGCGTTGCACTTCAATCCAACTCTCTAAGTTATCGTTAACTAATGGAATTTCGTGCTTAACATCTGCCCTAAAATCAAGTGGGTTGGTAAGATAAGGAAACTGTAACTCAAGATTGTCAACAGCACCAATCACTAAAATAGGCCTTTGACTTGCTTTAATTGAATATGGTACTGCATTGCTTATAGCTAAAGCTATAAACATCACAAATTGTGACAAGCCAATACGCTTCATTATTTAATAGGTTGCTTAAACAAATGTTTCAAGAAACTATATTTTAAAGTTATACCTTTAAACCAAATAGCAAAATACTAAAGAGTGACACACAAGGTCTTTAGTACCTCTAGATAGACTTCACTTCAATAAATGACTTCTTAATACTGTTACTAGTAATATTTTAGTTATATATCCTTCATCTTAACTAATAAATAAGGGTGACAAACTTGAATTTGGCATTACAGAAAAAAGCAAGCAAGTAGTGGACACGCATAATATACTGTTTCAAAATATTATATACTACAATATAATCTGTTGAAGAGTAACTCTTGGATCTACTCTCGACTTTAAGTAAAAGTCTTATGAACTTTATATTGAAGTCTGATTATAATGAATCAAAAACATTAACAGGGCAAATAAAAAATTAAAAATAACGACAACTGCAGGACTCGAACCTGCGCGGGCAAAGCCCAAAAGATTTCTAATCTTTCTCCTTAACCGCTCGGACAAGTTGCCTTTTCGATATAATAGTTAACTTCTTATTTTTTAATATGTATATGTTTTAACTCAAAGAAGTGTAATCATTTCTGTGGCTTTTACATTAAGTTGGACTTTTTTGGAAAACTATTTTAGCAATTCCTATATTAAATCCCTTTTGAATATTTCATATAAAAATTTTCTTACAAGCCCCTTAACACATCTAAATGCAAAGGTATCTCCAAATAGATACCAGCATGCATAATTTTAACTGAGTAATTTTATATTGAGTTGTCAAGAGCAAAAAAACTCATCAATAGACTGCGTCACTACTCTGGGATTTTCAATCCTTTATATGTGTATTACTCCCAAGTAGTACTATGTCTCTTCTAAATCTTTATCATAAAGAACATTACTCAAACACTTACTCAGAATATACATATGTCTATCCATTCATGTTAGCATAAGGTGATGGTATGACCAATCCTGAAAGAACAAAATATGAGAATTTATAATAGAACTCTCATTCGTTTGCACAATCTTTTGTTGAATAATTATCTAAAAATAATAATTTTTATTTGCATCTTTATACTTAATTCTTGGTTACAGTCATTTTTTGGACAGTCCCCGTGCACTTATTTAAACATTTATACATATCACTTGAATCTGTTCATTTTTCTTTCACTTTTTGCCTTTCTCTAGTACATTCACGCAAGTAGAGGATATCCCGATATAACGTAGAATCGGGCTAAACGTGTTTTTTAGAATTAAATAATTTGAACCCTATGGGCAAAAACCGGGGTTAAGTCTATACCAGGCTTAAGATGAAGGCTATTTTGTGTATGGGATAATATCACTATCCGGACATCTTCTTACAACTATTTTTTCAGTAGTTGGCACTAGATCAATTGTTTTTAAAATTTAGACAAAAGACGAAAAATTAATTTTAGTTATATTCTTACTTTGGTCTTTGGAAAGCTTTGCAGCAAAATAGATGTTAGGAGAAAAAACATGTTCATATCATACAAGACCCATGTGGTAATGGAGCAATTAACACCAGTAATTCATGATATAAAGTCAATATGTATTTTATTCTTTTATAAAAATGCCAAACTTCAATTAATAGTAGTAATAATAACAGCTTCTAAACATATCTCATTGGTCTCTGAAATACACCTAAGATTTTAAAAAATGCAACTATGCTTTCTTTCTTAAATTCACAACTAGGTAAATGAGCTTTTGCTTTCGTTTTCTAAACTTTTAATTATTGGGTTGAAGCATACACAATTTAGTTGTTCCATGTATAGATTTACAATTGTTTAACGTCCTACTCGAATGGTGAAACATTTTACAATTATTTGATAATATCCTTCTTGCCAGCAAAAGTTTTAAGGAAGATCACTCTCCAAAATATAGATCAATAACTTGATTAAAATCAGAATTGCGTTTATACAAAGCTTGCTTTCACAAATCATCTTTATATCTTTATTTCAATTTCATATTGGATTATAAAAATCTTAAACTTATTATAATATGAAATTTCGATAAAGATAGCTATGTTGAAGCCAAATTTTTAAAAGCAATAAAAGAAAAATGCTAGTTGATGGCATTGATTTTTCATTATTTAGAATCAGGATTGGACATTTTTATAAGTGAGCTAATATAGAGCTCAAAAAATTAAAATGAAAGGCAGTTTTTAAATTAGAGTTTATTTTGGAAAGGAGTTTCAAGTGCTTTCTGTAAGTTGTTTTGCAGATTAGATATTTTTAATTTTCATGAAAAATATAACAAGTAACATTTTGGGAATCTGGAGTGGAATCCCAGTTTATATAAAAATAAAGCTACAGGGAAAAGATACAAAAGCTATCCAGAAATACCTTAAAAAGCAGGTTTTAATGTTACATGTAGACTTGATTTCTATTAAATTAAACTTGAAAATAAGATTCAGAGTAAGATGTCTTCAAAAATTTATCTGTCAAAACCGAATTTAGGATAAGGTGAATAATACGTCTCATATCGAAGGAAAGACTTTTATAAAATTTAAATCAAAAAAAAAGTTCCTGATTTATATACTGGCATTGCAGAACAGCGTCACAATTGATAAGTATGAGATTTTAGAGTATTCAATTACCGAGGAAAATTGATCCAGTGAGGAAAATAGTAAAAATGAAGCTTTGTTACTCTGAGTAGCCTAAGTAAATTGTATTGCTGCCTTTCTTAATAACTCTAACAAAATAATAGATGATATTTAGAATTAATACTACTAAAGGCTAGTTCGAAATTATGCTTATATCAAGCTATGCTCTTCTTGAAGGTTTGAACATATAAGAAAACTATCAAAGCTATTAAATCAGAAAGCACTACAGTTTGGCAAACTAGAATAAAAAAAGCTATATTAACATGTAAAACGCAAGAACTAGGGGGGCATACAAAAGGGAGCATTGAAATACTGTTCATTATCCTTTAAAACCTTCAAATTTTGCTGCTTGTTCTACTGTTCTTCAAAATATATGAATTTACTCATCTGATAAATGACAAAAATAAAAAATAATACTTTTAAGAGTAATTGTTTGGCTGGGATATTTCAAAAGCTATGATTTATATATTCAACTCTGTATATTGGCCTGAGTTCATGTGCATCATGTTCTGAAAACTATTTCTAAGCACAATGGAGTATTTTTCGAACTGATCTACTTTAAATTGGACAAGTGCAATACAACAGCGAACTTAAAGGCAAGTAGGACGAGCCATAAGACTCAATAAATTACAAATGTCAAAATTAGTAAATATCTAACTAACAGTGTATTTTGTTAAAATATATTATACTTCGAGTATATTATAGAAAGAGGGCAAGTTTGGAGATTAACCTCACGATTCCTTTCAAAAAGATATATTATTCGGCTTAGAAAAGGAAGATTCATTCAGTGAAGATGAATTTTAATGGTCTAGGATTATTTCAAGATGGCCTGAAATTTTATTTGAGTATTAATTGGTCATTGTTGTTGCCAACATAATTTTCGTTGCTAAAGCTTATCCTTCCAGCTACACTAAGCTAGCATATAATAAAAAATCTAAAATTTGCTATTGAACTTTCGCATTGTTAGATTTATGGGGTTTAAAACCGCACCCAATAGTAGGATTTATTAATTTCGGTCAAAGTTCAACAGAAGCCTTTTAAAAAGAATTTGGAATTAATATTATTAAAATTTCATACATCATCATCACAAATACAAAGTAGACCCATACAGTGATTTGTTTGTGTAATAAAACTTATTACTGAATCAAATGAGTGATTTGAATATTTTTCTAAATTTGATACTGATGCTGTTTAAACATTATATAATGCTATATACGATGTCTATGAATAATAGAAACACAAAAGAGAATGGTTTAATATTTTTTGAAGAACAGAAAAAGTGAACAAAATAATATATCATTAAATATAACTACTTTACGTACTACTAGTGGAAAATGAAAATCGGGTTACAGTTAATATTTATCATCACATGTAAGAAATTTATTACCATATTTTCCAATACAAATGGCTTGTTAAAATAAAGGTTTCAAAGATAACCCCGGAAGGTAGATATTAAATATCATGTGTCACATAAAAACCAAAGTACAAATAGATACATTTGCTTCCGTATTGTGTTTAACAGCCCTATTTTAAATTCCAATTTACCTGCTATTCGTACTTCGGGCATGTAAACCCAACAAATATAGTTTGATAAGTTATTAACTTATGAAACTTGCGTGGGATCTACAAAATTTTGAGTTGCCCTTTAAACGTTTGGACCTCACAACTAACAACAAATTCTTTGAGGCCTGAGATTTTGTCTCAAAAAAAACTAAAACTTGCAAGCCCAAATACTATAATAATACACTTCTTATATAATTGGAAGGATACGGGTGATTCAGCGTATATTATATACCAAGAATAGACTGAAAAGCTTTTAAATGTAATAAGATTATATTCGTTAAATAGCCGAGACTAATAATTCTTTGATTGAAGTACGTATGAAATAAAATAACAAGTTTTGAAAGCTAGAAAAGTATTCTAGATAGTGGACATAAAAAAGGCAATATACAATTTAGCTACCTTCGATATATCAATGATGCAAGTAGAATCGTTAGAGCATTGAAACAAACCCCAAACAACGAGTAGTCCAGGCACAATTTTTACAAATTGGTTTTCGTTGCATATATGCTTGTAGTATTAGAAGCTATCTGTTACAATATCGCAGTCACGATTACCACATATTTCTTTGGGGGTATTTTGGTGTACTATATAGTAGTAAATCATTAGTCTGATTGTAAATGCTGTGTACTTTTAAGCAGATCAATCACGTATTGATGGGTCCTCATAAATTTTTCCGAGATTTTTTTTAAATAATATTAATACTAAAGATATATTAATGAATAGCTCAAAATTTATGTTAAAAAAACAATTCTACAACATACGCTTTGATATCACCATTTTTTGAGACATACAATACAAGACACTACAAACTCAAATCATTTGAGCTTTAGAAAATTTCTTATGCATACATATTTATCTAATGCAATTCGAAATATCTCAAGCTATTAGTATAAGGGATGTATTGGGTGTCAGTTGAGCTTTGACCAAACAATACTCATATCTCTATAGCTAGTGATGTATATCTCATGAAATAGGAGATCCTAAATTTAATTGTAAAATAAATTAATATACTTAGTAGATATATCACAAGCAAGGACCCCAATTGAATCCATAGTTATTATGAAGTGATTTAACTGCCGAATTTAAAACATTTGAAGTCTAAGCTTCTGATACACTATTCTTGCCTATTAAGATACTTATGTGACTAAAAAAAGTGTACATCTCATTTGAGATTAAACGACTTGTATATTAAGAAGATATGCAAACTTTCACACCTCATTGCTTATAATGCTACCAGATCCTACAAAGGTTATATTTTCTTGATGTTAAATGCAAAACTATTTTATACTTATAATTAAAAAGGGTTTACTTCAGTAAGAGGTTGTTTGACGCTCATTTTTGTGGATCACGAACAACAAATACATCCTAACACGAATCTTACAATTTAATGAACTATGGTAAATGGAACTTCATTGTACAATAATCTTAATTTACACTATGCAATTTAATAATTATCTCTGTACAGGTACGCTATAGTGTGGCTTTATTTTAAATATTTAGTATATGCAATTGAATGTGTTGAAGAATTACGGAGTGAATTTTTAACGGACATTCTACTGCTGTAAAATATCACAAATATTTGTTAGTGAGTATATATAATATAGTGCTTAACTTACAACGGTATTGGAAAAATAATATTTGTTTCAAAAAACATACTCTACGTTTAGGAAACATAAGCTATAGTACCTCATAATATGTATGCCCGATTGAACTTGCAAAATATTTAAAAATACTAAATTGTAACAATAAAAAGCCAAAACCTTCATCTTAATAGATATCTAAACAATTTCCCTAGATATTAATACATAAGATACTTAACATTTTGTCATATTTATGTTCATTTGTCATGAATCTCAATAGCTTGTTTATTGTAGAGCTTATCAATACTCCCAACACAGAAAGTAGCTGCTAAATGAATACACATTATTCATTATATTCTGCCAAAGTACTTTATGCTCATTGTAATACATGACGTGTAACGTACATATTTTACCTTCTGTAGTATTCTAAACAATATTGGAAATGAAACTTAACCCAATTCAAGTATTAGTATATATCAATATAATATGTATTCTTAAAGTTTTGATATATATCTAGAGTACAGTTAACCATTTTCTTTATATATACTCAGATATTTGCGTGTATAATGCTGAAAGTATTCCCGTTGCGGTATTCAACTATAAGAATAAAAGTTACTAAGTGAATACATCATAACTCATCATCATTTGTTTTTTTATTTTGCAGGTCTTTAAATCAATATTTTCGGTATTAGAAGAATTTGAATTGTTAAATATATAAACAAACATATTCTGCCATTGTATATCCACTTCGGTCGCAATACATATTAGTTTGTTGAATCAGATCATAAAGTTTGAAGTACAATAAAGTATCACCCTCTTATTTTCAAAGTACAGCAAACACCCACAAGTATCACTTCACTATTTTTTGGGTAGCTATATTAACTTTCATCAACTGATTATTTAGCTTTAATACAAGGTGTCAATTTCAGGTTATGAAAGTCGCCTAAGTGTAGATATATTGTTAGTATTTCGATAGGTACTATTAAAATAAGTGGTTTGAGTACACATTTTCAAATATAAAGTCCGCCTATTTCAACCCATACAATTGGGGTATTACTATATATTGGTATTTTTTTGAAATACAAAACCATGTGAGTAACCTCTTTACTCAGTAAGATCTGTATATTGTTTAAAAATTTAAGCCTTCAGAAACAATCTAGCAGTATGTGATATTACGCTTTATTTTCAGAATTAATCTCACATATTAAATAGATCAATATTGGAAAATATCTTTGTTATTTATTAGTATAAGTTTCAAATATACAACACTTATCTTTAAAGAGAACAATATTCCTCGAATGCCATTTATCAATATGAATTACTATTAATTATTTATGTTATACACAAGAAGTTAGAAGGTATTACACTCATATAAATTAAGGCTTAGTACATTATCAAGTTCTTTAAATGGTATTTGGCTGGCTTCTTTTGATAAAAATATTCATTTAAACTTCGTGATACCAAACTATATAGTTTTCAAAATATCAATATATGAATATACAAGTCGACCATGGATCATATATCAAACGTAATTTTTGAAATTGGTAGTGTTTCAATATTGATATGACCCAATAGTATTGAGATGGTTCTGATAAATTAAACGTTTTTGAGACCTCTAGAATTTCAATTTGTATACAAATCCAAAAATTTTAACTAACCCGTTGAGCGCGTACTTGCTCATTCTTTGCAGTAAAACATAAATATTTCTCGACTTGTGGTATTTGATATGAAAGTAGTTGGCTAAATTAGATATTTGCACATAACTAATATTGCAAAACATACAACTGAGGTCACATGCTAACTATGTATTGAAACAAGCCTATAAATTATCGATGCTAAAATAATTCTAATAACTATTAAAATGATCTAATCACTTTACTAGGATTCAATGAATAAAAGCTGCATTGAGTTGTTTTGTAGTTTGGCCAGTAATTATTGTGTTTGTTTCAACATGTACAGTCGTTTGCGTCCTGTTATTCTCAATTTTTGATAGTATATAGCACAAAAATGATTACATCCCAGTATTCATCTCATTAAAGTGGGTTGAATTAGTTATATTTTGGTACTTTTATTCAAACATGCATTTTCAGGCTTAGTGTTTAACTAAAATATACCTTGACTGATGAGCAAGTCGTATCTTTATATTGCTGATAAATTCAGGTTATTTTAATTAGACCAGTGGTAAGTTTTATAACGCATACTCTTTTTTACATTCAGAAGATTTGATTATAGAAATATCGCCCATGGTTTATTGTAGAAGCAATTTATTTACCAATTGTAAAGTAATTATTTTTTTGAAATACATTCCTTTTAAATATCAATATTAATTAAAATACTCAAGTTTTGCACTCCATACCAGATTGGTATATTTGGGAAAATAGCTTTCATTGGAAATTTGTAGGTTGTGTCACGTAGCACGTCTTCAAAATTATATTATATAGTGTCTTTGTATGTCTTGGAAATTTATTTGTAGTTTGTTGGTATAATTAATGTTTTCTAACTTTCTCTCCGTTATTTTATATTATTGATATGTTTTAATTGTGTACTATATTTTCAATTTGATGCTGTTTTTGTGATATTGTTGGAGGGTGTTCTACATTCATTAACTTAGGTAGCTTATGATTTTTCACCTCAGGAACTTGTTTTGTTGGCTCTTCAGTTGCTTATGAAGGAAGCTATATGTAAGATTGTTATAGTTTATGTAGAAATTTCTGTTCTGTTATGTTCAGAAAATTATGTAAAGTGCTTAGTTGCAAAACCCACTTCTTTACTGCTTCAAATTAATGAACTCATTGATCATCAATTAGTTTATTTCTTATAGTTTTATTAATTTGCTACTAATCAAGATATTTTTATATAGAATTGATTAATAACATAGTTGAATATTGCTGATTTTCAGATTAGGACTGTGCTGAATTAGTTGATACATTTAGTACATTTTATCTAAAATGTTATACTATTGCAGTAGGCTACAAACTACATTTGGGTTCGGGCAGATTTGCAGCTCTCCCATGTATTTGTGGAATAAAATTTTGTCTAAGACAATAAAGAATATTAAAAAATGGAATATAAGTTTAGTTAACTGGCATATTACTAGTGGATTGTTTTGTTGTCAATTAGAAAAATCTTTTGAGAATGATATTAGCTAATCGCAAACAAGTCAATTGAGTTTTGGTATTGTGACCACCTTCTCTTAGTAGGTCAGTTATTGTGTTTATATTTCTAAATTTTTACGACACTCCTAAATCAAGTTTAAAAATAAACTTCAATATATACTTTTTTTATAGTTTTATATTTCAAATTTCTACAGTAGCATATTTATTACAAAGTGGTTGTGTTTAGATTTGATGTTAAATCCAGATAATTTTCCCTATAAACATCAAAAGAAGACTTGATAATGTCCAAATTTTTTTGATTCATACATTTATTGATTATTATAAAACATTTATTCAAAAATTTAAAAAAAATTGTTTATCAATTATATCTCTCTGACTATTAACATTTCTAATCAAAAAGCATATTTTACAAAAGATCAATCAAAAAATCTTTGAATTGGCTGCAGCCCACTTTTCGATTTTTATTTAATTTAATAGACATAAAACATGTGTACCTACAATTTTGTATGTATTGTTCATTTCTTTGACAAGTTTTGTTGTAATCTATATTACATAAGCAGCTAAAAATGAAGTGAAGACCATCGCGACAAAACGTAATCAGCATGAACTTGTATATGTCCACAGTACTATCGAGATTTTGTGCAAATATAGTATTGCGTGTGAAAGACTCCAACTGGAACCCAAGCCAAGCAATGTCGAAGTTAACTGGAAGAAATCTCTTTAATTCTATGGGGAAGCCTAAAAAAATTGTTGCACCTATGGTGGATCAGTCTGAACTAGCCTGGAGAATTCTCTCGCGGCGGTATGGCGCAGATCTATGTTATACACCCATGTTCCACGCGCGATTATTTGCTACTGATGAAAAATATCGTCGTAGCATGTGGTGTGATAATGAAGATGGAGAAGTGGAGTCGGATCGACCGTTGATAGTACAATTCTGTGCAAACGACCCCGATTATTTATTGAAAGCAGCGCAGTTTGTCGAGAATCAATGTGATGCAGTTGACTTAAATTTAGGATGTCCCCAAGGAATTGCTAGAAAAGGAAAATATGGGGCCTTTTTGATGGATGATTGGGATTTAGTACACCGGTTAATTCGTAATTTGCATGATAACTTGAAGGTGCCAGTGACAGCTAAGATACGCATATACGATGATAAAGAAAAGCTGTTAGAATATGCTCGCATGGTTTTGGATGCTGGTGCCCAATTTATCACTATACATGGGCGAACGCGTGATATGAAAGGCCAGGCTACTGGTTTGGCTAATTGGGATGTATTGCGTTACTTAAGAGATAACTTACCTTCAGACCAAGTGTTTTTTTCAAACGGTAATATTTTATACCCTGGTGATATAGCCAGATGTATTGAGAACACAAAGTGTGATGCAGTTATGTCTGCGGAAGGAAATTTATACAATCCAGGTGTTTTCTGGACTTCCACAGAAGATATTGACAAGCAATTTGCTCGGGTTGATATTATGTTACGAGAGTATTTTGAAATTATTCGAAATGTGAAGGGAGTAGCGTCGCGCCATGCCATGAAAGCTCATTTCTTCAAAATGTTACATGCTTTTTTAAATATCCATCGGGAATTGCGGCCTATAATTGGTGGCACTAGTGTTCATGCGCCACTTGAAGAATGGGAAAAGATTGTGGTTGAGGTTGAGCGAATTGTTGCAGAGATATATTCAAAACCAAATATTGGTGAATTAGATGTTATAACTGAAGGAGGCTTAGAAAGTTGGGGTGGAGCTTACAAAACAGTTCCTTATTGGAGATGCCAACCATATTTCCGTACGGTGAATGGAGAGAAGCAAAATACAAGAAAACTAAAAGTAGCAGCACAACTGAATAATGAAACTGATGCTGAGAGCACAGTGATAGATACCTCCAAGGGCGTACTTAGAGATCATAAAAACCCTGAAACTGTTACCGGTAATACTGAATTAGAAGAGAATAATGTCAGCAGCATTGAGACTGCGTTGAAACGTAAAAATAGCCAGGACAATGAAGTAACTAAAAGGACCAAAACTAGCGCATTAGATACATAAGTAGTTTTTTAAGCATTAATTAGTTATGAAAATTTTATTTAATACTCAGTGCTTAAATTATCACCAGCCCACCATTTGAAACCCAAACCATAGCCCCAAGGATCGTTATGATAGCGCTTCGGCTTTTCTGCACCTATTTGATACAACTTGTCTAACTCGTCTTTTGTTAATTCAGGCAATCTAGTAATAGTCTTGATACGCTCCAAGTTTGAAGAACGAGGTAATACCACACGGTTGTTCAAAATATGATAGGCTTGAGCAATTTCATTGGTAGTGACATCATACTTTTCTGCTAGCTCCTTAATCAATGGTAACTCCAAAACGCCAGCTCCTTCTCCACCATTTGGAGAATAAGCAGAAATAACAAGGCCATTTTTTTCGCAGTATTCTACCAAATCTTGTTGTGGTAATTGAGGATGATATTCAATTTGGTTGAGAACTGGCTTGTGTTTCTTGATTTCTGGCAAGAGTTTGCGCAACTTGGGAATCAGGTAATTTGACACCCCAATAGATTTTGCATACCCAGCATCAACTACATTTTCCAAACGATGATAAAAATGAATGAAGCCTGATCCGTCAACTGGATCATCATCGTAGATTAAATTGCCATCCTTGTCTTTGGGTGCACCAGGCAACCCATTTTCGTCCCCATGCAAACATACAGGCCAATGTTGCAAAACTAAATCAACATATTCAAGACCCAAATCTTTTAACGAAATTTCAACAGATTTGACAGGATTGTGGTGAAATGAAGGCCAAACTTTTGTTGTGATAAACAAGTCCTCCCGTTTTATTTCATTCAGAGAAAACAACTCCGACAAGGCTTGCCCTATGTATTTTTCGGTACCATACCACCAAGCAGTGTCAATATGGCGATAGCCTGCACGTACTGCCGTTAAAACCTGTTCTTTAACATCCAGCACATTTTCAGATGGTATAGTTCCCAATCCTAATGCTGGAATTTTGTATCCGTTGGAAAGAGGAAGGTCAATAGATGTCGCTAATTTCATATTATTATGTTTATTACTGTCTTATAAAATTATATTCTAAGCGAGATATTATAGCTTTAAATACCATTTATTTAACAGCAACAATACATGGATTTTCCACTGGTGGAACTGCCTGGCTATTGCTTTCATGATCCACATATGCATTATTATGACATAAAAGTGAAGTTTTATCGTTTGCTGTGTGCTTTAGATGCCAGCGGAAATACAGTTGCTATCCTAGAGCAAACTTACTAGTGTCAATATTCTTTATGTTGCTCGATGCCAAATGGCCTCAGTAAGTCACTAAATAAAAAAACTCAAGTCTAGAAGTTCAATTCAGTTGATTGTTTTCTATCAGCTTAAAGAGAGGCATGGAAATCAGAATTTATTTCTTTCGCCTTACTAGTACATTTTGGGCTCAACTAATGTATCCACTATAGATTTCGATATGTGATGTAGCATACTACTTCCACATTTATAAATTCTAATAGCGAGAACCAAGATTGCAAGTATGTCGATAGCTTTGGTTTAATTAAAAGTTTGAGCTAGAATTATGAAGTTGTAATAAACTTGCGCATAATAATAATAAGCGGTCGCAGTGTTCGCGATTACTATTTTGCTAAAGCAATCATGTAAAGATAAAGCTATGCACATATATAGCCCTCGGGTACATTTATGCTAATTTCAGTCTCTGTATTAATATTTTGTCTATATTTGAAGTATTAAGATCATTGATCTGAGCTAAATCTCCAAGTCTCCGACCACATCACCATCAGCATCTTCCATGTACTCGTCCAGATAAGAACCATCTTCATCTTCATCCTCTTGTTCTTGATTCTTATTGGCGTCGCCCGCGTCGCCCGAGTGCAAAGTGCGCGTATTGTTCACCATAGAATAATGTATCTTATTGATAGCAGTCAAGTATATGAAGGAAACACGCTTTTTTTTCTTGTTGTAGATGAACCAATAATATGACCACATTGCTTGATAAGGATAACTTAAATCTTGTAATATGGACTCATCGGAAGGTTGAAATTGGTAAATTTGACAAGTTTCGGTGGCGAAACCATTTGCGAGAGAGGTACCATTAACTGCAGCGTTTGAAATACCATTATGTGCTGTGTTTGATGTTGATAAAGGCAAGCTTCCCCGAGGTGATGAAGCAGATCCTACAAACGAATTCGAGGATCCAGTTGCGACTGAACGCTGAGGGATCATATCCATATAGGAATTTATCGTGTCCCAAATCCAATTGAGCATTTCCTCTTTTTTACCTAATGACACCATCAAGTTATTGAAACGACGTATCAACTCTTCCAGTCCTGCAATACGGTGAAAGTTTTCCGTGGAAGGCTGAAGATTCAGAAAGTCATGATCGGGATAGCTAGTATTCAAAATTGCTACGAGGTAGGCAAACGTTTTGCGAGTAGTGACATTTTTAAGTGGTCCAAATGGCAGCTCGTCTAAATCGACTGCTTCGTTGTATCCACTAGTGTCAACGCTCAGTGAAAGTGCTGATTCTGGTACATTATGTAATTCACTGAAAGAGCTAGATAAACCCTTCAGCAATTCGCCATGAATCAGAGATTGCGATGCCTCACGAGCGTTTACTGAACTGCGTCGAAACAGCACACTGGCCCGACGTATCTCATCAGCAGGGCTAGTACCAAAGGATATCAGCCGTTGCCTTTCGCGTTCTATCAGTCTCAGCATCATGTTATCTGCCAATATCTGATCCACGTGCTTATCTATAGTCTTGAATAACTTACGGTCAGAACCAATTGGCTTAGTCGTGAATAAATCACAACCTCCTTTGATAACCATGCTATCGTCCTGGGAGTGGAAATTGAGCTCCTGATTTACGAGCTCTATATCTACTTCATCAATAAACTAAGAGTCGTTAGAATATGTCACACGTACTTTAAGTAAATACGTTAAATAGTTTTACATACCTTCATTGTATAATTGTTAGTGTAGTTTGTATCGTATTTGTCGCTGGTGTTTTTTTTGTTTCAAAAACCAATGATTTTTTGGCCTCGTGGGCGTCCTAAATTCGTGGGGTCTCCTGAGTGTCTCGAACACCGTAACGTGTAATACAAAATGGAACCTTTGTTCGGACAGGTGTTGAATGAGCGGATGTAATTACTTGAGCATATCTTTGAACTTGCCAAAAAAGCTCCGATACTGTAGACTGCTCTGCTATAGTCAAATCTGATACATTATTAGATTCAGAAGAGACCCTGGGTAAACCTAGATGGTCATTCTGCAACCCTTCTGAGTCAAAGGCTTCGAAAGAGTACCCGGATGGCAGAGCTTGGTTATTAGAATCACAAATTGCTTGGTGAAGTCGTTTGTTAGGGGTTGAGTTGTCTATATAGTGACGCTTGGCAGAAGACTGAGATTCGTAGGCACAACTATAATCAAGCTTGTCAGTGGTAACAGACACCGAGTTTTTACCAAGGGTAGGCTTGTTTAACTTATATTTGTTTTCAGTTTGGTTCTCCATTGAGTGTGGTGGATGTGTTGGCCGATAAAACTTTGTCAATAGCACCCTATTCAGGATACGTTTGCTCCATGTATACCCTAATGCTGCCACACGCTTATCTACTTCATTTGCAACATTGTTGTAGTCTTTATCAGAATAAGTTCTTAATAGTGGGCCCAAATCCCATCCACTGTTTATACTTAACTGGAAATCAAGATCCATAGCGTTGTAATCATTTCGTTCAGTATAAGAGTCGCTGACCTGATTTATAAGTACTACAGCAATACTGTATTTCTTAGCTATCCGTGTAAGGTGTCTATGAAGCAACATAGCATAATGACTTCGAGCAGTCCGTAAAGCATACGAATGTGATCGAAGTACACGCCGAAGTTGAGTCTGATGCTGATGCTTTACTTGAGAATACTCACGACAATTTGCTAAATCGTATTCTTCTTGTTTCTTGATCCGTTCTCGTAAGAATTGTGCTACTCCAAAACCATCTTCACGGCGAAGGTGATGGGCAACGCTATCGATCACAAGCATGCGTATATTTGAGTATTTCAGCAAAATCGCAGGCACTTGTGTATATATTATGTGGTCCATGCTTTCTAAATCAGGACAGTATATATGCTCGATATTATCCATCAGAACTTGTTGTTTCAGATTGTTGTAGGCATCGCAGGCTGCCGCAAGGCGTCGCGTCTCTAAAACCAGTTCAGTTGCAATATGAATACAACGATCTCCAGCATTATTATATAATTGGCATTCAAGAGCTAATTGGATGGCAAACTGCAGTTTTCCTGTCCCACTCGCGCCAAATATTTCAGTGATTTCGCCTATCGGTATTCCACCACCCATTATTTTGTTGAGCTGTGGGAGGCTGGTGGATATCATACCCGATGCTTTTACTGGTAGCGAAACGGGTTCTAGTTCATCTTGGAGCAGTTTTAAATAAGATTCGACCTCACGAATCGGACGGCCCAATGTGTGCGCTAGTTCAATAGTATCAGAAGACAGCGGAGCCGCAAAAGAGATAAGATCAACTATACACTTTCCATGTGAAGAAATGAGAGCCGAAAGTGATGGGTATAGATCCGATACAGTATTCCTTGTGTGTGGAAGTTGTTTGAATTCGTCCATGTAAAGGTATCAAGTTAGAATGAAATCATTAATTTTGAAGTTGTTTGTGTCACAAAATTTTAGAATGTGTTGGTCAATTAACCATAAAAGCTAATACTTAACAGGAGAAGCGTGTTTAATTTGTTATATTATATTTATTTTATTCCAATAGACTTTATGAAAATAGATACTTAATATAGTCAGATAGTCAAAAAAGCATACAACTAAATAAAGAACACTCAATTGTTTAATGGGCACCAGAGATGAAAAACCACTTGTCAACAGATTTGTCAATAGGAGCAGCGGCAGCTGGAGAAGCCGAAGGAATATCAGCAGCATCAGTATGAGCAGTAGAGCTCGTGATGGTAGTGTTGGACAAATCGATACTGTTGGGATCAGTTTGACCCTTGATCAACTTTTCCCAAGCCTCAGCACACTCGCTAATAACTTCTTCGGCATACTTCTTGTTCTTGCATTCGCCAGAGAAAGCAAACTGGTTCTCAGGCTTTCCATCAGGAATTTTGTAGATACGGAACCACTCGTTGGTGGCACGCAAGAGACCAGGCAAGTGTGTCTCAACATCTTCAATGTCATTTAATTTAGGTGCCAATGGGTCATTGACGTCGATGACAATAACCTTCCAATCAGTCTCACCTTCATCCAAAAGAGCCATAACACCCAAAACCTTTACTTGCTTGATCTCACCAACAGTGGCAACACGCTCACCAATTTCGCAAACATCTAAAGGATCATTGTCACCCTTGGCCTTGGTCTCAGGGTGCATTTGGTTAGGATCCTCCCAAGTTTGAGGAAAAGCACCATAGTTATGAATGTAACCATGGTGAGGGAAGCAGTTGCGCACAAAACGCAATTTACCCTTCTTAGTGTCTTGAATGATGGGGTTGAGTTTTTGTTCCTTGGAAATCTCCAATTTGGCATTGGTCCAACGAGGAACTTCAACAACCATATTCAAAACAGTCTTCTCTTCATTGGCGTAAAGAGGAATGTCATGGAAAGGGGAAACGACCTTTCCATCTTTTTCAAGGTAAACTTTATATTCCAAAGTGTTGGCAGCTCCTACTTGGCGAGTTGTGTACGACATGATTGATTGATTTCTTTAGTTAAAAATATTGAAATTCGTTTGCTTAAGTACTAGGTGATTTTGTCGACGATGCGGCGCTTGTTGCATTCACGTGTACTAGACAAATTTTGGTCAAAAGATAGTTGTTAATTGAAGAGCACGAAATTAGGTTAGGGTCACCATGGGGCTGGCCAATGTGCTGAAAGTCGTTGCCGAAGTTCACTTGTGTTTGCACACATATATTACCACCTTCAGGGTTGGTTAAATTCGATAATTTACCTGTTTCTTGTTTTCTTTGTTTTTGGAATATTTTTAAATCGTGGGTGCAAATTTTAGAACATATATTTGTGATGTTTGAGATTACTTCAGCTTTTGAACAAGGTTTACTCATGTTTTGCTGCTCAGTATTATTTTCTTTTAATTCAAGCACTTTGAGACCATTTTGCTGCTGCTTTATTAATTTACTTGCAATACTTGTCTTAGGCTTTTCATTATAATTCAATTTTTGAGTGGGCAATAGACCTTTTTGGAGATTATGATCAGATGATCCATTCCCTGAGGATTGAACATTCATTTCCGCCTTTTTGAATAGCAAAAGCCCCCGAGTAAGCTCTCTTTTAAAAATTTTCTCTTTATCAGTTATTTGGAGAAGCATGCATTCCATGAGTCTTACATCGCGAGGTGATATATTTACCCATCCGTCATTGTAATCTAAAAGATGAACTCCGGCAAATATAACCGGCACTTTGTATGGTAGTGTAGCATACTGCTTGCAAATATTAATACCATACACGTCAGAATCAACAAAAACAAGGACAGGAGGTTGGCGTAACTGATGCACTTCATGGATAAACCTTTTTGTTAATCTATCAGGAAACCCTTTTCCAGTAACAATAAGCATACCTGGTGGAACTGAGCTGACATCCATGCTGCGAATAGAGTGGCAGAAGGACTTGAAAATAGCCTCTTTTTCAATAACCACTATCACAGAAGGACTATAATTAGAATGATAGCACTCTTCGTTTTGATCTTCGTGTAATACGGGTATCAAAATTGGATCCATAGAGTAATCTAAAATATAGGTGGAACCACTCACACAAAAACAATGTTGGCCGTACACTAAGCCTTTTTGCAGGGCATAGACTTTTAAATCATGTTCCATCAGCAATTCTAATGAATGCTCAGCTAACAATTGAATGTTACGGGCACAGTGCTGTTGCAGTTTTCCGTATGCTTCAATGTCCCGATAGTATATATCTCTAATTGTTGTGGGTATTACTGGAAAAGAAGACAAATGTGTGGTAAGCACCATCACAGTTCTTACTATTGTTGCAAACAGCACAGTACCTATTGGTCCTGAGTTAAATTGGCTAACAGAACGCGTTTTCTGCTTGTTTTTACTACGAACTAGTAGTACCACTTCTTTTGAGCCCTCGAGCCCTTCTTTTATGGCATTATGGATCTGTGACAAAAGTTGTAATGCGTGGCGATTATTCTGACTGCAAGGTTAGAGTGGTAGAATTTAGAATCAGTAAAAAGTAAAACTCACCAATACCTGATGTTTGAGATACATGATATTTCTTGAATAGGACTATTATTACCATAAACAGTTAGATTTAAGTTGTGCTTCATTAGATAAGGGTAGTATTGGTAAAGCCAGAATGTTAAAAAATGTATTCAAATTCGGATTGTTGCAACCAAGGGAAATTTTACTGCAACTCAATTGATATGAAAAATACATGATTTTTTATTGAGATCTTGTATATTTCAACGCGAAGGACGCCGACTTACAATACTTTCAGAAGCTGTTATCAAATACTTCAAACTTTTACATTACTTTTAAAAATATTTAACTATTATCGTTTCAATTGACTTAGCGATATTGTTTATTTGTTAGATAGTCAAAGTATTTTATGTTATTTTGCCTTGATTTTAAAGTCTTTTTGCGAAGAAGCCACTCCATCAAGAATAAATAATAACGATACAAGAAATCATCTGGTTATCGTTTTTACTTCCAAAATAGTTATATTGGGACCAAAGACTTTAAAATACCAAATGGTGTTTAAAAATTGAATCTTTCAACAAAAATAATAACATAAAAGTATATTAGTGTTTATATCACACACAGACCCACATAGATACATATACATATATATATATATGCGTTCCATTACAGATAAAATCAATCCATTTTCATTACTTGATGTTTTAAAACATTTTTATTGTTCTTGGCTGAAAGCCAAAATGGCAATACTATAAATGCCAAGAAATACCAAGGGAGTTATCAACTTGCCACGCTTTGTGTATACTTAGCTCAGGTTGAATATGTGTATAACTATTAAAGAGCCTAGCTATATCCATGCGCCACCCTTCCCCAGTTGCTGATTGGGCAACAAAAAAAAACGATCATTCGGTCTACAAGAATCGAAATCGCTATCTGTTGCGGTCAACTAATAGTTGTATAACTACCTATATTAAGCTCGTCTTTTCGAATTACAAGAACGTATTTACCTACGTAAAGCTTTAATATATCATACGTTCAAACATCTCAGCGTAACCTTCTTCTATTAGATCAAAATACTTCATGCCTCCTTCACTATCATTAAGAACTCGAGAATGGATAGACGAGGGTTGGACAGCTGGAGGAGCCCGATGGGCTTTCTTTGCTATATTCTTGGTACTTATAGTTATAGTGGTACTTGGGACTATGCGTGTTAATAAGAAGCGCTCTAGAGCTGGTGTTCAGCCCATTTATGGTACTCGTTGGATGACGCCACCATCATATCGTCAATCACAGACGCAATATAACCAGCCGAATAGTAGGCGGGATCCAGAAGTACCCAGTGCTTACGTTCCAGCCTATTCAGCAGAAGCTAATGAATATGATATGGGATATTACGATACAACGGGAAAGTTTCATCCCAATCCCAATTCCAAGGCTGCTGCAATGTCCCCTCCTGAACCAGCACACCAACGAGGAAATAGCACAACTTCAGGTGGAATTAACTTATCTGGTGCTACGTCTTTACCGGGAACCGTGAGCGATGAGCCTTCTACTCAAACTGGAAATCAAAATACTCCCAGCAACGGAGATTACGAGAACGATTTCTATAGAGCACCGCCGGGACCACCACCAGGGCAACCACCAGTAGCATCAACAGAAAACATAGCAACGCCACCATCAGGGCCACCACCAGGAGTACTTTCCGGGCAAATTGATGCAGACCGAACATTACTGGATGAACCGACGACAAGGCCTTCAAACACTCAAAATAACGGAAACATCGGCTTTACACTTCCAGGCGCTTAT
This sequence comes from Wickerhamia fluorescens, assembly GCA_001599155.1. Lineage (NCBI taxonomy): Eukaryota > Fungi > Ascomycota > Pichiomycetes > Serinales > Debaryomycetaceae > Wickerhamia > Wickerhamia fluorescens. The sequence continues at coordinate 1,565,996 of BCGE01000002.1, read as the reverse complement.
AATTTACCAAGCCAGCAAGATAACATAGTTACACATAGTTCTTCTTCAAGTGAACCGGAAACTTTACCTAAATTTACAGAAGGTCCCAATCCACCGGAAGTCAATAGTAAGAAGTCTTAACAATAACGATTAATATAATATTTTAACTTATAATCTAACTAAATAGTAGTATACAATTAAACGAAAAGGAAAATTAGTACATATGGCAACTATATGCGTAAGGTTTCTTCATATGAGGGTGGAGGACCAGTGTATATGATTTTACCTTTGTCATCAAAGGTAGCATTCGTGTCATCGACATCAACACCTTTGCTTGAAGCTTTGGTTTTTTCTGCTTCTGACAAACCCATGGCGTCGCGTGCTATCCAGATGTGTGGTTCAGTATTATTAATGACCGGATGGTCATAAGCTGTTCTAATGAAATCAGTGTTGTATTCAATATAATTGGAATATGCATCAGGCATCGACCCACGAATCAACTCGAAAGTTTCTGTGTGCGGTTTAAATAAACGAACATAAGATGGTACAGATTGGGTTGTGGAGTCTCTTACCATATTGTGTGCTATTTCATGCTTGCTTGAAGCTTGTGTGCCATACTCCGCAGAGTTTGCATGTGCATCAGGTGTAGTAAACTTTTCCAATTCACCTGTGCCTTCAGAATCAATAACTCTTTCATGGGGATGAATTTGATCAGGAGGTAAGACCTGGCCTGTAAGCGAGCCAGATAAACCCAATTCACTACCGCCTTCCCAGAAGTTCTTCCCCTCAACAATAGTCTCTTTCTTGCCTTGATCGTATGCAGGGTAAGCAAAGGTATAGTCACCAGCAGCGTATTTAATTGCTGATACTGGCACAATATCGAGTACCGGCAAGAATTTGCGCTTGAGTAATATATGACAGACTGCTGTAGCAGCGACCAAAACACCTTCTATAGCGACACATGCCCAATTTTTGCTAAATACAAATAAGGCAGTTAAACAAAGCTCTGCCAAATAAATACCCACAAATAACTGGAACATTGCACTGACAAAATTTCGTCCGCGAGCATCGCTAGGGTTAGGCCGCATAACGTAAACTAAGGTGTAGAAATATGCGACAAGTAACAAGAAAAATGCAACAGTTGCAAATCCCAAAACAAGGGGTGCGATAAAAGCATACGCAAGAGAAATGACAGCCAATAATTGTACCGAAGGATAAACAGTAGACCATGCGGGCAGATCCAATGAAGTCCAGCGGGTCCATTTAGCACGCGGAGTAGAGTCCAAAATTTTGCCCAAGAATTGAGACAAGATAACGGCAACCAATTGTGCCAATAATTGAGAGCTTACTGCCAAGCCTTGTAAACAAATGTACGAAAGATAGAAATTTGAAGCCTTTGGAAGGTTTATAGCCAACAACAGCATCAAAATTGAAGGATCATCCACAATTTGGGGTACTGCCAGGGTAGCTGCAGAGGCAAGTGTCATAACCAAGAAACCATTGACAACTTGGAAAGCGTAGAACCAAGATTGAGTGTAAGATTCAACCTGTTGTACAGTGATGCACCCAGAAATTTTACCCATTTTACGAATAACTGGGGGTACCAACATCATCAAAACTGCAAGTGCAACAACAGGAAGTAAACCAGTAATAATGCCTTTAAGCTTATCGGGCATATTGTTAATAAATTCCAACCAAGGAGCCTGCTTAATTAAAAATGTAATGTTAGAAATAGCACCGACAACTGCAACAGGAATACACCAGAAAATAACCATTAAAGTCAAAAAGGTATTTGCACAGATCTTAGAAAGTAAACGTTTGGACTTAGTCAAACCTAAGTTTGACCAAATAATATCTTCAGGGGCAGCACCAGTTACACGGCGTGAACCTTTAAGTTGATCACTGTAAGGAATAGCTTGGTATGCCTTCTGGAGCTCGAGTTGAGTTGGGAATTCAATGAACGCGGCAGGAAGCTGATCATAATTGCTACGCTGACGCTGCGATCTAGAAATACTACCATTCAATTCGCCAATATGTTCGGCACAGTACAGAAGTGTATCGACCTTTTCACCAATAAGAAATTTAAGGCGATGTGTTGGTCTCTTTTTCAAATATTGATCAATATCGTTTGAGGGAGTGGGAAGTGGGTTTCCCTTTTTCTTTTCTTTTGCTAAAACCTTGTGAGCCTTGGTGATAACACTGTTAAGAGTGCCTTCGTATTTCAGTGCTAATTTAGTTCTCTCAGCCACAGATTTTTCCAATTTTTTGTAGTCACGAGCAAACCAAATATTGGTAGCAAGAGGGAAGTGATTGCGCAAGACAGATTCCAGGCAAGACTTGTCATTGAGCTCAGTCAAGAGAAGGGTACGCGAAGACAACAAGGAATCATACAATGGAGTTGTTTGCAAGACATGGCGGAATGTGGTGTAGTAGCGCAATTCACGGTAGATAAACCAAACTATAGTGCCAAAGTAAATCCACAGAAGAAACACATGCGCAAAATAACGCCATTTATCTTTGATATTACCAAAACTAAACATATTCATACTCAGTTTTGTAACACCATTGGCAATACTAAGCGGGAATAATATAGGCCATGTAATAATACAACCAAGGAAGGTAATGACCGTGAAAGCAAAGATAAACCGAAGAAAAAAGTAACCATCAACACCAGCATACTGTACAATAAAGTTTTCCGGTTGGGCCCAGAGATGACTAAGCCATGCAAAGGCACCTCCTGGTGGAGATTTAGGGCGAAGGTCTTCGGGAACTGTTTCCACTGTCGAGCGTGGTTCATAAACTCGGCGTTGGCGCTTGCGTAAAGCTAGAAACACTGATAGAAATACGACAAAAATAACAAAACTTGGTATAAATGTGGAAAGAAACTGTGATACGGAGTTATCTTCCTGAGTGTCTGCCTCACCTGGGGAAGACATTTCAATGAATATGTATGTTAAATAATGTCTTTTAAAAAAGGGTTTTTTTCCGGACAAAATTGGGAATTCCTTTGGGGTTTATAAATAAAGTTAAAAGTATGAGCACGCCGCTTTCTGGCTGTGTCAGCCGTATATGCATTGCGAAATGGATTGTAACTTTGTCAAAGGACGATTGCTGCGGCGTCCTATCTTCTTTACTGGCAGTATGACGATGTATGTACATCGTGCGGCGCGAAAAGAATGCCAGAAAACGTTATGATGAGGTTATATGTATAATATTACACGATATACAAGAGAACAGGGTCATGTCACTGGTCTTTTAGCTATGGGATGAGCTGGTGATCTAAAATTATATTATCAAGGCTGTGCCGAAATTTAAACCTGCTATTAATAAACAATTCAGTACATAGAGCTGAAAAACTATTACTTGCCTTTATTCTAGTAATGTAGGTGAATTTTAGGCATTGCGATTAAAAACAGTAATAAGAGGTGGGTATTTGTATTAGGTATTTGACGAAAGGCAAGCTGAAATTCAAAAAAAAAACAGAGGAATGGTAGTAGAGTAAATAAATCAAGTGCCCTGACTCGCTAACGAATAATCGAATGGTTTTGAGTTGAGGTCTTGACTTCTTATCCTTGGCCCTTGACCTTCAAGGCTTACTAAAGAGTTTTTTTCTTCATCATGCGGCAAGCAAAAATAAATGCTGGTTGTTGAACTACTCTGCATGTGTTATCGAGCCAAACAGCTCATATATTTCGAGCTACATCCGGGGCTTTAGCATCATTAAAGCAAGCAATTTCATTTTAATATAATACAAAGTTGCTGTTATCAAATTTAAATCTATAACAGAGATCAGACCAATTCCTTCTTGGATTGTTATTTGTTGCCTGACGTAACCAGGGTCTGCATGTGACTTGTAACTGTTTGCTCGTTCTTTTGTGGACTTTCAATTATAATCTGCTAGATTACATTGATAGTAATTATTGTATGCTTTCAACATACTCGAGCTCCAGTCTATTGTAAACTTAATCTTTGTTCTAATGCTAAGACTGGTAAGCTTTCATATCATAATTTGCACCGTCTTGATTAGTGCTGCAAATGCCGATTTATTCGCCTCTCCTCAAGCTGGGTTTCTGCCTCCAACATTCAACACTATCAAAGTAGCTACTATTACAGAAATTGGTGAGCTTTATGCCCAGCTTGTTCAAGATAAGTACGACAATACAGTGTTTTATATAAGAGATACCAATACATTTATGGCTCGAGAGGAGAAAATACCAGTGAATGAAAATATTGATGCTGTGGGAAAAGAAGAAATTAATAACGATGACCCACATGTATCAGCTGCATCTTGGGGTATTTGGGACTGGTTTTCTCCACTGCATTCAAGATGGGTAGAGTTTACCAGCATTAACGAACGTGTCGAATTATATCCGGGATATGTGCCTGTAAGCAGCTGTCAGTCACAAGAGTTTGGAGCCACGGGAGCTTTGCTGTTTACATACGGTTATAGTAACCGTTTAATTAGCAACACGCAGTTCACTCCGCTGCTTGCTATATCCCCAACAGTTCTCTCCATGACACTTGGTAATAGATATGGTATGCAAGTTGAGTGGCTGGCCAAAGTGCAAGGCACTATTAATTGCAATCTAAAACCGGGTCAAGTGGGGCAGGTTTTGCTCAAACCTACATTCGCCACGCTTGAGCCACTTGCGAAAAAGGGCATTTGGATCGATAAACTCAAAAAGTTCAAACTTGACCCTGAGTTCAAACATTATGACAAAATACATCTTCTAATGGAACGTGACACATTCCAAATAGACTGTGCTACAGATGATGTAGTTGACTTATTTTGTAGAGGGTACCGTTTGGGTGAGCCAGACTGGGATAACCCATTAGGAGTGGGATACGATCTTTTAAAGTTTGCTCCGTCGCCTTCACCAGCTATGTAGAGAAGCGATCTGTTTACAAAAAAATATGATTGCTGACAAAGGCTTTAGTATAAATTATTCATGTATTGAATGTATTCACTGTGAAGCCAATTAAGGCTCATATAGTCAAATATTTTGAAGAATATTTGACTATATTACTGTGCGAAACTAAGTCAATTAAAGTTCACCAGCTCACTTGATTAAAGTTGTACAGAAGATGATACACCTTCGGCAGTAGAGTCAACTTGGTCAACAAAAGCAGTGCTCTTGTTGTTAACAATGTACTTTTGCGCAAAAGGCTTGATGGCAGTGTTGTATACCAAAGTAGCACCCCCAAAAGATGGAATACCAATGTAAAGCAAGAAAATAGTCTTGAACAAAAAGTAGAAGGGAATCCAGTACAAAATTGCGTTAGACCAAAATTCAATAACACTCAAAAACGCAAAAACAACCCAGTATGTCAATAATTGGGTGTCATCGCTGGTAGTAGCGGTGCTAAGGGCAACCAACGAGTAATATCCGGGAACAACGAAACCGGCAAGGTTCAGCAAAAGCTGACCCATTCCACCAGCATTGAAGAAAACGGCAAGGAAGTAAAAAGCGACACCACCCAATACAGCATAAGATCTAGGCAACCCAGTCTTCTGCTCAAACAGTGATAAAGCTTGAATATTTGAAGTGCTCTAAAGGGATGTTAGTTAATTGGAATCTGGAAAATCACAGGAAAACTTCACATACTTTATCAATCTGGCTCAAGTATTTCTTAGCTTGGTCTTGAAATGACATCGTGTGATAAAAAAGTGTAATACTTGTTTGATTGCTTTCACTTTCAACGCCAAAGCCCTTTAAAGGATCGTTTATGTTACATGCAGTACCAAGTATTATAGAAGAATTTTATTTGCCATTATTGTACATGAGCATGACGTGAAGGGGAGAAATAATTGGGTATTTAGCGCTGTACGGCCAGTGCTTCTAGTGTCCATGTGCTTGACATAAAACCCATTATTAGAATTTCTAGCATAATTAGGGGGCTCTTGAGCTTTAAAACACCTTAAATATTTATTTTGAAGAGGTAGTACTTTTCTAATAGCTTCAAAGAAAAATAACCGAAAATACAGGATCACTTAACCTTCTTAGTAAATTAGCCACCGAAGTCAATACATCATTGGTGTTTTAGTCTGATTAAAATATGATATCACCTAATACTTTCTATTTATAATCGAATGATAGTACTTTAAAATAAAAGTTTTAGGTTTTTTTTCAGAAAGAGAAGATTTTGGTATTTAACTACACAATTTGTTAATATTATAATTTTTTGTATATGAAAAAAAAAGTTCAGTTCAGGAGTAATTGTGTTCAAATATTATTTAAAGTGGTAATGTATACAATTGGATTTACTGCCGCCAGTATCTCCTTGTTGTTTTTCTCAATAGATGTAATCAATTAAAATCATAAACTAATAGAATGTATACACACGTGACTAACAATAATTTAATTCGCAGCCTAATCCCTATATATTGTAGCTCTATGGTAGAAGCTGGTAAAATTTGTAATATAATAATCGAGATTTTGAAGGTATTTAATGAAATTGACTAAACCTATCGAGCTCAAGTAGAGTCATTTTTAGAATAATATCACTAGTATAGAGCTCTTTAATTCTCAGAGTACTTATAATGAAATTGCATACTACCCATCAGCTATACAATGGTCCACAGATTTGATTCAAGGTAAATTCTTGTGCCATAGTAGAATTAACATAATTTTTGTTTATTATAATAGCCGAAATCAATGAAACCTGTTAAACAAAATTAGTTTTTATGGAAACATTGATTCAAACATGAAATACTAAATTTAATATATGTTATTTTTAGCCAAAATAAGACCAAACCTATTCCTGTCTTTTGATTTTGAAGAAGTTGTTAGGGGATATCATAAGTGTGTTATAACAAGAGTATTTCAAAGCTAGTCCTTATGATTTCGCTTTAGCAATTTACTTTTCGCCCTAAAAATAAGAATTTGTTAAACACTTTGAATAAATATACCTTCAGTTTATTTTTGTTTGTTGAGGTATAAGTTGGTATAATTTCTTAAAATAAGTAACTTATCTAGTAAGAAGCCACATAAATTCAATTTAGAAAGGTTTTATATGTTATCACTTAACCATATAATTGTTTTAAGTTTGGCATAAACAATATGGATTTTGCACAAACTCCTATAATAATTGTATATGTGAAAAGCTTTTAATGGGGTTTATGCTCATCAATATTACACCAGAGCAATAAATTTAGTGTAAGGTGGTGTATTATGCTATTTACTACTTTTTTGATTTTGCGCTTCCTTCAAAGCCAGCTCTCTTCTTGGCCTTAGCGGCTTTATTAATCAGACCGGTGAACTTACGAAGACGCGGCTGCTTACCTTTACTACCCTTATTATCACGACGAGCCTTCAAGTTTTCTTCACGACGTTTACAACGAGCGGCCAGGGTATCACGTACAACTTGTTTCCGCTCGCGCCATTCAACTTCGCTTTTTAACTTTTGTTTCTCTTTACGTTTAAGTGCTTTTTTCAATAAGCGTTCGTCATCCTTAATTTTAACACCCTCCGCCTGTGCCATGACACGCTGCCACTTGTCTTTATCACGTTGTTCAGCTTGTTTGTCTGCATCCATAGCAGCGATACGTTGTTTCTTACTCTCTAATTTTGCGAGATGAGCTTTTATATCGTTGTTAGCAGGTCCACGCAGTTTACGCTTTTCGTTGGTGCCACGAAATTTAGTCAAGTCAGAAGTTACACGCGACCCATCTTGAAAAACAATATTACCGAATAATACTGAATCGGAAGTCTCCCCAGAAGATGCAATATTATTCTTTTCTTCATCATCTTCATCATCTTCATCTTCATCATCTTCATCATTGTCCTGCTCGTACTCTTCAGCTTTTCTTTTGAGCTTAGCTTCTTCTTTACGTTTACGTTCTGCCAATATTTGTTCTCTAGATTGTGGTGCGCCAGGTAACAGTGTGCCCAAAGCACGCCGGCGTTCACGAAGGTTGTTTATTTTATTTGCCAACTGCTCCCGTAATTTAGCCAAGTTAGCTTCTTTTTGCTTTTGCTCTTCAACACTAAGTTGTTTTCGTTTACTGGGTGGAGATACTTTCTCATTGACAGAGTCATCGAATACAAGTTTTGGGTTGTTGGTAAGTTTTGGCTCACTTTCTTCAACTTCTTTAGTTTCGTCTTCTTCACTTTCTTCACCATCTTGACCTTCACTTGCCAGACCGGAATCACTAAAATCATCGGCGTCCTTATCATTGATTTGCTTTTTTCCTAAATTCAGCCCGGCCTTGAGCATACCTGGCAAAGTAACTTTTTTTGCATTCACTTCACGGTTGGTCTTTACATCGTGTGCACTAGCATGTGAATTAGTATACTCATCTGCTTCTTTAAGTGAATCGGGATTCAATTTGGCTCTCTTATTATCTGCCAACTCCTTTTTGCTTTTCTTCTTCATCAGCCACTGATCCTGAGTAGCGTCATCGTAGTAATATTTTGCAGGAATTAAAGACAAAAGTCCATCAAATGCCGACGAATGTGTTCTAAGTCGTTCCTAAACTATGTTAGTACTTTATGGGGTCTATTTAAGCTCAAGCATACGTACTTCCAACGAATTGTTCATCGTACAGTAATGTTCTTTTGTAAATAGGTGCTCTGCTCTTCTTAATTTTTCAGAAGGCATCGCAGAACTTATTATATTTCAAATTTAATAAAGAAGAGCTCGTGGAATGGATTGAGAAGAGTTTTAGTATAGGCAGCACAACATAACTAATCTAGATACATTACGAAAGCTGCTATATAAAGTATGAAGCCTTAGAAGGTGTATTTAAACAAGATTTTAAGTACCATACCGGTGATAAAGGCATCCTTGGTACTATCGCTAATGGACCCCATTCTGAAAATTACACAAGCGATAAGTTTTCAAAAATTCAACGAGCCACGATCAATGCTATTTGTATCCTAAGATTGAGCAAACAAAACAATTATGGGTGTGGCAAACTATTTGGTACTTTCATTACCTCAATCGGCGCGCGCCGGCGCGTGGCTTGAGAAGAGCTTGATAGGTGGTAAAAGTGCAGTTCATAAACTAGAACTTCCGTCATTTCAAAGTGGTACACTCGATTCACTTGTGCAACAGAGTGAAGAGCTCGGAAAAACCGACCAGCAATTGGCTACAGCAGTGGCCAAAGTAAGTGATGTACTAGCCAATGTGGACGGTGAAACGCTGCGCACCACACATTCGCGTAGAGCAGTAGAGTATGTGGATGCTTTTCATTGGAATGGTGCCAAGTTTCGCCTTGACAAACCTCTTACTCAGTTGACGCATCTGATCGTTGAAGAGGCTTTTCAACTTGACAGTGATGTACGCCAACAGTATCAGCAATACCAACAGGCACGTACCACTCTTGCCGCAGCTGAAAGAAAACAAAACGGCGACTTAACAGTGCGCTCATTACACGAGTTGGTTCAACCACAGCATTTTGTTTTGAATTCGGAACACTTGACGCTGATTGTGGTTGCTGTTCCTAAGCAGTTGATCCAAGACTTCAACGAACACTATGAGTCAATTTCTCAATTTGTGGTACCAAGACTGGCCATTGAGATTACTCGCGATGGTGACTATGCTTTATTTGTTGTGTCCACTTTCAAAAAGTATCAACAAGAATTTGTTGCTGCTGCCCGTGAACGTAAATGGCATCCACGTACTGATTTTGAGTACCTGGAACAGCTGCTCGCTGCTATGCGTCAAGAGTATGATTCGCTGCGCCTGAGTGAGCTGCAGCTGCGTACGGATACTGTACGCCTTGCACGTACTGCTTATCAAGAACTTGTCCACTTATGGATGCACTTAAAAACTATTCGGGTTTATGTGGAACTGGTACTTCGTTATGGCTTGCCTCCACAATTTGACTATTTTGTCATTAGCTTTGGACAGGACCAAAAGTCTTTGAGCAAGGCAAAGGCAGAGTTGGTGACTAAATTTGGTTATTTGGGTCAAGGAGGCGGTGACAAGTTAAATCTTAAGGAATATGCTGCATTGGTTGATTCAGAGTATGAGCCATTCGTTTTATACGAAATGGAGCTTTGAACATGATCATTTTACTTATTGCGTATTTGGGGAGCTGAAGATTACTAGATTAACTAAGAAGCTATCTAATTGATGACATTATATGTACCATTCGCCGGAAATTTATCTCCTAGTGCTATAGCAAAGTATAGAGTAATGCTACAACGCCGGCGACTGTAGCCGTGTGCTAAAAATACAGCGAATTCTAGTTATCGAAAGTGCGGATTAAATGAGATTTAACATTAGATAAACCATGTAAAAACTAAGCATGTGTAGCACCCTTAATCATGGAATAGTTATCATCCGCGGATATTGTTTAAAACCAACCCCCCCACACTAGTATTTGAATAGTGATTATTTCGGTCATTTTTAATAACCAGACTAAATAAACTTCTAAACTTTTCACTGCTATCTTTCTTTATCTCAAACAGTTCATTATGTCTTGGAAACAATTATTAGATACCCACCCAGTATATGAACACTACATTTCTTTTCATGACGAATATTCACAGGAAAACCCTACCCATACTTACACTAGTGACGAAATAAAGCCAAACTTAACGGGCCATGTATTGAGCGGCGAAGATCGTATCCTGTACCGACTGCCTAGCTTATACTTCATTGCTAATAAATACTGGCAATATCCTGAATTTGACGAGGGCGCAAACGACAATTACTCGTTGACTTTTATGCGCTTGGGTAAAATGCTATCTGGTCACCCTGGTATAGTACATGGTGGATTCTTGGCTACAATATTGGATGAACTTACATGTCGCATAGCTTTCCAAAACTTTGAATCAAAACGTGGGGTTACTGCTAACTTGAACATTAACTATAAGAAACCAACATACGTTGATCAATTTGTAATGATAAAATGTACATTAGAAAAGAAGACTGGTAGAAAAGCATTTGTGAAGGGCACCGTTTATTCATTGGGCGAGTCATGCACAGTAGATGAATTGGAAGAAAGAGTATTGGTCACATGCGATGTTTTAGTTATTGAACCTAAATGGGTCAATGATTTAAAGAACTCAACAGAAAAAGAGGAATAAAACATTCAAACAGAAATAATTTACATAGGTTCATTATTATAAATATCTGAGACACTAACCAATGATATCTTTCATTTTGTTTTCTAATTAGTAATAACGCTATAAACTGTCAGTACCTTTGGTTTTGCCTTGGCCAATTTCCATCTTAGCCAGCCTAGCGCCAAATTGAATGGCTCGCTTGGGCTCATGCCGAATCCAATCCAAGCCTATTTCTCCAGCAATTTCCCGTAATAAATATTTACGCACTGGTTTAATCCTTATTTGATTACTCCGTTTAGTGATAACACGTTCAAATGAATAGTGTAACTTAAGGTTTGGTGCAGTGCTAAAAGCATGTCGTACAAAATTCTCATCTAGGTACGGGTATCTTACCTCTTTTCCCCAAGAAGAAATTACACGATCATCACGGCCCAAGTTCCGCTGGTGTATCTGATCTATATCATATCGGAGCAACTTGTTGAGTTCACTATAGCAAGTAGAAATGCTGCTCTCAGTAGAATCGGGTAGCAATTTTGAAATAATCGATTCATGCCTAGAATATCCAGCATATAATTCATCTGCTCCTAAGCCACTCATCAAGACCTTTGCACTCAGTACATAATTTTCATTTGTCACGGAGTACAGCTTTTCATTAGACATATAGTCGTCAAATGAAAGCGTTGGTGGCAAAGCTGTCGCTGAGGTAAGGCGGCATGAGCCATGTATTGTTGCAAAGTAGAAAGCAATTGCAATAGATAAATCCATTTCAGTTTTGCATGGGTACATTAGCTGGAGCACACATTTACGGTGTGATAGCCACTGACCATAAGAAACATCAACTTCAACTAGGCGAATGTTTACTATCTGTGAGTTATATTTTTGACACAATTTGAACCATGAGTGCTTGCTTAGTTTGCGGTCTGGGGAGTCTGAGGCAGATAAGCCATTACGGATATTGTCAAATCCAACAGTCAATAAATCGAGCGTCAATGGTGTGTTATTATCTATTGCATTTTGACAAGCAAGAGCTGCAATTATGCTACAGTCTAATCCCCCCGAGAACATAATAGCTAAATTGGCTTCGGTGGAGTGCAACGGAGTTATACATTGCTGCCTTATATTAACTGCTTGCTTGAGAATCTCAAAGGTATTAGAGATAGTTTCCAGAAGATGTGAAAAAGCTGTTGGCGAGTATGTGGATAATTCAGGAAGAGGGTCATATTCTTGTGCACGCAACTCAAATGAGTCAAGTTTGAATGTCATTAATTGATTTTTACACTCAACATAGGAAGAAGGAGAACCCAGAGGTGCAAGTGACAGTATAACAATACCAGAGCCCGTGAGTGAGTATACCAAAGAACGTTTACCTATGGGATCACGGCCAAAATATAGTATGTCCTCTTCGCGATCAAGCACTACTAGAGCAAATTCACCATTTAAATGAAGTATTGTTTCTAAAATCGCTTGGCCCATATCCAACTTTTCTTCAGCCAAACTCATCAATTTTGATACGAAATATTCGGTATCGTTGCCTTCAATGCAGTCAGTATTATACAATTCACCATTAAATTGAATCACAAATCTAGCACAATTTATTGGTTGAGGAGTAAAAGGCTGTCTCAACAGTAATACAGAAGAAAACATATTAACATATATTTTGGACTGTGAATAAAGTTTATAACCCAAGTAATCTGGTCCGCGACATGCAATTTTGGGTGCAAGCTCATCGAAAACTGATCCATTAAATGGCAGCTCTTTTGGTTCTTGTGGACCTAAAATCGCACTAATCTCGCATTCTAGTTCTTGTATTTTGCTTTCTTTTTGTTCATTAGATATTTTAACATTATTCTTAACACGTCCAATAAGTGTATTTAATTGTCGTAACCGTTCGATATTCGCAATTTTGCGCTCATCTCTTGCTGATAGCCCAATTGTTGATTTGCCGATAAATGTACTTATTTCATTTGGGTCATTTGTATTCCAACTTGAACTCAGACCAAAAGTCTTTGTTATTTGCTTTTCGTTAGTAATAACACAGAGTATTCCACACATAAGACAGATTAGAGCAACAGTAAAGGCTGTAGATCAACTGTAATTTATGCGATGAGATCACGTGAAAATCTCAAATGCTCCACCAATACTATAGCCTGAGCTTACCTTGAGCAATAAGCATAGTTTTTTCAAATTAAGGTTGCTTATAAAGTATAACGGAAAAGTTTTGCTAAAAGAGTAGATAGCTATGGTGTTTTCAAAACCTGCAACAGACCTAGGTACAAATATGGATAGTACTGTCTATTTATAAGTTAGTGCTATTTTTCTTTATTCCTTCATTTTCCGTACTGTAGCTAGGTTATAGACTGTATTTCATATACTAGTTTTCCACATCTTTTCTAATGTTATCTGTGGCCCAGCAGATAAGCAAGGTGTGATTTGTGCATCAATAATACTCTAGTTTCATTTATAATTATTAACCAACCACACAAAATAGCAAGGATCTATAAATCAGATACTTAATAAAAGTATATGTTTTTTATTCTGTTACACCAGTAATAATTAGTTGAAAGAGTAGGGTTTATTGTGGTTATTGTTAAATTATAGCACATTCGTTTAAGGCCCGAGTTGAAAGTTAGGAAAAAAAATCAAAACCAAAACAAACATACAAAACCATGCTGAATCAAGCATCGTGAAATGGTGGATAATGAATAAACCAGGAATGGTACGACGTGAACATTTAAACTTGGGAGAGCCTTTACCATTGCCTTACAAAATTGCTCCTAGCAGAGGTCAAAGAAATATTTCACAAGATTTAAATCGCATTGGGGCAGAATCTGATACAGCTACAACATCTCACGATACATCTAACGCTCGGTGGCTCAAAAGGAATGCCACTCAGAAAGAAAAGCCACAGCCAGTACAAACACTGTATGAGAGACACGCTGCATTATCCCGAACTCCTGTTTTAGAAGAAAGCCCAGCGGCTAATCATATCAACCAATTATCTCGACTAGTATCAACGATTGAGCTAAATGTGAACGAGTTAAAGAGAGTGTTAGGTGAAATAAAACTGGATACTACATATTGGGACTCATCCTTGCATTCGATTGCCCTGAAAATATATGATATAGCCAAAGACTGCGATACCAACTTTCCCGACCCCATACAAGATCCAAACAACGCATTACTAGCATTGGATGCAATGGAAAAGACACTGACGCACAAACATAATTATTACTACTTCCGCTATATTATCCCCCTTGTATTAATACTTTTTTTCATTTCTTCGTTTGCAGTATCGGGTCTTAGCTACCACTACTGTTATTATTTTTGTTAAACAAGATTATTCACCTTTTTAATAAATACTAATCATCATAATCATTGCGAGGTGGCGCAGCACTGTCACTGCGTAAGTATAAGTCGATGGCTGTCAGAAAGGCAGCGAAGCCCGCGCAGCCAACAAACGCCGCCTGTGGCCCAGCCTTAAATGATAAACCAGCTCCTGTAATGCAACCAGCGCTCATGCCATTGTAGATATCATGCTTTGCTCTTAAGCTTTCTATAGCACATTCTACACCAGAATATACCATACCAATGTACCCAAAATTTTTGGCACTGGAATAAGACCGCTTGCCCATATCAGTAAACTGTAATTTCATTTGCGTTTTGAATGGCAATTCACTAATATGTTTAGCACCTCCACCCACAGGGACATCATATGCCATGGATGCCATGAAAAGTCCAAAGAATCCACCAAGAAAGAAACCAGATACACCTGCCATCACCGTTTTGCCCGGACAAGATTGCATAAATTCTACCATTTTGCGAGCGCCTTCTTCTGCTTGCTCCTCCTGCGACATTTCCGCAAGCAGCTTCTTAGGTGGTTGAGGCCCCGTATACACACCAAACATCTTTCTATCTAAATTACTGCTAGCTGCACGTAGGCTTGATGATAGCTTTACTTTAACGGGTGCAACTGCATTAGCCGCAAAATTTTCGTGTCGAAAACCAAATCGACTCTGTAAAATTTGACAAGCGACATTTCACGACAATACGTAGATGTTGAGATTATTACCAAGTGACATTTATACGACATTTATACGACATTATCATGATATATAATTATCCTGAATGCGACATTAAATTAGCCTGAGTACAATATTTCATAAATGTTTTGTTGTCTCAACCGTTGCTCAAAACTCATTTTTTATACGACTGGAAGAATTCATTTGGCCACAAATATTTTACGTGGTTGCATTTCTCCGTATACAATAATTGTTCCGTTGAAGTCCTTTATTCAAAGAAGGTAAAAAAGAAACACAATAAAACAAACCACTCATCATTTTAACGTCATGCACATCTTTTTTCGTGTGCAAAAACATGCGTAGAGCTGGAACATCAGTGGGGGACCCATGGGGAAAAAATCTGATGATCTAATACGCTTTGGTGAGGAGATTCACCCAATTTGTTAGCAAACTAACCCTCCTGTGCACATAGCAGTCATAAATGGTGGGGTGATGCTTAACTTTATTTACACCAGAACCACCTGAGCTGCATCAAGCAATTGCGCGACGACACCAGTCGTGTTGGTATATATATTGCACTGTAGCCAGCAAGTAAACTTTTTTAAATCATTACAACTACAACTCCAACTAATACAAATTAGATAAAAATGACAAAGAAAAAGGCCGCCGTTGCTCTCGATTTAGATCAATGCCACACTTTAGAGCACTTATGCCCTCCACCTAAACTGAGACCATCAATTGATGCTCTGAAAGCAGATACGGATGCCCCTATACTTCCACCACCACCAGTACGCAAATTTGATGATTTGCAAAGTTTCGAAGCCTTTGTAAGAGACGAAACAGAGGACAATGAGTTTGACTACTTCCATGCTCATCTTTCCTACTATCCACCATTTGTCATGAAGCAATGCCATGATGACTTGGAAAAAGTTAAGCCAACCATGAACAAGAACTCTAAGAAGTTCAAGCGTGACTTAACTCATCATGTGCAAAACCACTTGTTGAAGGATTTAGAGCGTTGTTGCGGATACAAAATCAATATGAAAAAACCTACTGTGGAAGAAACTTCAGAACAGTTAATTTGGCACTACTCTGATGATTCGACTCATGGATTCCCCAAGGAGGAGGAAGAGAAGTTCCACCGTCATTGGCGGTTGACCTTGCAAATTACATGCTGTGTAGATAGTGCTAAGGTTGAAGTTGACTACAAGTCTGAGCCACTGATTCCTTCAGCTTAAAAAAAGTTACGTCTTACGTCTTTAATAATGATAATAATGATGATGATGCTTGGCACATCTATTTTACATAATCTTTTTGATGAATGTATTAAAGTGAAAACTTGATTACTAGTGTAGTAGGTGATATTTGAGCTTTTGTTCGGCTTCAAACTTAGACAACATAATCTTGGCTTTTCTGTAAACTAAAGATTTTTGAAGTACAAGTGTTTGCTAAGCACCATGAAAAATAGCTAGCATTTAGCCGAATTATTTTTAAGCTGATTAGTACTGACTGAAGTCTAAAAAGAGAGCTGAAATGGGAATCAGTTGTTCATTATTCTCTTTTTTTTTTTAGTAGACTGAGTAGCAGACCCAGTGAGTGCCGGATTTGGTCTTTTCCTTGTAATTAGAGATTTTGCATCAACTTCTTGCTAAACTATCATATTGAGGGCTAACATTAATGTACTCATTACTATAGTGTGCCAAATTTGCTCCTAGGTACTCTAATAACAGTGTAAGCTCGCTCATCAAGACCGCTACGCTCACATTGTCCATTGTTGTTTGTGCTACGAGTCCTGGAAATGAAACTAGCAACCGCAAAAAGTGTTCAACACCATATACAGTGCTTGGTGGGTGACTTTCCAGAACCACCTCTGTCTTGAGAAATTCCAAATATTGTAGGTTCTCATACTTGTATAAAAGAATTAAACTAAGCAGTTGGTTAAAATATGTTTCCAACCCAACCAACACTTCATTCAATACTGCTTGCTTCTCTTGGTCTGGTAAATTTTTTGAGCGTTTCTTGCGGTAATCCTCAATAATTGTAGACACAGGATACTTACAAGGTAAAGCAAGTGTTTGCTTGTCTCGCGTAATATATTCCCAGTCATTTATAAGCACATACTTGAGTGGCATGCTGAATTTCAAAACAAGGTTTGGCGTAGGCACTTTGATATTGGGAGGTCTTCCTCTTTTTCCAGGAATACGGCGTTTGGTATCATCTACGGCAGGTATAGTAGTTGCAACACCTGGCCCTTGTGCTGAAGGTGCACGTCTTCGTTTACTTAAGGCGTCCAACTCCCGCTTTTTAAATTTGCTAGCATCGTTGTATTCTAGAATACGGTCTGCCGTTACCCACTCATCCCATTTTGCGTTCCAGCCTTTGTAGTGCAAAAAGTATGTATCAATGTCTTCCCACTCTTCTGGGAGCTTAGTGTTTAGCTCTAAAGGTTCTGGTTTGTCTTCAGTCTCAACAAACTTGGAATTGGCCCTATGAATCTTAACCATTTTGGCTTGGTATAGCAACGGTCCATGGTATGCAAATACAGACATGCCAGGTGCCAGAGGAAAGGTCACTTTAGGAAGCACCAATTCCTTCTTTACTGGGCTGTGAACACCCATGTCTGGCGGACCACCTTGAACCAGATCCAGGCATTGGTCCAGGTCCAGAAAAATCTCCAGATTTAAATCCAGGCACTGATTCAGTAGCAGGACCAGGCTCAGGCGCAGGCCCAGGCCTGGACCCAAGCGCAGACCCAGGCTTTGGTCTGTGACTATTTCATCTTGCGTTGGCTGTTCAATCTTGACACGATTTTTAGGTGGTCTACCCAAGCGTTTGTGCTTTGATGGAGGTCTTCCAACCTTACGTTTAGGCCCTGGCGTTTTCGGCATCGCACTAGTTTTACAGTTGTGATGATGTGTTGGTTAGCCTGTACATTGATGGTTCGATGTTAGCAATTTTCCTGAAAAAAAAAGTTGGTTTGCATTATCACCGGTCCTTTATTTGCACCAACAGGCGTGAGAAATTTTTGCTATATCAATAGAGCATCTGGCAATCAATCACTCTGATTCTGAATTGCACCGTGATCTTTCCACTGTAATAGAGTTTTACTCAAGTTTCCTTGAGCTTGTTTTGGTCGAGTTTGGGTGAAAAGTGATGGCACAAACTTATGCCTCCAACCTCGTTGGGGTGCACTATAAGGTGGGGAAAAAGATTGGAGAAGGGTCGTTTGGAATCATATTTGAAGGTGTTAACATCTTAAACAACCAGCCAGTTGCTATAAAGTTTGAGCCTCGGAAATGTGATGCTCCACAGTTGCGCGACGAGTTTCGTCTGTACCGCATACTTGCAGGGACAGTTGGTATCCCACATGCATACTTTTTTGGACAGGAAGGTGTTCACAATATCCTAGTCATTGACCTTTTAGGACCCTCGCTTGAGGACTTGTTTGATTCGTGCTCTCGACGGTTTCTGGCCAAAACGGTAATTCAATTGGCAAAGCAAATGATACAGAGAGTAGAACTGATACACGAACACCATCTAATTTACCGCGATATCAAGCCTGATAATTTTTTAGTAGGTATTCCGGGGACAGTGGATGCTAAAATGGTATACATTGTGGATTTTGGCATGGCTAAACAATATCGCGACCCTCGCACAAGAGCACATATTCTCTTCAGGGAGAAAAAAGCATTGAGCGGAACTGCTCGCTATATGCTGACAAACACTCACTTAGGTCTTGAACAACTGCGTCGAGATGATTTGGAGAGCTTAGGGCATGTTTTTATATACTTTTTGAAGGGATCTTTGCCTTGGCAGGGTCTCAAGGCACCTACAAACAAACAGAAATACGAAAAAATTGGACTTAAGAAGCAGACGACAAGCATTACAAGCTTGTGTTACGGAACACCGGTCCAGTTTGCCCATTATTTAACATATGTGCGTAATCTTATGTTTGACGAAACCCCTGACTATGCATACTTGTACGGCTTGATGGACCAGGCAATGGCTGAAATTGGTGAAACCTTTGATGGCCACTATGACTGGATGGATTTGAATGGTGGCCGAGGATGGGACTCTGCATTAAACAAAAAGGCCAATTTACACGGCTACGGAAACCCCCATCCTCCTCGAAACCATAATGGCCAGAACCAACAATACCAGCTCAGAACTACGTCGCAAAACCAGAAACACGGGCTTACAGCACCTGGTGTTTCTCCTACACCGCTACAACAACAAGCTTCGTCATACAATAAGAAACATAATGGGAAAGATACGCGAAGCAAGTCACTTTCATATGGCACTAATAATAACCTTGACCCACGCAAACGCATTTCTAACCCTTCTGCCAAAACCAGCCAATTTAACCAATACTATGTTCCACAACAAACCTACCACCACCAAACAGGCATGGTTCCTGTACGAGACGACGGCGATTTACACTCAGACACCTCTAGCTTTAATCAACGACACCAGCGTGAACTGCTGTGTTGGAGAAATCTCTTTTGTTGCATATAATCATATGAATATAATTGATGATAACTAATAACAAGGCCGTTTCAATACTGCCGTACCCAATAGCCATGAATTATCTGCCATGGATACTCCCGGGGAGATTAAAAACATACACACACTTCAATTCTTGAGCTGTTTTCTTTATATAATTGCTAATAAAATTGTATATACACATTATCGGCGATTATAGGCAAAAGTGCCGAAAATGAATCGTACTGTCAACAATCTTCTTCGCCACGCTGTCAATGTCTCCGAGACAAGTCCCAAAGATCTCGCAGAAGAAAGTTCACCCTAATAAGGAAAATGCCATACGTACCATGGGTCACAAGAAGACTCGAATTGAAAATTTGAGTCAATCAAATTCCACAAGACGACTTTTGCGAGCATGTTTAAGATGCCGAAAGCGTAAAACAAAATGCACAGGATCAGCTCCATGCGAATTTTGTCTGGGTGCTGGCGTTGAGTGTGAGTATTCTCGTAAACCCAAGAAGATTCTTGTCTATGATGTAACGATCGAGGATTACCAACGCCAGATCGCAAATTTGAAGAAGCAATTGCAACAGATACAGTATGGGGAGAAAAGCGAAACAAAAGATCACGAAGAGGAGTTTAATCATCGTGATTCCCAGCTTGACATATCAGTGTGGCTTGGGTCTGCTTCGTGTGAACTCATTTGTTGGAATCTTAAACAGTATGCAACCAGTTCTGCAGAGGGTCTTATTATCAGTCCTGACTTCAACATGTTCTTAGAAGAGCGTGTCCATGACCACCTATTTTCTTGCCCAGTAGATACTGATGAAACACTTTTGCTACGACAACTAGACATTGAGATGGTTGACACTCTGTTGAACAACGTGGTGACTTTTATTGGTTCTGGGTATTTGACAGTAGATGCCACAGAGTTTAGAGATCGGTGTAAAGAGCTTTTTGCAAATAAATTTACAATAGGACCAAACTTGGGTGTATTTTATTTGAAAATAATGGGGATACTTGCATTGGGAATGGTGTATGGCCCTGAATCGGGACTAGGAAAAGTCACTGGACTAGTTCCTGGTACTGAGTATTTCAAGATTATAGTTAAGCATCTCCCAGCACCGTTTAAGTATACTACTATTACCCGAAAAACAGTGAGCGAAGCACTTGAAACAATAGAGCTATACGGACTAATAGCAGTGTACTTGAGAATTCTTGATAAAAAGAATGCCGCTAACACTTTTACATTACATGCTATGCAAATGTGCATTTCCTTAAATTTACACAAGGATAAGAATTTGAGAAGTGTTGAAGTAAATCAATATCCGTCTGTTGGACGTGTGTTTTGGGCTACTTATTGCCTTAATCGTTTTTTCAGTTCGCGTATTGGTCTGCCGTTGCTTCTAAGGCCAGAGGATATTTCTAATAGTGATACGGTTAATGACAATACTACGTTGATGGGAGTGAATGTCTCGTTGGCTAGAATTGCTGGTCGTATAAATTCCGAATTGTATTGTGTGGCTTCGTTTGATAGTAAGCAATTTCTTTTCACTATTATAGATATTATGGATGCTTTATTGGAATGGGTTCGGAATATTCCTTCAAACATTCAATTGAAACTACCGCCACTGCAATCACAAGATAAACAATATCGCTCAATATACACTTTGCACTTAAATTATTTACATCATATTTATCTTACTTGCATCCCGATCATATTGAATTTGGCAAAACGAAGGATTGTGACATATTATCGACACAACCAGCTTCATGATACACCCATCAACCGGACTTTGCCCAAAAATATAGCACAATTAACTCATTCTGCAGTCAATGCTAGTAGGTTGACTATCAATATTTTCATTGCTTCATATAGGCAAGGATTTCTTAGTATTTTTAACTTTACTGATTTGGATTATTTGCTATCTTCATCATTAATACTATTAATGTGCTTGATTTTACGCCAAGATGTGAATGATACAGCGTTTTCAGATTCCCAACACCCATTTGAGCAGTATTTGGAGGTGGCAATGGGGTTAATGAACGAAATGTATTTATGTGGAAATCTTGTGGCGCAAGGAAAACTAAACCAAATAATGGATTTAATAAACTCACTCCGTAGTATTTTGGAGGCATTGGGAAACCACAACCTTCTTCATATATTAGAGAAGTTTCAGTCACAAAAGTCAGTTCCTATAGGCTCCTGGTTTTCGAGCTGTCAGGTAATGAACCCAACATCTATTTCTACGAATGACAGCAACATAAGATCTTCTTCAACCAGTGAAAGCACCCAAACATCATTAAATACCACTACTCAGCCCATTGAAGAGCAGACTATACCAACAAATCCAAGTATTTCTTCTGACTTTGATAACCAGGTACTAGAATCCTTTCAATTTGATAACGATATATTAGACTTTTCACTTTTCGCAAGTCATAGTTCGGAAGCCTTTACATACAATGAAATTACAGAAGATGATATCAATGCTATGGATGAGATATTCCAAAGCTACAAGGATTTGTTATAAACTTTGTATTTCCTAAAAGATATTCACTTTAAACCTAATGGCTCTTTGGTCTTCTTCTCAGACCCCAAACCTGATACATCGCCAGTGTCATTGTCAAAATGTTCCAGCATACCTGAATCAACGCTCAGAAATCGAGGCCGAGTAGTCTCAGTGACAGTTTGAGATTTTTGATTTGGTAACCAATAATTGTTGTTCGTACCATTAGAATGGTAGTTATTAAAACGCCCAGCGTTCACTTGTGTTGCACCATGGTAATGGAGTTTGGTATGGCCACCATTAAATTTAGTCCTTAACTTGTTTGATATATTTTCAAAGAGATCTGGCATTTCTTATGATAATATAAAATTTAGTTTCTTGATCATGGATTAAATTGACTGCTTTTATACTTTGAGAAATTGAAAACTGTTGAGCCACGAATAAGGATATTGAACTTGATATTTTAGCATAGTGTGGCACATTCAACTGTGGGTACAAACGTTTGAATTCATTTCTTACCCCACCACAATTTGTTATCATATGGTCATGACTTCTTTGTAAACTCGTTTCTTTCTAATTAAAGGTCAGTTTCATAGTTAAAAATAACTCCCCGCATTAAATAAGCAATTAAGATAATGATAAGAGAGTATCTTATTAAACTAAAATAATATAGTTGCAGTACTTGCGAAATTAGTTTGGTGGCTTAGGATAATATAATTTTACACAAGATAATTCTTAGCAATTCTATTGAAGGATCAATGCATTGACATTTTCCTTTTGACATCTAAATTAGGTTTTTTCAAAGCATATCTAAAAACTAAAAGCAAACAACACAATATGAGTATCAAGTGTTGCTACAAAGCAATCAGTTGATAGGAGTCGTGCTTTAAAGATTTTAGTGGGGCTGTATTTTTGAACCACGGCAGCATAGAAAGATGTGAAAGATTGAAATATTAAAATTCCCTACTGAATTTTCCCACTGATAGTTATTTTAATTAAAACCAATTTTCAGCATGTTGTAAGCAACTCCAAACAAGAGAGATACAGTTATACAAAGCTTTTAGTTACTAACTTGCATGCATATATATATATATATGAGTATCACAACTAAGCATTTGTGAACTTTCCCATTATCAGTATTGGGTTAAAAATCAAAAAAAAAAAAAAAACAGCCCACTACAATTCATGTTTTATGATGGTTCTGGTTCGCACTTTAAAAGTTGATATTCAAAGTACAGGCTCACCTCTCTAAAAACATTTATTATAACATATTTTTACAGCAAATATTACAGCATGTTATTCTCACATCAAGTAAACGAAGTGTATTAATCATGATAAAATTTATCATTTAGAAAAAGATTTTAAGCAACTCAACAAATATAAAAAGGATTGGCGAGGGCGGAGGAACTGAACTAAAGGGTTACGGTTTAAGAAGATTATTCCTGACCGAATCCAACAGTTTCTTCTACAGCCAATGTTAACTTTTGTTTCAAACTCTCGTAATCCTTGTATGGTGGCAAATCAACCCTGTTAAAACAAGTATGCGACTTGGGCAATTGGTTTGCTTCACCAGCTTTTTCAATAGTGAACCGTCTAGGACCATCAGAGCCCTGTAAATCCTTGAACCCATTGACGGGTATTCTTGAGGTACCAGTGGTGAATTGCAATAATCTTGCTTTCTGTTCTGAGTCCCATTCTTTGATACATTGCCAGAACCACTGTATAACTTGATCATTCTCCTGGAATCCTCTATAATCAGTATGCTTCTTCCAGTCTTCGACATCAATATCAGCCAATCCACCAATTAATAACTCTAATTCTCTTTCATCAAAGACATTTACTAATTCTTGAGGAATTAATTCATTGAAACCATCAATGAATGCTTTGAACTGTTCTTCAACTCTCTTGGAAATCTTCCATTCTGAGATCAACTCAACATACTCAAGCTTGTTTTCTTCGGTGACCTCAATATCTCTACCACCGGGCTTCAAATCCACTTCAACAATTTCTCCAAACCTTTCGTCTTCTGCGCTAAATGTCAAATCCAAGATACCAGTGATATCATTATCACAGATCCATTTTAATGATCTATAAAACTCTGCATCCACACCCTCCATGTCTTGCAATACAACCTTTTTATGCAACATCATTTTGTACAAAGCACCCACAAAGAAGGCGTCCAAAAATCTTCTATGGAAAACACCTAAGCCAACAACTCTTCCAATAAACTTAAAGTAACTCAAATGCTCGGGGTTAATGCCTGAATTAGGATTAATTTGCAAAGTATAATTGTCGTGAGAGGAATACTCAAACAAACAATAAAAGGGATTAAACATATCATGCGATAATAAAAAGAAAAACTCTCTTGAAACACCACCATAGTCTAAACCTTCCTCACCATCAAACTTGATCATAAGTCTCTTCTTCAAGTCTTCAGGAGTTTGTCTCATAATTTCCTGGTACGAGTCTTCAAATATATGGTCTCTCCTTACCTTAATATGGCATTGACCAGGTAAGATACGAAGAGCAGGTTGCGATCTGAAGTAAATAACCTTTCTTCTAAAATCACGCTTATATTGAGGCACATTTTGATCTAACGATGAGGGTAATCTTGGGTCATCCCAGGTGGTTGTCTTCGTGTTGTGATCAACAAAGTAAACACGGGCGGTGTTTGTTAATCTCATTTCCCAACCCAGAGGCAATGGTCCTAACTGACTAACTGGTTGCTGCTGGATAGTAGTGTTGGGGCCAAATGTGCGAATATATTGCTGTCTTCTAGGATCAACCCATGTAGTTGTTCTAGTATTATGGTCCACAAAATAGGGTCTGCCTTCATTTGTGAACCGCTGTTCCCATCCGGAAGGCAATTCACCCAACCCACTTGTGGTAGCACCTGAGGCTGCCATTGAAACTGCTGCAGCTGGGCTGACTGGTGTATTTGCACCAGAAGCATTCACTGTTATGTTTTCACTTGTGGAACCATTAGTTCCAGTGTTGTTAGCCGAAACACTACTGCTCCCAGAAACAAGAGGCGAAGTTGGGGTTTCTCCTGGCAATGTTCTACCACGATGTTGTCTTCTTTCGGCCTCAGTAGCAGTTTGGCGTTGCTGTCCACGTTCAAGTTCGGACTGATCTAATGTCGGCCTTTGCCATGTTGTTGTTCTAGAATTATGGTCAACATAATAAGTTCTACCAAAGTTATCAGTACGGCGCTCCCATCCTGGAGGCAAACGGCCGTATTGGTCTTCAAAAGATGAATATTGTCTATTAGAAGACGCTTGAGCATGAATTGCTGCTTGGTCATTTGAGGTAGGAACATTTGAAGTGGCCGGAGTCGTTGGACCCACTGGACCTATTGCAGAAGAAGTAGCACCACCAGCAGGGCTATTGGCAGAAGTAGAGGTTTGGCCTACTCGACTTGGTGCCGGAGCAGCTACGGATCTTGCACTATGCGAAATCACGACAATTATTTTGCCCAGCACAGCCAAGTTTTCATTTGACTTTTTCAAGTCACGGGTAATGGTTTCCTCCAGAGATGGTAACAGTAAATCAATGACATCGCCAATACGGACATTGACCACTCCGAGGAATCCCTGATCCTTCTTTTTGAACTTTTTTTGATCAAAGACTTGTATAACCAAGATAGAGTCTTCCAGAGCGCTGAAGTTAAATGATTCATTCCAGTAGGGGTTCAATGTTTTTTTTGCCGTTTTAGTAGTCTTAGTTTGCGATCCGTCAACTGTAATGACAGCAAAAGGATCAGGTTGTCTAAAGACATCACGCTTATATAGTGACTCGGCTGCCACAACCTTGACGTTGATGGGTGGCATTTAGAATAGCTCGTACCCTATTTTGGGACTATTTGTCGTCGGAAGCTTCAAAAGCAACCAGTTCAAAAGGCTCTATAAAAGGAAAGGTGGCAAATCTATCCAGAAAAGCGAGCAGTAGAGTAGATCAAACCGCACTGGCGTTGATAAAAGCAACTGTGATAAATACACCCTATGTAATATATCAACCTGTGGTAGATTGCGGTTATTGCGGATATGGTTAGCACTGGTGTTGGCTGATTGAATTATTTGATTTGTTGAAGTGTTTTTTTGTTCAAGTACACGACAATCTGGCAATAAGGCTAAAACTAACATAGATGAGAAAGATTTATCTAAACATATAAACATCTGATGTAAGGTTTAGAAAGGAAACTGATTACAATTGGAGAACAAGACGTATGTAATTCAGCTCCCAGAATAGGCTTCCACTTTAAAAGAAAAAAATACAAAAGAAGGCACAGTTTCATCTTTTTAAACAAGTATTAATATTTACTAAGTGGGCAAAGAATCTTTCCTACGTGTTTTTATAGGTCAAGATCTGACTTAAAGGATTACTGGTTGTTTTCTATTGATAAAAATAATTAGCTTAAGCTTTTAAAACATGGACAAAGGGTGTTGATTTGATTCCAAGATTATTAAATTTTTGCTTAGTGACACCATTTATAACGTCCCAAAAATCATGATGTCATAATAGTTTGCTGATATTTAAATACAAAAATAAATGTAGTTTAAAGTTGAATTTGATGAAAACAATATTTATAATCTAGGGATAATATCATTGATGAAGTTGATTTCAAAGCAAACAATTGTATGTATTTACAACGCGAACACGTTTTCAACTTCATTGGTTGGCCGTAATATTTCAGTTTCCTTTGTGGATTATATATTGTGCATGCATTGCGATTGTTTTGATCATATTGGGATGTAAGGGTAGAATAAACAGAAGAAAAACTACAATATTAGTATCAGTACATTCATTATATTGTCATTATCTCTTAAACTAATACGTATTCTCGGCACCGGTGCTCGTTAATCTCTTTGTTAATATCATGTTCAATAACTTCTTTACTGACATGCTCGGGAAAATCTCCAACTATAGTGGGGTTTGTGGAGAGTGTATCCATTGAACTAGTATGATCAGTTGCAGGCGACAGGTAATTAGCTTGATCGTGTGAGTCAATAGAGTACACGGAACCATCATCAGCAACTTTAACCAAAGCATCAGCTCCAAAGTCAAATTCCGATGAAATATTGGTTCTGTGCGCGTTGTGATTTGTGTTGTATATTAACAGGTTGGTTTCTGTGCCGGCAGGAGAATGCTCGCTGCTCAGCCAGAATAACGTATCTCCAGAAGATATGCTATCATTATTCAACATTTGATGACCTGGTATTATGGGCTGTGAATGAGGAACTTCTTGAATTTGAGAATTGTCCATATATTTCGATGTAATTGCAAGAGGCTGGATATCAGATTGAAAATTTGACTCCGCAACTAAAGTGGAGCAGGACATATCCTCTTGACTCTTTCTCATCAACTGGAGATCTGAGTCTGAATAGAAAAGTTTATTAGCTTGCAAATTAACTGCATCGTATATTTTGGAGTGAACTCCAAAAAAGCTGCTGCCATCTATCGATAATAGCTTGGTGTCACCTTCTATGCTTTGTACTGAACACATGTCTATAACGTTAGTATTGCTCGCTGGTAAAACTGTACCACATTGTCTTTGATGAATAGTTTTGAGGACACGGTTATTACGTGGGTCAAATTTCACGCTGTCCAAGCCTTCTTTGAGACCGCATATGATATTGCAATTATTGCTAACGACATCTGTCAAATCCCAATGTACAATATTTCCGTCGCTACCACCAGTGAAAATGTCATTACTGTTCCATTCTAAGCTGTTGATAGGACCATTATGCCCTTGGAGCTCGGCATATGATTCCTGTTTGCGAATATCCCATAAACGAACAACATCGTCGCCATGAACTGCCGCGAATATATTGCTATTGTTGGGATTCCATCGCATTTTAGAAGCTTTTAATTTACGGAGAGCATTTACCGGTGTAGATTTGGCGGCTGATGGTGGCACACTATAGTGATGCCCGTTTTCACGCATATCAAACAATGAAACACCGAACACTCCACAAATACCAACATTGTTCTCACAGCCAGGAACCACATCAAAACTTCTTATACCAGGGATTGACAGTACTGAAGTTGGAACTGGCTTGGTTTGAGAATCGCTTCCACGTACATCCCAACAGAACAAGCTAGATGAATACAACGATAAAAGCTTGTTGTCGTTGCCACTAGCATACTGTATACGGGATACAGTCTTTCCGCGGTGCCGCTCCGAAATATCTAATTTCTTGCTGAGGTGTTTGCGATGGTTAAATCGTTTACAAATTTCAGCTGACTGCTCATCATCATCTGCTGTGGGAATTGATATTAAATGCGAGTATCCTCTAGAATTTCCTGCAACCAAGTGGTTACCTGAAGGCAGCCACTGCATGCTATGTATATTCGGTAAGGAAATAGTTGTGTGGTGTGTAAGGTAATTGTCATCCAAGTCAAGTTCGTAAATAAATAAGTTGGCTTCTTCCTGTCCACTAGAAATAGCTAATGTGTGTGTAGATCTAAGGCCTGGGGCAATAGTCATAGAATTAAGATTCATTGTGTTTTCGGGAATCTTCCAGTAGTTTGATTTGATGTTTAAACGATCGAGACCACAAGATTTACTTAATACCTCATTATCTGAAGGGTTACTTTTGAAAAGCCAAGGTGCTGGTCCAAAAGTAGCTTCCATGCTCACTTGGCTGGGTATTGGTGATAACAGAGGCAGGTACTTTCTAATTGCGTTTTGCCTAAAAAGCAAAGTAGGCTCGTAATAATCTGTCATTATTGATTTATTAAGAGAGCCTTCCTTTCTCTCAAATTATTGTCAACGGTGGAATAGTGTCTATTTGAATTATGCAACTTTTTCAAAAGGCTCCAAAAAGTTATTGGAAGCAGGTTCTAGCATTAAATAACTACCAGGTATCGGGGTTTTTCAAGGGGGTATGTGGATGTTGCTGGTAAAAGCCCCTTTCGGCTGAACCAGTTCACCAGCTAATACATGACAATCCGGCTACCATAGATGGCTGGCCATTTGCACCCAAATAAATTTTTTTCGTCCTAAAACCATGTAAAACTTGACCCAAAGCATAGTTTAAGCCAGCATCAGCTGGCAACAACATTGGAGCTGATCATACTACTTTAAGGTTTTAAGGAGATGAATATAACTATTTATAAAAACAATAATAAAAACAGTAATAAAAACAATAATAAAGCCCAATGATAAAACCCAATGATAAGCACATTAAGCTTCAAAGTAAGGTTTGTGAGCGCAGGTAAGACAAAATATAGATAGCAAAGGTCACGTTTAATTACCACCAAAAGCAATAAATACGTTTAATACTGATAATATACACACCTATCTTCGTTTGTAAATACAGGGTTTTAATAACCACTCACCTTCAGGTTTTGCGGTGCGCTTGGCATCGAATGCCTCACGTTCAGTTTGTTGTTCGATAAACTTTTTATGTCTTTCCAACTTTGCTCTTCTCTCTTCAGCTGTTGCTCTGTTGGGCTTAAAAAACTCAAAACGAGTAAACATCTTATTGTCATTGTCAGTCTTCTTATGAAAAAAACCGTTTAATTTAAGTGACTCCACGAATTCATTTCCAATATTATTGGGACGTGTGGTGGAACGTGCTTCTGCCAGCTCGCTGAACCGAGACTTGATTTCTGCTATCCATAACTCCCCGTTGGGTGCTAAGATACGATGTGCTTCAGTGATAAAATCCAAAAAATTTGTTCCCATAAGCGCTAAGCAGAAAATGACAATCGAACACAGTCCATCGGGGAGAGGTACATTTTTGATGTCGGCCACGGTAATACGATCATTATGCTTTTTCAAGTCAAAACTGTGAACTTTGATGTCCAATTGGCGAGGAGGACCATTCCTACCCTTTTTAGATTTATTTTTGTTTTGGCGATTATGCTCCTGAACCATTTTATTAACGTCCAAGGCAAGCTGAGCTTCTCCGCATCCCATATCGGCAATAACCACCTGTTTGTTGGGCAAACCTGGCAACCCTCCAGGAGCATTAACAGGCTTATTCGTAGCACGCGTATGTATCTGCTCTACAAACACATCTACTGGATTTTCTGGCCACAGTTGTACCTGAGACCGAAATCCTTGATGGTATTCATCAAACAACGCTGGTTGTTCTTTTACTAAGTTGTATGCTTCTTCAGAAGAAGTAGTGTAAAGTTGCTCATTAATCCAGCGGAACCTGGAACCGGATAGCTTGGCCATCATCTTCTGTTGCAATGGTGTAAGTTTAGCGGTCACCGGAAGAGGAGCCTTTATAGCCTCGGGCTCTTGTTTTCTCTTCTTAACCTTGGGCTTCTCTGCGCCATCAGCTTTAGGCTTGGTACTTGTTTTTGAGACATCTTTACTGTGAATCTGGTTGATATTGTCATGGTCCTGGTTATCTTGATCATTTGTGACTTCCTGATCATCAGTGCCGTTTTTTGTATCAGCATCATCATGCTCATTTATGTGCTCTCTCGACCGTTTTTTCTCCTTCCTAGACGATTTCTTCGACTTCTTCTCCTTCAATCCTCCCACAGCCACTTTGTCTTTCAAATCCCATCCCTGTACTTCGAACAATGCCATTTCAGTAGTTTTTAACGTGAATGTGGTATATGTTTTCAAAAATATTTTTATAGCCCCATCGCTTGGAGAAAAAAACACAAGGAATCTTAAACGTTTAAACAGTTATAACAAGGCGCGAAGCCACTAGACCTATAACCATGACATACGATGAGCGACAGTTCCCCAGCTGACTCTGTCTCAGGAAATAACCATATTGTGCTGCGTATGTCCAATAAATGCTTTTACGCACCTCATGTGTTTTATAAGGCGCCTACCATTGACCTAGAGGTACCCGTTCTTATCACAGATATTAACCACAGTGTCCTGCTCAGCGAGGTATATCACTCACAACATACATCTATGAGTAACATTGTAATTATAAACAACCATCCTATACGTAAAGTGCGAGTATTTGGCCGAATTTTGGGAGAAGTTTACCGCGACTTTGATCGCTATGTGGGTGAAAAAAATCCGCAAACACACATATTGCTTACCTTAGACGACTCATCGGGTACTTTGCAACTGTCGATAACTGTAAGGGTGCTGGAAACGCTTTATTTATCTAGCAGTTTGCGATTTAATGAATCTTATGGTATAATTGTGGAGGTCACAGGAAGCTTTGCGCGCTTTCGAAAAGAAATCAGAATACGGGCATCCAGTCTACGCGTATTTGACAAAGATCTTAGTACAGAGTTGCTTCTATGGAAAGAAAGATTAGATGTTAGACATCAAATCTTGCAAAATCCTTGGGTTCTCAATGCCCCGAGAGAAAGAAGGAACACGGCATTTCAATTAGGACATAACAATTTAAATCCCAAGGAAACCCATGAATACTCCAGCTTACCCCTTGTTCAAGGAATATACGATTGTCTGCACAAAGAAAGAGTAGCATTTGTAAATAAAAGAAGCTTTGATACACCTACTAGTTCACCCCTTGGTTCAGAATTACCAGAAGATTCGGATATTGAAATTGTTAATATAGCCCTGACCCCAGCTAATATTTCAACGGAATTTCATGTGTTACTTGAGGTAGTCAAATGGATCATTAAGTACAAGTTCAAACCATTTAAATTAATAAAACTTTACAAGGATCCAGCAATCTCTTGTCTTTTGAAAAATCTTGCTAATATTCAAATGGTGAACGCATCGTTAGATATCAACAAGGATGTTACATCTGATAATTTACAAGCTGCAACTAAAAGCCTAATTTTGCATCGGATTAGACACAAATTACAGGCTGATTGTCAGCTCATTAGTGTTTCAAAAAGTCAGCACGTGTATCTGGAAAAATTACGCTGGTTTTACGGCCACTTAAAAGACTGTCTAAATGCTGTAAAGGCTGAAACATCATGCTACCACGACCGTTTGCTTGACGTGAATAACTACGTGGAGCGTATTAAAGAAAAAAATCTTGCTGGTGAGGGAATTTCCTTTAAGCTTGTAAATGGAATTATTGATCACATTATTGACAATGATTTCAACGATCGTGAATTTTGGAAATACAATTCAAAAAATATGCTGTGGTCCTATAACTGCATCGTAATTGTATGATAACTGCTTAAGAGCGCTTAGTAGTAGCATGCTTATAATCTCCTTGGCTGGTTATAGTCTATTCTTAAATCTCGGTACTTGCCGATATATTTTAGAACAAAAAAAGTAAATATAAAAAGTGATAACAGCGCTATTTGAAACCAGAAATATCAAACCAAATCATTTGCGTTTAATTCCAAATGTCAGTAGATCCTATTACATGTCACATATTGGATACTGGTATTGGCAAACCAGCGAGTGAAGTAACTGTTCAGATTTTCTATGTGAGTCTGTTAAATAATGGCAGTGGTGATGATAATACGTCATCCTTATGCGAACATGATAAGCCATTTGCCATGGCAAAAACAAATATAGATGGACGTATCAAAAACTGGGTAATTGATCCCAAATTAAGCTCAAAAAACATGGCAATCATTGGCATATCCTCAAATCCTATTAAATGGAGTGAGCTAAAACCAGGAATTTACAAGTGCAAATTTTTGACAGGCAAGTACTATCACGCTTTATACAAAGGGGATTGCATTTCATCTCGAACATTTTTTCCTTTTGTAGAAATAATCTTCCAAGTTGAAAGCCCGCCAGATCCCCATTATCATATTCCCTTACTTTTATCTAATCACAGCTACACAACGTATCGTGGAAGTTGAACATGCTTTTGAATTAAACCATACTAGCCTCTAGCTTGGACTATGTAAAAATAAATAGTATACATAAGACAAAAAATTGAATTAAAAAACTAACTGCCTATAAACAGTTTAGTAAAAAAAATGTGTATTGTTTTGCGATTCTTCATGAACCAACATTTCGTTACACTTGTAAGTGTTCATTTCTGTTTTGATTCTTGTAATATCGTATTGATCTGTCAATGAGTATTGGGTGACAGACTTGTTATAACGTTTGTACATCTCAGGTGCAAATGTTTCGCTGATGTATATTGTGTTGGAAAACCCAACTCTCTTTTTTGATACCGTGCCATATGGTCTCTTTCTTAGTATAGGTACAAATGCTTGTTCTCTAGGTAACATGGGCGCTCTACCTTGAAAATCCTCAAATTGAGTAATGTTGAGTTTGATTGAAGGGAAGTCTTTAAATTGCTTAATATATTTGAGGTGACTTGGTAATGCTTTGTCGGGATTGGGTGGATTATCAAATATCAAGCCTAACTGCTCTTGTGACAACGTCACTACGCAAACCTCTCCTGGAATCTGAGAGTCTACTATTGGAAAAGTATACTCTGCTTCACTACCGAAATTATTATCTTCCAATTGTGACCATGCAAATTCATTTTGCAAGAAACGGATATTGTCATCAATATACATCTCCTCTGAACTATTCCTAGAAGGTGATTTGTCATCATATATTGTTTCCTCTTCATTAGATTCTTCTTCCTGTGTTTCATCTCTTATTTTCTGATCCTGTATCTGAGCAGATGTTAACTCATCATCCTTCAAAAATAAATTGCTAGCTGGTTCTCGAATAGCACTTGGTTTTGAAAATAAAGCTTCATCGCTGGCATTATTAATTGACAATAATACATCCTCGAAATTTTCCTTCTCAATTTTGGGCAACGCAGGTAAAGCTAATGGTTCTGCAAGTGAAGCACTACCTGTTTTCTCTAGTTTCGGAGACATACTTGATCTATCAAGAGCTTCATTAGATCTAGTCTGTTCAAATGGCAAGCTTAGATTGTGTAGAGAATTACTTGATTTAATAGATCTCCTTCCGGTTTTTAAGCTTGACCACAATCCACGAGTTTTGGGCTTTATATTTGATGTGGATGCAAGAGAAATTTCTGAGCGACTTTTTGGTATTCTTAAAGAAAATCCTGAAGACTCTGTTATTGAATTTCTCTCAGCAGAATTTGATTTGGAGCTCAGCTTGCGTTTCAATTTACTCAGATTTGTTTCATCGGCCTTTCTTAATACTTCCAACTCCTTTAATGTTGGTGATTTATTAAGCACTGGTGAATCCTTGGAAACCAATGATGATTTTGATAATGATGATGATTTTGATAATGGTGGGGCTCTTGGTGATGGAGATGTCTTTGGTGCTGGCAACTCCTTTTTCGTCAAAAAAAGTTTCTTACAAAGCGACTTAAAATTTGAAATAGAACTAGAGCTCTTTAAATTTTTGGACCCAGCGGTAAGTTTTTTGGGGTCTCCCGGTGTTACTAATTCATTTTCTCTTTTTGACCTGGGTTTTCTAGGCTCTGTTAAAGAATTGGTCGTACGTGAGGTAGGTAACATCGAGTTCGAGTTTTTTGTAGAAGGTACATGAGTAACACTTGTGCTTGAAAGATTTATCTCCGATAGATTAGCATTTTTAGCAAGACTTGGGTTGCTCGTGGATCTATTAGACATGGGTGTAATGGGCAAACGACGTATAGGCATGATAATAGGCTTGCTACTTTGTTCGGGGGTCTGTGTTGGTTGACGAGAAGTAGTTTCAGTGGTCTTTATAGTAGAAGATTGAGATGATATCAATGGGTTTTCTAGTTCACCGATGGAAATGAACTTTTTAGCTTGTGGCTCATAAAAAGACCTGTTCTCATTTGCGGGAGAGGGTGTAGTATTTTTGTTTAAAGATTCTATTTCATCATTAGTTGGAGATGAAGTAAACGAACTCATAGATGACACTGAACGCTGATGTTTTTTAACCTTTTTGTTTCCAATAAAAACCACATCTCCCCGCGGAGGTACTTCTTCCTGGTCGTCATTAAAAAATTTGTCTAAGGTGTGATCTGAGGAGTCATAAACGTAAATTTTAGATTCTCTTGGGGTGGTTGGCGTTGATTCTCGGCTAGGGTACAGCCAGTTTGATTCTGGAATGTTTGGAGAAAAAACTTCACGCGTGCACGGTTCCACATTTATGGAAAGCTCGGGTAATATTCTAAGGGACTGTGTATTCCCAGCTGTATCCCTCTTTTCATCGGAGTAAGGTAAAATCTCTTGAGGTTCTTTTATTGAAGATGTAGGAGTTACAAAGCTTTCTTCATCTGCAATGCTTGAAACAGAAATAGGTTGATAGGGTACAATCACATCTGCAGTATATTCATCTAACACTTCATTTGTTTCTTTGCTTATATTAGAGACCACTTTATTTGGTGGCTTATTCGTAAGTAATAGCTTATTTGATTCCATCAAAGGTTGTGAATAGTTTTCAGCCCCCTCCTGGATTTCATCAACTATGCTCAAACCGCTGCCTTTTTTGATTTTGCAGTCCAAAGACTGTAATTTTGTGTCTGTCACTTCAAGTATTGATTCAAGTTCACGGCTACAAGGTTTGTTATCAAAATATAGATTTTGTGATTCTTTGTTTTCTTCCTGAAAGGAAAGCTTTAAATCACTCGATAATTGTTTTACCTCCTGGTCAGCAGTTGCTTCATGGGATGCCAGATTGATAACAAAAGACAGCTTCTTGGTTCCTTGTAGCTGGGAGCCGAGTGAGAAGTTAGGATATGTGGTTGACATTTCTTCCAAATGAACTTTATCCATTTCAGCATTATTCTTGGACTCGTTTAGATCTTGCTGTAAACAATTAGATTTCGGGCTTCCCGAGCCAGAATTCACTGCAGCCAAAGAGCTGGTGGACGACGAGGAATAAGATGTTGATAAAGAAGCCGCCGTAGACTCTTCACTGGATTGGCTAAGCCCAATCTGATCAACTGTTTTTTTGTCTTCATCCCTTTTGTGGTCCTGGATATCATTTGAGTGTTCAGCTTTGCGATCCTTATTCTCATTCTTTTCATTCAATGTTGAAGTCTGTGAGAAGGTGCTCGGGGTTTCACTTGTGGGAGATGGTATTGTTCTAACAATGTTAGTTGGCTTCAAAGAGAATTGTGTGGTACTAGTGTAGAATCCGTTGCGTATACTAGACGAGCTGTTGTTTGCGTGTTGCATGTTATAAGATGGAGAAGACATGATCTCATTTGAAATAAATGGTGTTGAATTGCCATGAGAAGAGGCGACAAACGCGGCAGAGCCGGAACGCAGTAACAGGATGTCCTCTGACCCCAAAGTTTGATGAGTAATGTTTGTGGGCGTGTCCAACTTATTGGAGCGAATGTTCTTGCTTAGATTCAGCTTGTTGGTTAATCGGAGATTATTATAAGAACTGCTTCTGAGCATACCAGGTGCCAACATGTTTTGAGTGGATGCAGTACTATGTATAGATGAAAGAGAAGACGATGATTCGCTCCTTGGCACGAGCGACTCCAGAGATCTGGAATGGCTAGGCCGCAGTATCCCAAGCAGTTGAGGTTGTACTAGCTTATACAGGGCGCTTACTGGTTGGAATTTAGGTGGTTGGGCATATCGCGGATGTTGTGGATGTTGCGGAACATTAGCCAACGAGCTGTCACGTATTATAGGTGCCAGGTTTACCCTTTGTGGCCTCTTGCGTTGCTTTGGCGTCGTTCTAGGTCTGAAAATTTCACCATTTGGAAAGTAGTATGTTTTGGTAGCAGTGTTCAACTTGAAATCAGCTCCTGACTTTTTTGTAGACTTCTTCATAAACTTATCATCAACAACAAGTAAGTTATCTGTAGACCAATGCTGGCGTGGCAGAACTAAAGGCGATCGTGCAGTTATTGTTTGCCCAGTAGATACAGAGGATATGGAGCCTCTTCTCACCTGTCCAAAAGAACCATCTATCATTGTAGCAACGGTCTATAAGGTGGAAAAGGAGAAGAAGGATATATAAGCGATTGTGGTTGATGGTAGAATAGAAAATTCGTGTGGAAAGATATGATGTTCAACAAGCTGTGGTATTTTCAACTAGATACGGTATTTCCAGCAAGATGCGATAAAGACCCTATACTCACAAAACACTAATCAAGTTGACAGCTAGTCTTTTTCTCAGCAAAATTTGGAACTTCTAAGTTGTAGGATAATGTGCAACAATGGGCTGTAGCTATACACGTCCAAAAAAACTTTAGGTCGATTGGTATTTAGATGGGGAATATTTCACTGGTTTCTTCAAAATTAACAGTAACAAATTCAGTCGTAAATATTTAGTGATGGCAATACTTAATCCAAGACCTCGAAGAACGAGAGAATAGTAATCCGCAATGGGGTGTATAATTTTTTGTTGATATTTTTGAATCGCCGACCTAACCAAGATAAACCTAGAATGAAAGGGGCTGTAGTGCAACTCCCTAAAAAAACCTAGGTATTGTGCGGTTAAACATACATGAATACAAACAGCAATACTATTCATTGACCTGTAAAATTCTACAATAGAAACAACACTGGGGAAAATTTTAGCTACCTGATGAATCATTCTAGGTGTTTCTATACTATGCTGAAATGCTAACCCAAGTTTATGATCTGAGAACTTTATTATATTTCAGTTACTCTTTCAGCTTGCATACAAAGTAGCACTCTTTAAGATGGAATTCTCATATATTTTTAAAAGCATACAGGTTGCTATTCTTACATTTTATAAGTCACTCGGTATTTGCTATCTGAATTCTACTATACATTCTCGGGTTTATGCACTTGGCAATAATTTTATATCTACCAGGGACTGTATAGTATATAATAGACATTAATATCTTTATTGGTGTACCCAATTGACTAATTAGGAATTGGGGCTGCATCCTGGGTAGAGTCAAGGACTAATACTATTGGTGTATGCAAAAGAATTTTGTGAGACAAGTAAATTTACATGAGGATAGGTTGGCAGTCGCGGGTATTGTTAACAAAGAAAATTATGTAATAGACTGGGCAACTTTCACCTAACAAATTGAACTATATAAAACTTACTTTTTGGTTTATGGTCATTTTGAAATAGGTCATATTAATTTTTTCTTTCCCCTGTTCTTCGTATTGATCTTAAAATTTGTTTAGCTTTTAGATATATCGCACTAGTCATTTTAGTAATTTGTAATGAAAAAAAGTCTGAGCATCGGAAACAGGTACCGTGGCTTTTTGTTACGTCTCCTGCCTATTAGGGTGGCACCACCGTAGAATACAATTGCAGAATAAATTGTTTGGGCTCATACTGCAAAACGAGAAATAAGATTATCCTGTTTAGAAGGAGTATGTAAAATTGGGTGCGAAATTAGTTGAAGATGTGGGCATGCCTATACTATACCCATAAATATGAAAACTGCTGCTTTACTGGTACTTTCAACTTCATTGGCCATTTGTTTGTCAATGATCGTTGATGACAAACAAACGGAAACTGGAGTCCTTGGTGAGAATATCCCCATGGCTCTGGTTTCGGCAAACACTATAAAGGCCCAAGACCCAAATATGGTTTCCTTGTTTGATAATGTGGTATCCAAATGCCAAGATATAGCTCCGCTTATTAACAGTCAGATCAATGAGCCAGAGAAACTTTCTCATGCCAGCGAAGCTAAGAATAAAATGCTACACCATGGGTTAAACCTTGAGAACAAGCCCTTGGTTGGGATGGTTTATTATGCTGCACCCTTGTTAAGAAGAGAAGGTGAGAAAATCTACCTAAAGGAAGACAAGAGGTGGGTAGAAACAGACGGGGAGCTGATGGAAATAGACAAAACATGGGCAGTAAGAAATGAGTTGGTAAAAAGAGAGCTGGAACTGTCGGTAGGCAACAGTATGTTAAAGAACCTGACCACCCTTGAGGACTCAAAAATCGAAACACCTCACACTTGGATATCCAAGTTTTGGGAATTTCATCTGGAACAGCTACAGCTTGATAAAGTGCGGAGTTTGGCATTTCGGGGCAATTCCCTATATAAAAAGCCTTCGGCCGACAACCCTTCGTTGAAAGATGATTATTCGAGCGAAGAAAACTTGAAGGAATGGACTCAGTCTATAGCTCGAAAACAAGATGATTCGGATGGTCCTGACGACTATACATATAAGCAGTACGATGTTGATGGACTGATGAAATCATATTATCAAGATATTACTCTATTTATTCCAGAGTTCACAGACTATTTGGTGGAAAAGCATGGATTTTTGCGCTCGGATTTACTGTTCTTGCAACAAAATCAGTTAGATTATGGTATGGATGAAATCGAACGAGAGCTTAATAA
This sequence comes from Wickerhamia fluorescens, assembly GCA_001599155.1. NCBI lineage: Eukaryota > Fungi > Ascomycota > Pichiomycetes > Serinales > Debaryomycetaceae > Wickerhamia > Wickerhamia fluorescens. The sequence goes on along the minus strand of BCGE01000002.1, from coordinate 1,526,883 downwards.
ACTCAAACAACGGGATAATCAGCCCAATCGTATAATTGAAATTGGAGGTGAGCAGTTTGAAGAAGGTAATAAAGAGGTAAGCTCTCCACAAACGGACTTACCTAAAATGAGTGGCGGTGCTTTGAAACTTCGTCTTGGTTTGGCAGGTCCAATCTATGCGATGTATTTATTTACTCTAGTTGTGTTTCTCTAAATAGTATGGTTCTTTAATTTACTTACGCTTCCTTCTATAGCTCATTTACTTGCTTCTCTATATCATATACCTATAGTCTTATTTTTGCTTTGTAATTAATACCTTTTGTTTCCTACTTGTTTATGTTATCATATACTTAATATCCTTTGTCATTATTTGCCTTCTAGCAAGTACTGAATGACTTTTTTAAAAAAATACATGTATTATCCATTACCTAATTCCATCTCTGTCTGTAACTTGTAGTAGTGAAATGTAAATTATTACACAACCTAGTCTTCATTTGGTGTAATCTTTTTTGCCAGCAACGAAGATTGAGTCGATTTCTCTAATACCTCGATATTAGTGGCTGATAACCGCCACAAAATCAACATGAATATAGATCTGTATGGCTTAAATTGATCTGCAATAAATTCCACATATACGTCGTGCACAGGTATCCATGGGCGTTTGGAGTCTGTCTTAGAGAACTTGGCTTTTCGTTTGAGAAGCTGTTTCAATTTCTCTGAATCCTGTACTTTGGATTTAGCTTCCTCAAGCAAAGCTGGCCGCCGCTTCAAGTACCACGAAATCCCTCGTGCTACACCTAGGTCATCTGAGGCAAAAACATCGAGCTTTTTAAGAGTAAATAAGGCAAACATTGTGGCCAGCCATATACCTATACCCTTCAATTTTACTAATTCCTCAATTATTGTTTCCAATTGTTCCTTGTAGAATTCTGGTTTAGTAATAAGTTCATTTGGCGAAGAAAATGCTTGACTTATATGTCTCACATATTTCACTTTGGAATTGGATAACCCCGCTAGTCTGAGCTCCTCGTCGGACTTTGTTATTGTGTTTTCAGCTGATACTAACTGGCCACTAAATAGTCCACGAAATCTTCCTTCAATACTACGTGCAGCAGCTCCACTGACCTGCTGGCTGATAACACTTGAAACCAAAGCATACCAATACTTTTCAATTATACTGTCACTATTATCGTTGTTCTCCGGCTCCTTCTTTCGAGAGTAAAGCTCGAAATTCAGATGAACTATTGATGGATACAAGCTGGGGTCTTTTTTTAAAATGCATTCAATCCCTCTTATGAAATCTGGAGTGTGATACTCAATAAAGTCTTGAGGAAGCTGTAAATCAATTGGAATCTCAATATAGGCAACCACATCTTCAAAATACACTCTTTTGGGTATTTCTTTGCGTATAGCAACAGTATTTTTCTTTATTACTTTGCTCTCGGTAGTTTTTATCAGAGTCAGTTCATTGCTAGCCTTGACTATAGATCTAGAACGGGTATTTGGTGGCATCTCTATGTGAAATTGATGTTTTCTGTCATTCAGTGGGGATAAGCCTGCAGATTGCTCGATAGTTTTTTCAAGTGGTGGTATCAAACAACAGCCACAACCAGAGTGATGGGTAATGGCGAGCAAGGGACCATTCGATGGACTAACATTTTGCTGTACAGGGATATCCCGAAATCGCGATGAGCTTGCTGACAGAATCCAGCTGTTGGGAGGTATACATTACAGTGATTTGATGAGTGATGTGAATTATTTGATAGTAGGAGATCGTGACACAGCCAAATACAAATTCTGTGTGAAGAATAGAGCTGATATTAAGTTTATAAATCAAGAAGCTGTGATCAAAATACATGAATTATGGTTACATGGTGCTGAAGAAGGGGATTCTTTGTTGCAACTTGACAATTATTTACTCCAAGTGTTTGATGGCATAAGTGTGTGTCTATCACGTATTGACTTGGATTCGCAACAGCTATCTCATTTGTTTAAGTCAGGACTGTTTCGCTCTCGAGCGCTTTCAAAATTTCCGAAGCCGATGATGAGTCCTTCTGAGTTGTTCCGAACCAGTAGTCTTGTTCAATTAATAGACCGGCATGGTGGACATTGTCTGGAGTCTCTCACGTATGCTCATACGTGTGTAGTGACTACTGAAACTCGGGGAAGGCGGTATAGTAAAGCCATGGAGTGGAACAAATACATAGTACATCCAGTATGGGTTTTTGATTCGGTGGTACGTGGTGCAGCACTTCTGTTCGATGATTATTTACAGGCTACAGATCCTGAATACAGCTACGAAAACGGATGCAAGGTTTGGGATATTGTTCTAAACACAGTCAATAAGCAATTACCAGAGCCTGTCGTAGAAAACTTGCCCAAGAAAAAGCTCCGACAATCTGCTGATGTGTGGAATTCTATAATGAATCGCACTAGGCAACATACTCATAAACTAATACGAGATTCTGCATGGGCAGAAGAAGAGGAAGAGGAAGAGGAAGAGGTTATGGTTGGAACGGGGGCAGCATCTAAAGCAATATCTGCAACTACGACGGTGACTGCCCAACCAGATCCGCAAAGCACTATATTTATTGGTCTCAATTTTCTTTCTATTGGATTCAGTCAGCAGCAGCAAGATGTTTTAAGTAAAGTGATCATTTCTCAACATGGTGAAGTAACCCATGATGCAGATGATGATACTATAACACACATTGTGCTCCCAACTGAGCAGGGCCCCCAGTCCTCTCAAATGTTACGTCTTTTACCTAGTGCCACAAAAAATGCTATTAGTAATGGTTCTATCCGTGTTGTTACAGAATGGTTCATTGAGCGATCAATGTACTATCGGAAAATACTACTTGATGTGTGGTCACAACCATTAAAAGGATTGTTACGCTATTCAGGCGAACCATGGCGTATTTGTGTCACAGGGTTTACTGGTATTGAATTATTGCATATGGAAAAAATGATTGGATATATGGGCCACAAGTTCTGTGATACACTAACTCGAGAGCGTGATCTTTTAATTCTTAACATTCAAGTTTTCAAAACCAGTCTTACTCGCAATGCGCCACGTCTTTTCCAGTACAAACACCCAAACGTATTACAATGCCCTACACACCAGCTGGGTGCAGGGCTGATACTGGAATTGGCCTCTAAAAACAAGATTAATGCAGCAAAGCGGTGGCAAGTGCCGATTGTACTGTCTGCTTTTCTTTGGGAAGCAATGGACCAGTCTTGCAATAAAAACCGTGGTATTTTAATAATGCCAAATATAATGGACTTGGCGTGGTGTTTATACGCACCAGGCCGCTATAGCAAACCAAACACCTTATTGGACTACGTCAAGACTATGGATGGCGGTCATTTGCAACTGCATGGCGATAAGTTGCAACCAAATGATAAAAAACTGCTACTAGATGATCTTAATGTACAACAACGTGATGAAAGGTACCAATCACATGAAGCGAGCGTATCAAAGCCTCTACCAACTCCAGACATACCAAAGAAACGCCCGCGGGAAATTCGGCTACCCTCACCTCGCAAAGCTAAAACCCACCAAAAATATGGCCGCCTTGTGGGAAGTCATACACCTGAGTCATTGACCACTCGGTTAATGAATGTCAACAACCATGATCTCGATGACAAAACAAAAAATGCTGATATTACCAACATTGAAGATGATCTCTTGACACAAGTTCAATACCACGATGCAGATTCAGAAAGAAACGATGAACAATTGCTTCGCATAGTTGGTGGATCAGAATGATCAATAAGCTTTAAAGTTATATCATGAATATATGTCATATAGTATAGACCCCTTCGTATATATGTTATAAGCCCTATAAGTAAACAATACGAATGATTTTCACGTGACTGTGACTGCTATATTGGTTTGGGTTAAAAATAATAATTTGGTCACTGAAAAATTTTTCGACAACCGCCAATTCGATAAAGTCTCGCAGGTTCGCCCTCGACAATCGCTGGATGGTCTACCCTAAATTTTTTGATTTAACCCGCTCTTCTTTTCATTAGTCTTCAACAAAGAATTATCAAACATGGGTAAGGAAAAGTCTCACGTTAACGTTGTTGTTATTGGTCACGTCGACTCTGGTAAGTCTACCACCACCGGTCACTTGATTTACAAGTGTGGTGGTATTGACAAGAGAACTATTGAGAAGTTCGAGAAGGAAGCCGCCGAATTGGGTAAGGGTTCTTTCAAGTACGCCTGGGTTTTGGACAAACTTAAGGCTGAGAGAGAGAGAGGTATCACCATTGACATTGCTCTTTGGAAGTTCGAGACCCCCAAGTACCACGTCACCGTTATTGATGCCCCTGGTCACAGAGATTTCATCAAGAACATGATCACTGGTACTTCCCAGGCTGACTGTGCTATCTTGATTATTGCTGGTGGTACCGGTGAGTTCGAGGCTGGTATCTCCAAGGATGGTCAGACCAGAGAGCACGCTTTGCTTGCCTACACCTTGGGTGTTAAGCAGTTGATTGTTGCTGTCAACAAGATGGACTCCGTCAAGTGGGACAAGAACAGATTCGAGGAAATTATCAAGGAGACCTCTAACTTCGTCAAGAAGGTCGGTTTCAACCCCAAGACTGTTCCTTTCGTTCCTATCTCCGGTTGGAACGGTGACAACATGATTGAGCCTTCCACCAACTGCCCCTGGTACAAGGGTTGGGAGAAGGAGACCAAGGCTGGTAAGTCCTCTGGTAAGACTCTTTTGGAGGCTATTGACGCCATTGAGCCCCCTGCCAGACCTACTGACAAGCCTTTGAGATTGCCTTTGCAGGATGTCTACAAGATCGGTGGTATCGGAACGGTGCCCGTCGGTCGTGTTGAGACCGGTGTTATCAAGGCCGGTATGGTTGTCACCTTCGCCCCCGCTGGTGTCACCACCGAAGTCAAGTCCGTTGAGATGCACCACGAGCAGTTGGTTGAGGGTCTCCCCGGTGACAACGTTGGTTTCAACGTCAAGAACGTTTCCGTTAAGGAAATTAGAAGAGGTAACGTCTGTGGTGACTCCAAGAACGACCCTCCTAAGGGTGCCGAGTCTTTCAACGCCCAGGTTATTGTCATGAACCACCCTGGTCAAATTTCTTCTGGTTACTCCCCCGTCTTGGATTGCCACACCGCCCACATTGCTTGCAAGTTCGACACTTTGATTGAGAAGATTGACAGAAGAACTGGTAAGAAGATGGAGGACAACCCCAAGTTCATCAAGTCTGGTGACGCCGCCATCGTCAAGATGATTCCTTCTAAGCCTATGTGTGTTGAGGCCTTCACTGAGTACCCTCCTTTGGGTAGATTCGCTGTCCGTGACATGAGACAGACTGTTGCCGTTGGTGTCATCAAGTCTGTTGAGAAGTCCGACAAGGCCGGTAAGGTTACCAAGGCTGCCCAGAAGGCTGGTAAGAAGTAAATTCACCCAAGTTTTTGAAACGTATATTGCTCTGACAGAATTTAGATTTTAGATAGAGCGGTTTTGTTTTTATAGTTTTGTGTGGCTTTGCCGAATCAATACCTGATTTGATAATTTTTTATTGTAGTTGGTCAATTGTATTTGTTTTCGGAATGATGTTATCGTTGCTTGTGGCTATTGTGCAGGTGTTTAAATACGAACCCCACTATAAAATTTGAGCCGTACCATTGATAAAGCAATATCTCGTATTACAATACAATATAATTCACTTAATACGCTCTCAATGTAGAATAAGTCTCTCAACAGTTTCTCATGAATCTGGTTGAAGACATTGAAAAGAACAATTTAAGGGAATTCGAATTTGAAAAAGTACTACAGGAAGCAGATCCTTTTGAATACGCTAGCTATAGATACAGTCATAAAAAGGAGGATGCAGATGGTAGCAGCTATAAGAATATTCCGTCACCAGTAGACACGGTTTCACATTTAAAGTTACTTAAAGCTTTTGGGAATTTGAAACGCAATATCATGGGTCCGTTGGAAGAGCTATCGACGATGGCAGACCAGCTGTGCGCTATTAAGAGATGGCAGGTTTTTGTCACACATGCTGTCAAACGGTTCATACTATTTGTAACTGCATTGAAGCGCGAATTTAACAAAGATTATATCTCAACGAACATGCTAAAAGCTGAGGATGAATCTGATTTGTATTTTCAAGGGTGCATTCCGGACCTAAAGATGGTACATATGATAGAAGAAATGTTGCCGCCATTGGATGTGTTGATGGTGTGGCATGCATTCTTGTTAAACCCGCGAAACTTTTACGATACGTTTATGCGCAATCGATTTATGAAATTTGCCAATTTCCCGTTTCCGTTGAAATTAGTGGCAGAGCTGATTCATTCTCAGACTTTTCATTATTCACCATCATCGTCAGTCAAACAAAGGTATCGCAATTTTTTGGAAAAGCATACCTTGTATGAACCTGATTTACGATACGATTTTACTAACTTTGCTGAAAATGAACTTTTAGTCTCCATATATTGTCCCATTTGCAATAATATTGTATTAAACAATATTCCATATACTAACGATTCCAAAACTGGGTTTGCGGATGAAGACTTTCTTTTCACTATTCACTGTACTAGCTATTGTGATTGCAGGTTTGACAGAAATATAACACATAGAGATTTGCGAATGCGTCAGTTGTGGGCAGACTGTTGGCTGGAGAATAAGATCTTACCGGGAATTTACCGTTTTTTCTCCAGCATAACATTTAATGATCACTTTGGAAACAACAAGCCCCATCTAATAGATACAAATGTGAAGAATCGTCTAAAGTTGCGGGCATCTGATTTACTGAAGATTTCTATAGAAACTATCATAAGAAGGTTATCAAACTCAAGGAAAATTGGGGACCAATCCCGAATTATTTTACGAGAATATTTACAGATGAATCCTATTCACTGTTTGGTTGCCGATCCTGATCGAATTCAAATAATGCCCGACTTAGTCGGGTGTGTTATGCGGCAGGAACGTTTTGTAGAAAAAATTAATGAGCTTGATCTAATTCACTCATCAGTGCTTCGGGAAAGTATTGCTGAATCTACTATCCGTTATTCCCGTTTTTTCAACATGCTTACTTTGGGTGCAAAAAACTTCTTGGTACCAACATTAGACATTGACTTAGTTTGGCATACACATCAGCTCTCAATGAAGTATTATCTTCAGGACTGTCTTGGTACGCAAAGCAAAACCTTGGCTGATCATGATGACAGAGTGGAGGCAGGAGTTTTAGATAAATCTTTTGCGCAGACGGCCAGGTCGTATCGCACAAAATTTAATGCTGAATACTCTGTCTGCTTTTGCTCATACTGTGTGTTGCTACGATCTAACTCATATTCTAAGCTTCGCCGCTTGTTTTCCAGCTCCAAGAGTAGATTGGGCTTTCTGGAAAAGACTAATCTTAACCAAGAGTTTACAAACGGATTAGGTCTTACTCACATCAGTTTACACAGTGCGATTACTATGCCAACTAGAACTGCATTGAAACGGCGTGAAGCTATAAAGAAAAATTTTGATGGTAAAGAATGGATTGAAAGCAGCTCATTAAACTATTCCCTATATCCATGGTTATTTGTTGTTCCTCCTATTGCACCAATTTCATATGCACATTGTTATTTTTACGGTTCTGGTATGTGTTGCAATCTGAGTAACGTTTCCTTCTTTAATTGCAGTAATTGTGGAAGTAATGGTGATGGCTGTATAAGTAATAGTGGTTGTGGTGGTGGTGGTGATGGAGGTGGTTGTGGCGGTGGTTGTGGTGGTGGTGGTGGTGACTAGAATATTGCCTGTACACAAGTGCCGCCTTATTTCTGGAACCCTTTTGAAGGCTGGCTGAAAAATACTATATATAAATTAAATCCATCAGCCGTATCCTTTAGATTAAACTGTAGTCTTTTAAGACAAAGACTAAACGTTTGGTTACAATATGGATAGAGGTGTTCGTTTAGGGGATAACACGCGTGATTACAACCATGCAACTGATGCCCAGTATCAGCAACTTCGGGCTAAAGCCGATGACTTGTACAAAAAACGTAATCAGTTGAGTCAAGAGTCACAGCAGGCATTCAGAAATGGTAACAAAGAAGAAGCGCATCGGTTGAGTGAGAAACTGAAAAAGATCTTAGCGGAGGCAGAAAGCTATAATCACAAGGCGGCAGAGTATGTTTTTATTGAGAACAATGCTGATAGTGCTTTTGATGAGATTGACCTACATGGCTTGTTTGTCAAAGAAGCCGAATGGATTTTACAGCGGCGTATTGCCAATGCCATACGTACTAACCAGTCACACTTGAAAGTAATTGTGGGCAAGGGATTACATTCTGCGAATGGACTTGCCAAGTTGAAGCCTGCAGTAGACCAAATGTGTGATGATGCGCATTTGAAACACCATATTGATCCCCAGAATGCTGGTATTATTGTGATTGATTTGAGAAATACACAGTCCCTGCAAATTCCTAATAACTGGCTGTCTGGTGCAGATATTCAGCAACCACAGCCTGCTTATAATGGAACTGGACAACCTCAATACCAACAGCAACAAAACCAATATCATTACCAGAACCAGAACCAACACCAACAACAGTATAGCAACCAGTACCAGCAACAACAAGGAAACAACAACAATGAAATTAAAACTGGTAACAATTTTGTGGATCTTTTGCTCAAAGCAGTTTGCCTTTGTTTCAAAAAGTAATATATCAGTGCATCTTTCTAATTATTCTCTCTAATCCTCAACAAAATAATGCACCTTTCCGGTAACATTCCTACATATTTAACAAGCTTTTTGACTCAAAAAGATATGATTTACTCAAACAATCCGCATTTTCATTGCTTTAAACATTATCTGTGTTCACTATCTGATAGAATTTTCCAGCTTTTGCTGAACACTTTTCCTCTTTGTATAAGTAACTTTATTTAGACTATTGATTTTTTGTTTTAGTATACTAGATAGTAGAGATAAGTATGAAGACAGCCATGTAGAAATGAAAAATAAATGGATTGTAGGATTCCTGGTATATGTAGGAGGATATGTATTCGCAAATAAATGCCTTGGTACTTTCAACAAGCGCATCCGCTGGCACCATGGTCCAAGTGGATATTAATGGCATCATTGTAGTCATCTGCAGCATCATTACCATTAACTTCATTGAGTTCTTCTTGTTGTAAAGCCATCTTTGCAATCACCTCAAAAGCTGCGTCGACATTGATAGAATCCTTGGCACTAGTCTCAAACACGGGATATGACATACCGCCCAACTGATTATTAGTAATAGACTGCAACTTCTTCTGTAAAGAGGGTATCCTCCTGGACTCATCTACATCAATCTTGTTACCTATTATGATGAATGGAAAGTCTTGTGGGTTACTAACATTGGATTGAACCAAAAACTCATCCTTCCATGAGCTCAAGTTATTCAACGACTTTTCATTAGTCACATCATAGCATAAAACACAACAGTCTGCACCACGATAAAAGGCAACTCCTAAGCTCTGAAACCGTTCCTGACCAGCTGTATCCCAAATCTGAAGAGTGACGTGTTTATTATTATCCACAACAATCTCTTTGGTGAGAAAGTCGGCGCCAATAGTAGCCTTGTACTGGTGCGAAAATTTGTTGTTAACAAACTGTTGCATCAATGAAGTCTTTCCAACTCCAGAGTCGCCAAGTATGATCACTTTCAATAATGTCTTTTTCCTTCCCGACATGATTGACGGTGTAGACTAATGCTATCTCTTTGGCGTTTGCTAAAAATGTGAGCAAAATTGTATACAGGAAAATATTATATGATATTTGGTAGAAATTGAGAATGTACAGCTACAGAGATGTTTATAGAATGGCAAAATATTCGCTAAATAAAATACCAGTTTCTAGCTATCACTATTATTGTAATCGTGATGGTATTTTCCCTTTGTATGAACTAAATTTATTGAAATATCATTTATTTATAGTAGATTGATCTCCCCTCAAGATTTATAAATGAAGATGAATTGTAATACTTGATTAGGGTATAAATGCCTTCATCGAAAGTAACAAATGACAACTTTTGTTACCTAAATAATAGCCTTATTTCATCATTATGAATATTCACAAAACATGGTCATTAAGTTATGGATTAGCAACAATCTTTATAAAAATTATATTGATAAATGGTAAACACGTAAGTGAAAGCATTGCTGGAAACAATTGCACTTATTTTAACGAAAGTTATTCGACTGTAATAAAGCCAAAAAGCAGATAGATAAATTAGTTGTTATACAATACCCTGTTGATCAAAAATGGTATTGTCACTAATTGAACTTAATCCAGAGGGCACGCCTTAGCCAAACCCAACAAAACTAATTAAACCGTAATCAAGGAAACTTTTTAAGTTGAGATTCAAGATCTATATATTATCCTGCTGAGCGGCAAAGAGCACTGGTACCGATTGAACAATGCCCAGAAGGAACATCCTAGCCAAATTAGTACGCCATTGATAACATTGACACGTTTCCCCTCAATGGTTCCTCCATCAATCTCCCAGATCAAAGTGAATTCAGCACTTCCACTGCGCACATGGAAGTACCAATTTCATTCTTCACCAGAGTCATGACATTGGTTCCAAAAAGGGGCCATATCAATGTTACCGCCGGTCACTACTAATTTGGTTCGGTAGTTCCCACTTAGCATTGCAATCGAGTGCTCTGTCAGCATGCACCAACCAGTAACTGTACAGGCAGCAATGTACAGTTACCCCGAGCTATACACCCTATATACTATCTTTCTGGTGTAGTTAGTATTTKCTTGGAATGCTGATTGGTTAGTATTTGCTAAGAAACTTGAATGGATATACTCTCCCAGAAGTCTTTTAGGTGCCAATACTCACCCGACTTCACTAGTCCTGCTGTAACATATGTGTGGTTAAAGRTATGTTGTAAGGTAACTTCACATTACTTAATATTTCTGTTTGTGTTGCAGACTAAACTAAAATACACAAAAAACTAAGCTGAATAGAGCATGATAGTAGAGMACAAAAAGAAAACTAAAGTAGCCAAGGTAACGTGACTAAAATACTATAAGTCCTCTGGTGAGAACGTTTTACCAGTGGTGCTATAGTGAATTGGTTAAGATTRAAGTAGACTAACATAGCTCTAGAGTCTTTTGGGCAATTGAGTACCTCAATTACTGGGGTAAMCCCTGCTCACAACCATTACTGCAGTCGGAGTGTTTTATACGATATGAATGCTACAATCATGAACTATTAAAAGACCTCTCGAGAGTTTTATAAGCTTGTATAATCATGAAGTGTATGCAAGTATATATTGAGATATACATATATAAATATATATGTAGGTGCTATGAACGCTTTCTGAATACTGAATTCGCATGTGTCTGGTTTAAACAACACAATTGCAATACACATAATTTGTCAGTGATAATTATAAAGTTAACAAGTACATAAAATATTGATACTATAGTGTATATACTGATATACCAAACAGTGAAAAATATGAAGAGAAATAATATGGAAATATTATGCTCGCCTTTGACTAAAGGAAACAAAGTAGGGTTGTTGTTAACCGCTAACAAGCGAAAGAGCTATTGTTACAAGCACTTAACAGTTAATATTTTTGTACACCATGAGATATATGTCATATAGTCTAGAAATTTTGTCACATGCTATTATTTATGAGAATGTTTTCTCTATTTGTTAGTGTGCATTTCTTTCATTATAATGGAACAGCCATAGAAACACTACTGGTTGAAATATCGCTCCTGTATACAAAGCTCCTCCAGCGAAAGCAGTTGCACATATTTTCAGCCCGAGGAACAACAATTTAGGGGCTAGCAGTACTACAAAAGTGTGATGAAAGCGCCACGAAGGCATTACTTCATGGCAATTAAAACATTTCCAATTACACTAAATTCTAAATAGAATTTTCTCTCTCTGAGGAAGTGTTTGCTAGAAAGTATCTCAATGAGAACTAATATAAGGGTATATGTGTATGCACATAGCGTAATAGGACCTTGGAAATATATAAGAGCATTGGAATATCCTGGGAATATTCTTTGAAAGACTACAGGCCATGGTTTATTACAGATCAKCATAATTGCCATATATAGCTTTTATCAATCCATGGAATGCCCTAGTCTTTACTCTTAACTATCCTGAACATCACAATACTCAAATGTTAGCCTACAAGCACACTACAAAAATGGTCTTTAATTTTTAAAGTTTTAARTGTATTAAGGGGTTCCAATTCCAATAGATAAGCAAATTCCAATTCCGATAATTAAGCAAGGGGTCTAGTGTCAACTAGAAAATAAATGGGTGTGTGATAGTTGTTGAGAAGCCGTGATTTTGTTTTCGAATATAGAGAATTGGACCTGATTGATTTGACCGAGGGTCCACATTTCTACCGATACCCGTTCTAGCAGCAACATCAATATGCGAATCCTCTGTTAGTCTCTCCACCAATCCTCCAATTATGAACAAAACTGCACTTCCACTGCGCACATGGAAATACGGCCTTGTCCATAACTGAGTTCATGGCTTTGATTTTAACAAAAGACCACATACTAACGCCGACAACTTGACAAGCTCGGTTTAACTTTTATACATATTGGGATTTCCCTGGGCCATTAGTTGGTGAGCTTCAATCTGGGGCGGGCATTTTCAGTTTCTGTCCTTCCAATCTCTATAGGTGCACATGTGCACCTGGCTTCATGTTTCAACACTGGGTTTAACTATGTGTTCAGGAAAGCAGCGAGGGACTCTTGTAATTTTCGAGGTGCTTCCAAGTGATAGAACAATAGAACCAGGATGTGTTTTATACCAATAAGGATGCTCGCGGGTCCTTTGGGATAAGTATTATAACTAGGGGTTATATTTGGGTGTGATTTTGTGGTGAGGTTGGTGGCATGATTGACGTCGTGATTGACATCGTTATTGGTGTCCCTTATTTTAGGATAATGATAGAAAGAATTTTGAGGTGTTTATAGCCCCAATAATAGCGGCAGCAATAGCGACAATAATAGCGACCGCACTCAACGATAAGAGCAAGCCAATCTCTAGCTAATAGTTGAAAGCATTTTGTGATGTTCATAG